>JANVCC010000066.1:10502860-10575069 GCA_025345505.1 Todiramphus chloris collaris | reverse complement strand
ACCCTCATGGGTGCAAAGAGTGCAGACATGGAAACTCCTCTGTTTCCTTCCCTTTGGCGCTCTCTGTGCAAAGCACAGCTCCAGTGGATGTAAAGGTTCATGTTGCTTAGCAGAGAGCTGTCTGAGCAGCTGTACGGACAGGCAGTTCAAAATAACTCTACCATGCTGCAGCAAACCTTGGCTGCGCAGCCTCAAGGATTTGACCAAAGTAACATTCATCTGAAAAAGCAAAGCTACTTGCAGAACTTGCACCAAGTCTCAGGAGGCCGGACCAAGTAAGCTGCTTGGAAATGCAGCTGGTCTGACTGCTGACAAAGCTTCCTTGGAAAGGTATCTCTGGTAATAGTGCAAGCCCATCTGGCCTGTACAAGCCTATGTCCCTGCCCTGGGCATGGGAAAAGGTCAGGAAAATGGCAAGGCTTTAGGAAGAAAGGCGACACAAAGTAAAGGCATCACAAAACATTTTGCCATCTCAAAGGTGAATAGTTGAACCAGGCGACCGTGCGAGGGAAAGGGTAAGCAGAGGAGGTTGAAATGGAATGAACAGCTAGGAACAAAGAACGGGGAACTGAATTTCCCGAGGCTGCTGGGAAGACAAGGTGCTTTGGAGGCACTAATAGCTGCATGGGAGAAGGGTCACTGTTCTCTAGACCAACCAAGTAATTGACCCCTCATATCTGGACTTCTGTCGTTTTGCTTCCAGAGCTCTTACAATTCTCCTCCTGCTGGTCCTATGTTGCTTTGGGCCACTGCCTACTTGTGGGATAATGGCCTAGCTTGCCATCAGACAGGAATACGCTGCAGTTTGGGAGAAAGGTTAAGATGTTTGTGACTATGAGATTCTTGTGCTGTCCCTGGGGGTGAAGATCCTCTAAGCTGGCACACCAAATGGCTGAAGAAGGGAGTCTGATTGTGGTAGTATAGGGATGTGGCGATGCGGAAGATCCCATGCTGTAACAGAAACGTAGAAACCAGGTAGGATACCACCCACGAAGGGCTGGCTCTGTTACTGGTATTTAAGTGCCTGTAGCCTTCAATAAAACGCCATTTTGCCTTCTTCTCTACGAGAGTCTGAGTCTGGCAATGGACCCTCGGTGTCTCCCGGGATTTCAGCACTGAGGATAGGACACGTTAATCACAACATCCGATGGAGGTAAGATGGTCCTATTTCAGCTAAACAAGTACGGTAATGAGCCTAACAGAACACACGCTAAACAAACATGACTATGTTATTCACCTCTCCACCCAAATCACACTAAGCATCACCTAGAAGGCTGGGACAGACAGGATTAGGATATAAGAAATTCTAGGGGGAATAAGTCTCTGGGTGGGAGAATACTGAAAGTCTAGCAGAGACAGTTGATGGGCTGTACTTCTCTTCCTCCACCCATGACAGGGATGCCTTCTTGGTAAGAATTGCACCTTCACTCTACCCTACACCTTTTCCTAGCATTACTATTACCTATTAGTGCTATTACACGGGCCTGTGCCTCCAGCTGTGTCGGACATTACTAACTCAAGCTCGAATATCCTTTTTTGCAGTCAGTGCATTTATCAACATCAGTTCTGGACCTATTGTATCTGTCACTTTTAATAAATCAAACCTATTTGTTTTAACTTTTAAACTATCTCAGTGCAAGCCCTTAGCAGGGGTCTGAGACAGACACAAACTTGCTTGCTTACCCCAAATCCCCTCAAAGCACATATAATGTGCATCTGCCTTTACAGAAGGCAGAGCTTTGGACAGACTTATGTCATTTGATCTGCCTTTTCCCAGCCTTAGTAGAATATCTTCTTTGCTAGGATAGGGAGGGAGAGTTACTTCCCACTGTTCTGCACCTGGGTGTCATGCTTAAGAAGATGCCTCTTTGCTGGGCAACTGCTTTCTTTTCTTTCTTGTTTTCTTTAACAGCTGACCTCTGAATTCTCTCTATGCTTTAGGCAGACAAGAAATACCAAGAAAAACAGGAATAACAGAGTTTGCAGATACTATGCATTAAAGAGATCGCAGACATGTTCCCCAGTTCATTGGACATATTATTAAACCTTTTTGTGACTCTAGGAACCACAAGCTACTTTATTAAAAAAAACCAAAAACAAAAACAAAAGAGAGATCTTTCAAAAATTATCACAAGAGAAGCAGTAATGGGAGTGCAGAGGGCAGGGGATTTTTCCTTATGTCTAGAAAGAAAAGAATTAAAATCACTGAACACAAATCCTCACATTCTTAAAAAGGTGAAAGAAGTTGTCAAAGTATTATGGCATTTAATCGGGACCCTTAAAATCTACGGAGTTACCCGACATGGTCAACAGTGATGTTACGTCTGGGGCCTGCTCTGAGCACAGAGGTTGGTGTGAAAGCATTCAGAGCTTGCCTTAGGGCAGCCAGTCCTGCCCTGAGCCTCAGGCGCTTGCTTTCATTTGCCTAATATGTGATGTATCTGCTAATGCTAGTGCAGCTGGGTTTCAACTCTAGTCTTCCACCCCAGTTTGTACTGAGCCATTAATGCTTGTGAAGAAAGGGTGAATTCCTGTCTTAAGAAATGTAACCTGAGAAGATCCTAAAACTCCTCAGGCTCTGAGACTTTTGATGCTTCACCTTCATTGCCACCAGTGCTGAAGCCAGCCAGGTCCCAGCAGAGGCATTCCTGGAGAGGGAATAGTCAAGCTGCAAGTAGGAGGGGAAGAAAAAGGAAATGACTGATATACATACCTTTAGTACCTTTCCAGAACTTTAAAAATCATGGTAACTTTCTCCCTAATCCACGGAATGAACAACCTACATCAGCTGAATAGCAAACGCTGCAAACCTGCCATGCGTATGACAGCTCAAGTAAAGCTTGCGTGAAGATGTTTTATGCTGGTGTCCGTGCGCTCTTGTCCCTTATGACACGGGTGAAGGATTCCTGCCTCCTCCTTCTAAAGGCTTCTTCAACCGTCTGACAATTTAATATTTCTTCACTCTCCAGTGCTGGGCTTTCATGATTTCCTGCACCTGCAAACAGCTCTCCCCGACTTGTGACAGCAGATTACATCGGATGGCTGTGGCTCTTGCCATCTCCAGCCACCCGCTGGGTTATTTTTAACTTGGATTGCTTCCCCGATCCAGCTCTCAGCACAGCTCCACAAACAGCAGGGTTGGCATCAGTGAGGGAAAATTGCAGTCTGGGGTGGGTGGTAACTAAAATCCAAATTGCTCAGAGGTTCCTTAAGTTGGTACTTCCACCACACAATCCACATCGTGAAACAACAGACCTGAGGGAGCAGGAATAAATTAAGAGAAAGCATAACAGAGTTATTAAACAGGAATGTACCTTTATTTTTGCACATAAGAAATATTTCCGAAGGAGGACCAGGTTATGAATCTTTTCTTTTACAAATATACATTACACAGAGGGAATTGGTGCCCATCTCTTACTAAGTACCTTTGAGGAGTGGAGCTGCCAGGTTTGTACTACCCGGCTCATCCCACTGAAGCTGTGGTTCCACCTGCATTTCTTTGAAAAGCAAAACGAGTGTTCCTCATCCCCTCTTCTGTGGGTCTCATGGGCACTTACTCCCAAGCTCTGCTCACTGTGCCAGTGCAGCTGTGTGTGCAACTGCATCGTGACGCAGATGGGAAGGTTTCAGTGACTGAAGAAGAATAGTTCCCCACTCTACCCTTGGCTATTTTTAGATGGATCAGTTCCTGCTCCAATCCACTGTGCAGACACACAAACAGCTATGTCAGTATGACAGGCAGAGAATGTTTGAGGGAAGGGGAGGAGAATCTTAGATGAGCTTAATCATCACTGGTACCAAATGGGAAACCACAATCATGAATGATTGCTTTAAATGCCCAGCAGCAATTATTTAAACTTCTCTACAGCCACCTGTCCTACTCCTTATGCAAGAAATAAGGCCTAGGGAACTTCACAAGTCTGTGCCACAGAAATGAAATGGCATTGTGCCTGGTTTAGCTGCACCTTTCTCAGAGAATCAAGGAAAGCTGAATGCAGGGAGCCCAAACAAATCTGCTGTTATGTATGGAAGAGATGGTTCCTCCTAGCTTGCTTACCTGCTTGTAGTTTTGCCAGCCTGTGTGCTTAAATACCAAGTCCCGCAGGGATCAAAGTTTGCCACCTCAGTACTTTGTCTGGACACCAGCCATGAGCGATTACCAAGAAGTGTGCAAAATATATTTAGAAAATGCTCTAGAGATGATCTGCTGTCATTTTGAAGCAACATGTGGCTTTCTTTGAAATGCCCTAAATATTGTGGCACAAAAAGCAAGTGGCGCCTTCTTTTTATGAAAAATGGTGGTGTTTTCATGTTATTACTTTGGGGCTCAGGGTAATCCTGGCGCTTCAACCTCTCTTCTTGCTCCCTTCCTCTGTCTGGTACACACTTGCAGATTGGGTAAACAAAGAAAAGCCCTTACTAAGTTGTGGCAGCTTGGCTTTATCTCGTGTGGTGTTGCCCTGACCTGAAAGGTTGTTTTCTTGGCACAAGAGGTTGTTCTAACATGGGTAGATTTTGGGTTTCATTGTCTTCCCAGAGCCTTTTGCTGCTGGGGTGGTCACTTCTATTTCCTTTCATCCTCCCCCAGTAGCATGCTCCAACAGACAGCACAAGGGAAAGGACGGGGAGGCAAGGCTGATTCCTCCCGTGTTTCTGGGGAATGATCTTGATTTCCATGGGACAAGCATCTTCTCTTTGTGCTCAGAGTAGAGGGTTAAAACCAGAGAGCCAGTATACCCTCCAGTACATATAAGTGGGGACTTAACTGAGGAAAGGAAGGTACTGTGTCTGGATGTCTGTCCAAGCTGCAGAGAAGGCAGCAGGCTGATACTGCAGAATCCAGGTCTCTCTGGCAAAGGAAGACCCTCCCTCTGAAGCAGAAGGAGCAAGTTCCTCCTCTTAACTAAGGATACAGCTGGGTGAGCAACCAGAGCAGGACAGGAGATCCCAGAGGCATGGAAAAGAGAAAGAGGAGGAAAGAGTGGTAGGAGGGAACGCTGCACTGGTAATTTTCCAGGGAAAAACATAGCTTAGGATAAATTTCTTAAAAATACAGGAAGCTTAATTTAATAGTGTTTTCTTAATAACATGACCTATATACAAGTTTAATTAAAACCCAAGCATAATAAGAGCCAAAATAAAGGTAAGGCCTCACCTTGAAGCAGAAATGGAAATTACTTTCCTTCTTCCTTTAGCAATAGTTTGCTAAACATGAATGTTAGCTTCTATTTGAGATGGTTCACCGTGTGCACTGGATTAAAGCATCTGTTTCTCGGTTTGGAGCACAGCATTGCAGCACACACACTGTGGGTTAAGGAGTCACTCAAGTAAAAACATGTCAGCTGGAGCATATGCCATGGACCATGTGTTTAAATTCATGCCTTTCCTAGAAAATTCATAAATATGGCAAAGACATCTACAGTCTTAGAGGCAGAGACTGAAAGAAAACAGGAGGGAAGATGTTCCACTGCCAATACTGAGGGAAGAATACAGAGCTGCCTGAACCTAAGCATGTGTCCAGATCTGGACTCTGTGGACAAAGATGCTAATTTTGCAATATCTAATGGTACTACAACAAAATACACACACACACACACAAAAGCACTTAAATTCCAGTTAGCCAGGTCCTGATGGCATGGGAAAACTTTGAAGAGTTAAATACTAAGTTATAGAGCTTAATACTGACCACTACCAAAAGACAGTTAGCAACTCTGAAACCTAATTTAAAGATGGAATGGAAAGTGTAACTAATAATCTAGAGATTTATCCAGAAATAAAAAATTGTTTAGTCCCGGAAA
Organism: Todiramphus chloris collaris; assembly: GCA_025345505.1. Lineage (NCBI taxonomy): Eukaryota > Metazoa > Chordata > Aves > Coraciiformes > Alcedinidae > Todiramphus > Todiramphus chloris. The sequence goes on along the minus strand of JANVCC010000066.1, from coordinate 10,569,271 downwards.
ATTCGCTTACTGGAGGATATGCCATGCTCCTCCTACAGAGTGCCTCAGCAACAGCACATCTGCATCCATTCTCTATCCAAGTTGTTCAACAGGGAACTATTTATGACAGGGCAGTTACACCAGCAATTGAGTGCCTGTGGCGAAGAGGGCATTCAGCTGTTGTAAGTGGCAGGGGAATGTGAGGAAAGGAGTGAAACTGGAAAAGGGAACCTCTTAAACCACAGAAGATTTTGTAACATGGAGCCGCAGCCCCTGTTACACATCCTTTCAGAAAGGGTGGAAAAATGGTCCCCAAGAAACCAGTCTGACTGACTTGACAAAGGCAAACCAGACCAGAATTACTTTCTGGCCAGAGGAAAGAAACTGAGTCCGTTCCAGAAAGGTGCTGTTAAAACCACAGAGGAGGCTGCACTAGTTCAAGCTTACCTGCAGGACCAAACTGGCTGGCTTAATCCTGCATGTTTTCCCAGGTAATGCACCAAGTCTAATAAACCCCTCTTTTGTTTTACCTCTTGATATATCCTATCCATTTAAAACAAAATTTGAAAACATGAAAAAAATTAAAGTCAATTTAAACAGAATCATTCCTAGAAGTCACGCCTCAAACACACCTTAGTAGCCTAAGGCGGTATCTGTTCTTCCAACAAAAAAGAATTGATTGGTGCCAGAAATATGTGGCAGCCAGCCTTGTTCCTTGCTGCGCCGGTGTGTGCAGCATTCTGCTCTCTGTCTTTTCCAACATGCTGTCATCTTCTAGCACAGACCCTCCCATCAGCTGCAGCACCTATTTTCTTAGTCTAAGAGAAACTTCAGAAGCCCATGACTTTTCCTGGAGACTGCCAAGGCCAAATGAGTGATTTCCCACATTCTTGTGAAGTCGTTCAGAAATTATTTTTGGTCAAGAGTTTTCCCTTTCTTGGGTAGGGTTTTCTGCCTCACACAGGTATTTTGTGGATTCTAATGACTATGTGTGGTCACACGTTAGCTTTTTGTGAGTGTTCTGAGTTATTACAGGGGACATAATTAAACTCTCACATAAGAACACTGCAGTCTAATGGGTTAGCTACAATTGCATACAGCCTTTTTGCTTAGACCTTTTTCACTCTGCAATATCCCTTGTGTGGGTTTTTCTAGTATTGCCCAAGTCAAAAGCATGATCTGATGCCTGTCAGATGAAATTTAACAGGTTTACACTATCACTCTGATTTCAAGAGATAATGGACCAAGCTGGAATGGGGAGCACTTGATACTTTAAAACCAAGGGGAAAAACCAAACCAAACCAAACCAACCCAACCAAAACAAAAAACCTAAACCACAAACAAAAAAACAACCAACCAACAAACAAAAAACCCAAACCAAAAAAACCAAAACGCACAAAACCCCCAATCACAGTATCATAGTTTCATTTAAGTTGGAAAAGATCTTAAGATCATTGAGTCATCGAGTCCAGTTGTAAACCATCTTAGTTTGCACGCTGTGTTTGAGTCTGTTTTCCTTTATTATGATCATGACTGCAGCAGCAAAGTCCAGTCTCTGAAACTGTGGATGAAGCCACTGCTTAGATATTCAGTGTTTTTCCCAGGAAATCAACAAGCCTTTAAATTTTCCAAGATACTACACATACAGCTTTTTTACACAAACAAGAATACAAGAAAAGGCATAACCACAAGGACATGTTTTGCCTAGAAGAGCTAGATAGCCCTGGATGATACATGTCATCACAGCAATCTGTCTCTTGCGGAGTCATTCGAAGTTTCACATCTCCACTTCAGATTAAATACCAACGGCCTGATTCATTGTTACAATGAATTTCACTGTAAATAATTGTAGAAAGCACCTTCAATGCCATGACTCAGTATGTGAAACATCTGCTCCTACTGACCAAAGCTTGGTATGCCCAACACCTACCTCCAGCAAAGGCTAAGTCTCAGTCTTCTGACACTCAATTTTTCCCAAAGAATAATGTTTGAACTGGTGCAGGGACCAGGATGATTTGCCAACAGTAACTGCAAGAAGGAAAGTACTTCCAACTATACTGTGTTTTAAAATAGCATTCTATACCTTCCTAAATACAAGACAGCACAAATATACCACAAATTTTCAATTTATGAGCCTTTGACTTTTTTGGGGGAGGGTAAAACAAGTATTGAGGAATTTATGAAAGGTCACAAAGAAAGGCAAAGATTTGTTAATAGGCTTGCATGTAATATACAGTACTCAACCACTACATTGAAAATGTTTGGTGGGTCTGGAACTGAAAAAAAAACCCATTACAACCACTTTTATAACACTGAAATAGAACTCAAGGAAATGAAAATGACAGATCACACTGTTACCAAACCTTGAATTCCTGGGAGTCCCAAGTGGTCAGCATAACATAAAATATTTACTAAAAATAAATGCCATTCCATGAATAACTTACATGTATTATGTAAAATATTTATTAAAGATGAATGCCATTCCATGAATAGCTTGCATGCTGCTCAGACTGAGTAACAACAATGCGTTTATCCACTGTCAATGGAGTTCTGTCTTCTGCCCAGCAAAATGTTTTTTATACCAGTCTATAATCCTTTTCATAAGGAAAGTTTATAAACTTATTTTATACAACCACATGTTATACAACATACACCTCAAAATAGAGCTTTCATACAAACACATATTAAAAAGTACAATGAATACAGCTCATTAGCAGCTCATGACAAGGACTTGATGGGTGGGAAAGCAAATACAATACAGGGAATAAAATGCCTGTGATGAAGAACCTCTAAACCTGGCCCCAGCTGGGAGACAACCATGTGTATGTAGGAAACTAATCATTGCTCAGGTCTGTGTCCCACTGAGCTAAACCACTTCTCACTTTGCTCATCGCGTGATCCAATGCTGGTTAAATAAGCAAGAACCAAGAAAAAGCAAGAAGGCAGAGAAAGGAACAGCAAACTCCTGACACCTTCGAAGGGGCAGGAGCAGTAGCACAGCATACCTACATACTCACTTCAAAATACAGCCCTGGCTGATCTGCTGTTGCACATGCTGCCCTGGTGCAGCAGGGGTCCAGCGGGGAAATTTAAACAACTGAAAGAAAAATCCTTCACTTCTATGGGCAGATATCTTTACATCAGTGGACCATTTCTGAAGCTAGGTCCTATATTCAAGTATTTCTTAGCTATACTGGTGGATTAGAAATGTAACTTTAAAAAAGGCAGACCTAGCTGGAGCATTGGCTGCAATAAAAATATTGTCTGTTCCAGTACTTTCCACTTTCCATACACAGACCCTTCTCTATCAAGCTTCTCTGCCACCTTATGCACATGGATTTGGAGTCTACAACAGTATACACACAGACACACGCATCTCTATAAAACCTATAATAATATATCCCTATATCCTATCATATCCAGTAGAATATCCTATCATATCCAGTAGAATATGATGTTGGATAGTCTATTGAATAAAATAAACAGTCTTCTTGTATATACACAGTGATTCATATAGTTAATTAAACTGCAGCTATGCACACACAAATTCCCTTCCCCTCTAACTGAACAAACAAGCTTTTTAGGGAAACCACATTATCGGTGTTCCCTGACTTACGTTGTTTCAGATTCTGACTTGCTCATCTTTTTCCCCTCCAGGCTTCCCTCTACTTTGGACTTACAACTTCATCATTTCAATACTGCACATCCCTTCTAGAAGACAAACTACAAAATCACAGGAGTGAAACTGATGATTTTTTGAAACCCCAGCTCTCAGGGAAAGATGGCTTATCAGCGCATCCTCATCATCTTGAGCCAGAATTAACTCTGCATTAAAAAGTGGACACAATAAAAAAAAAAAACCCTACATAAAAGGAATAAATTTTGCATATAACTAAATGAGAGTAAGTCATTGAACAAAACAAGAAAAGGCCCTTATTCAAACATTCAAGGAATATTCCCAGGACATGATTCACCCAAATAGGCAGATATCTCAAAGAGGTCAGATGAATCATGCCTAACAACGTTGATTTCTCTCCAGTGACTGTGAAGGGAGCCTGGACGGTAACTCAGAGACACCGGTGTTGGGGCTATTGAGATGTGGGCAGACAAACACCAGCCCCAGTCTTCCCCCAGACTGCCTGCTTCAAATGCACTCCCGTTTCTGCAGGAGCTACCCTGCAGAAGAAGGCCCTTGATGGAAGGGGAGTAAAAGCTCTGCCTGGTGCCTTTAGTTGCTTGCTTGTGTTTTTCCAGCTTTCTCAGGAAAAGTGTTCAATGAGACCTGCTGCAGCAAGCAGGCAGAGCTCTTCTGTCCCACCACTCCCCTCAAGGACCAAGAGCTTTTGGGCAAAGTGTGAAAAGGGAATTAAAAAGTGTTTTGCTATCCCCTCTTCCCTGTAAATACAGGGGTCAGTCTGCTCATTCTGAATTTTCTTTCTATTTAGATATATTCAAAATGAGACAAAAGCCTCAAAATTAGAAGGCAGATCAAAAGATCTGTTTGATCGTCATTAAAATAGGCATTTTCAGATTTGGGGATCAATTTCATGATATACTTTTGACAGGCTCATAGATTTTTTTTTCTGTAGTTTCATGAGGAAATAAGGTTTTTTTTTATCACACTGTCAATCCCCCATTAGTCACTTGGGAACTAACTCACTCATTTCAAACAAATTTAATATGCATGCAGGGAAATCAAAGACAAGCATGCTCCTATAGCCAGAGATCAGTGAGTAGGTACAGCAGACAGCCCTTACTGGCACCCTGTGGAAGGATCAGCACGGAGAGACTGGCCCTTATATCCATACACTTTGGCAGTTTGAGTAATACCTTCTTCAGTCAGCAGGTCAAAATACTTGTTTTAGGGACACTAAATCTGTTGGGAATGTGGGAGGGATATAAGGATAATTTGGTGAGCAAAAGGCTCCTGGGAAGAGGGAGCACTGATAAGCTTGTTTTATCTTCAAGCTGAAATAACCAACAGCAGAATGCGCTACTTTTGTACTAAAGTATTCATGGGAATATTGGTAATGAGCCAACTATGTACTGTCTGGGCTCTTGAGACTGTAAGGATTTGGTTCTATAACAGTCTACGTGACCAGGATTTCCACCACTGCCCACTGAAGCAGCTGATACAAGGACTGTTAAGAGCCAAATGTAGGGCTAGATTATTCCAGCTGAGCCTGGAAGCTGATGCTCCTAAAATGGTGGTGAGGACTTACACATTTTTGGTATCCCTTCCTCTTTAGGATTTCTGAAATGCTTGCATCCCATAGAACACGGGATAGAACAAGGCATCCCGTAGAACAAGGGGCAACAGTTTTAAACTGAAAGAGGGTAGGTTTAGATTGGATAAAAGGAATACCTTTTTTATGATGAGAATGGTGAGACACTGGAACAAGTTCCCCAGAGAAGTCAGGGGTGCCCTATAATTGGAGGTCAGGTTAGATGGGGCTTTGTGCAGCCTGATCTAGTGAAAGATGTCCCTGCCCATAGCAGGGGGGTGGACTAGCTGATATTGAAGGTCCCTCCCAACTCAAATCATTCTTTGATCCTATGATCTGAGAGCACCTGAGGAGAGAGATGATGATTTTTCTGAACCTAGGAATGCAGCACAAACCCAGAAAGCAAGGACGCTGGTTTCCTGGCAGGGCTGGGAGGTAGGAGGAGTGAACTGCACATGCTGGTTCCTGCGCTTAGAAGGGCCTGGGGGCCTGGCACCCGTGCTCCCAGAACCTATCCCAGCAGGGCCCCCCACACCCACGCAGCACCCGCACTCTGCCCTGGCAAGCATCTCAGCCAATCTCTACTGCAGGCGAGCCATCGGGGCTGGGGAAGGGGGAGCCCAGGCTGGGGCCGGGGGGGGGGGCAGCAGGCCACAGCCAGACAGAAGTGAAAAGCCACCACTGAAAGTACTCAGGCAAGCAGCCTGGCTTGGCCAGGAAGGGACCACGGGCATGGGAGGACATCTGTTGTGATAAGAGGTTTGGAAAACAGTCTCTGGGGAGAAGCAGGGGGGCTAGGTTTGTTGAGTCTAAAGGAGAAGGCTGGAAGTAGGGCAAGACATGATAACGCACCCTGCAGTGTATGAGAGGCAGTCATTAAGAAAGGCAGGGATTACATGGATGGAAGGACAAAGATAAGATCTAATAGGCTTAATTTTCATAAAAGAAAAGAAGAAAGGAAAAAAGAAAAAGGCTAGATGTTGCAAAAACTCTCTGAGTAAGATAGCACTGGAATAGATTACCTAGGGAGGTTGTGAAACCCGCTTCACCGGAAGGTCAAAGAACTTACGCAAACATCACTGTGCTCTCTTAGTGGAGGATGGTCTGCCATGCTATTTCTCAGCTTTTGGAAAGTAAAGGTCCATCTAACCTTTTAAAAAAGCAAAATTAAAATTATCCATACATCATCGCTTAGATGTGGTGTTGGGGGATATGGTCTAGGGCTGAACTTGTAGAGTAGGGCCAACGGTTGGACACGATGATCCCAAGGGTCTTTTCCAACCTAAATGATTCTGTGATTCTGTGATATCATACGGGTCTCTAAATGTATGGGTGGTAAAATGCTTAGAATTTAGGTAAAAAAAACAACTAGAATTTTATAAACCCTAATTTTACTATTAGAAACAGAAGCATTTATAGTCAATATATCATTAAGAACAAAAATGAATAACAGACTTTGATATTTTCTCTCAAAGAAATTGCCTTGCAGTTCTTGAACAGGTAAGATTTAGCACTGTTTCATTTGTATATGCTGCCCCATCATACCTCCTTCCTGCTACCAGCTCATCTCCTCTGGTATCTCCCACTCTCATGTCACTACATCACCTGCAGAGCTGTGTCTTGCAGAGAAGCGCTGGCCACTTCTGTGGTTTTTGTGACATTTTTATTCCTATTCCAGCTCATGGTCTGGGCCATTCTCACAGCAAGGTCATAAAGTTATCTCTCCACCCTCTCAGTTTATGAGGCCATGGGATACCTTTGTCAGTGGAAAAATACAGATGGCATTGTTCTTTTGGGACTCACCACAGAGCACCAAAATCCCAACTTATAAAGTATACTTGAGGCACGCAGACCTTGCCGGTTGTCAAGGGTTAGACTTGGGCTGGTCACTAGACAAATGACAGACACTCTTTATGAAACCAAACCCCTTCCCAAAGGGAAAGAGAAAGGGAATAAGGAAAGAGACTTATTGATTGGAAAAGAAAACTAAACCAGCTTTAATGAAAATAACAATAAAATGAAATCTATACAAAACCAGTATTGAACCCAGCCTTCTGATGGCAATTGTGTCACCTTCACCACTGATGCTGTGGAGCAGGCACTGAAGGAGTCCTAGACTGGACTCAGTGGCACATGGGAGCTGAATTCTGGAACTGGATTCAGAAACACATGGATCAAGATTGAAGGCAGAACAGACAAGAGTCCTCCTTGGATGCTGGCCATTGAAGAGGGGAGCTTGACCCTCATGACCCCTCAATTTTATACCGAATATGATGTATATGGGATGGGATCCCTTGCTGGTCAGTTTGGGGTCACCTGTCCTGTCTGCTCCTCCCCCACAGGTGCCACCTTTTACTTTCTGCACCCCCAATGTGGTGCACAAGATTTAAATGTTACCTGGTCTGCACAGGAGCAAGTATAAGCAAAAGCCCTCCTGCACACCAGTCCAGCATTATCACTGCTAGAAGCAGGCAGTGTCTGTCAAAATATGCTGTTGACTTCAGAAAGTGCAGTTAGAGGAGACTGAGATGAAAAGTAAAATCACTGTACAGAATTAGTTTTGATCTAACTCAAGCCCGGACACCAGTTCGTCAGGAGATATGGAGTCCACCAGAACATCCTAACATCATTACCTAAAGGACACAGAGTTACGGAGGTATTCTTAAGATGCTGTGTGGGTATCTAATGTTAATCATCTAATCAGATGCTGGCTTCCGTCCAGCCTTTCGCCACCAAATGGTCCCACCACCAGTAACTCCAGTAAGCTTGGCCAGCCAAACAGGCACAGCTGGTTAGGGCTACATGCTGTCTGGGCTGCTTGCTGGCAGTCCCTGGACAATACAAGTTGGTATTCCTCAGTCCATTCCATGCAGAGAAGTGTAAACTACCCTGACACTGACAAACCATTTCCTCTGCTAGGAAATACGCTGCAGTGACACTGGAGTGACTAAATGGGCTTGGTAGAGCTTAGTGACTCTAGCTCATAGTGAGCTGGGTGATTTGGTGAGACACTTGTCTTACCAGTGCTTTGATATCCACATACCTTGTGAGGTCAGGCACAGTGCTACGTGAAAGCACAGGTAGCCCACATCTGTTGGGTCCACAGGATAAAAGGTCTTCTGGGAGATGGAAATTCTGGGGAGTGCGGTAGAGATTGTCCACCCTCAGGTCCAGCACAGGGTCAGGAGTGACAGTGCTGAGCCACAGCTTAACACTCTTGCTGGGTCTGATCTGACTGTGGGGAGCCATTCAGGTGCCTCTGCATTTTTTCCTAAAAACTTCTGTCTCCACCCGGGCACATTAGCTTGGGCTAACTACCAACACGGCACCCAGGTACTTCTCTTAACACGCCAAAGATCCCGTCTGCTGGCCTGCCGACTCACCCAGCTCCTTTGCTTACCTCTTCCCTCTCTCTCTCAGCTTTCAAGGTTCTCCCTTCCTGGACCTCCTCCTCCTTCATTAGTGAGTCTCAAAAAGCCAACAAGACCACCCAAGGCCTGTTATCTTAGTAGGGTACTCACATCCACCATCCTGGAGCATTGTCAGATTGTTCTCTTTAGTGTTTGGGGTTGTGCCTCATACTCTCTACCAGACTCCCTACAGTAGTATGGATTTCTTCAGGCACAGGACAAGAATGTGTTCCCTACTTCAGACAGTTTACAATCTAAGCCTCCAATGTAATGAACTAACTTTTTTTTTATAAGGTAGAAACCCCACTTTTTTATAGGGTCATTCTGCTTTTCTGTTTTAGTCTCAGTATTATTGCTTGTCTCATTCTTGATTAAATGCAAAGAACCTAAAAATACCACACAGTGTGAATGACAAAAAAGGGCCTTTTTGTGAGTTAAGGACAAAAGCTTACTTCATGAAATCTATGCCTTTGCTCATATGAAACAATCCTGCTTCAGTCTGCCCTTCCAACAATAGCATTGTCGCTCCAGACAAACAATACTTCCCCATCACTGTGTGGATGGCCGTATTTCTCTGCAAGGTCACATCTGTCTTTACAAGACCTCACATGGGAAAGGTTTCATTTTCGATGACTGAGGTATGGGAGTGAGGGCCATGGGCAATCCTTTCTTGGTATAAAAAACAGGCCAACATTGCAGAGGTGATTTCAGGAACATTAGCTCACTTTTCTATTATTAAATTCATGGGCCATTATAGGATTCACCTTAAGTTTAAGGCCTTTAGGAAAGCCATCATGAGTGGCCTAGCTGGGTTTTGGTCTTGTGCTACTGAGAGACAGAAGAGAACATGTATTTTCAAGACCTAACAAGGCCACCAATATTAAGAAACTGAGTGAGAGTTGGGTTAGAGTAAGGGTTTTGACCACAAAAGGTACCTGTGAGCGGGGCTGTGCTCTCCAGGTAGACACTGCCAAGTTGTGTTACTCTGGGCCAACACAGTGCAGGTGTTTTGGAGAACCATAGCATCAGTCTCATTGCAATTTCTGGAGTAGAGTGAGGGTTCATTGATGTATGGTTAGGATTGGGTGTTGAGGATGGCAAGGTGGGTGAGAGATAAAGGGCCAACCGTGGCCCTGCTTCTGCAGAGTAGGAGAGGAAGAGGGATCAGGCAAAACCCAGGGGAGAAGGGTTTCTCCTGTTGTCAGGAATGAAAGCAGTAACTTGCACTAGCGAAAGGGGGATCCCAGGCAGTAGGATTGGCTTCCTGCACCCAGTCTTTGTATGGGCAAAGACTAGGAACCGTTTCTTTGGGCTAAAGCTGATCTCCACCATCTACAGACCTGGAGTAAGCAGCCAGTCTGCAGCCTTGCACATCTTCCTCCTGACATAAGCCACCTTGACTTGCGTGCCTTGAGCTGAATGAGGTGCTCTCATTCCCTTCTGTTGCCAAAATCATAAGACGTTTTTTTTTTTGAAAGGCAGAACTATCACAAACCAGGAGATCTTTTTTGAACACTCTCACAGAAAGCCTGAATAGTAACCCAGAGCATCTGCTTGCCCGAGCCTAACAAAAAGTACCTAAGGGAGAAAAACCTGCTGGTGTGAAGCTATATCGTCTCCATCGATGTACAGGAACATGTGTGACAGCAGAGTGTTTGTGTTAGTGCTATCTCAGCTGGACACAGCCAGGAGAGCGCCTCAGGAACAGCTTCCCAACAGAGGGCACTGTGTTATTACATATAGAGGCTTGTAGAGCTCTGCCTGAAGGACTCATCTCATGCCAAGACACCGGGGAGGAAGGCACATTTTAACCTTGTTTGTTCTCCTCTTCAAAAACTAAGCTGAAGAAAACTTACTGTTTCTCTCATTAAAAGTTACAGCATTATGTGTAATTATATCCACCAAAAAAAAAAGCCAAGAGAAACCCCCCAAACCCTATGCCCGTATTACAGGGAGGATTCTGAATTTCTGAACTTTTAAGTGCTTGAAGTCACAGCCATTGAAGAGTCTCTTAACACACAGCAGGGCCTTTTGTGTGCAATTTGTTAATTAACAGGGAGTCATCTTTATTGGTGCACGGGACAGATTAATTTGTTTGTGGGATGGATTTTGTGTCTAGTCAACAAGGAGAAGGAAAGTGAAGGACTGGCCTGAGTCATTACTACTGACCTATGCCACAAGCAACGACACTCAGATGGACATTACCATACAAGGATCTCAGATAGGAAGAAGTAGCTTCCTAGCAGAGTGGTTCCCAAGTGAGCAGGGATGGGCAGGATGGGGCTGGGGCAGAGGCAGCACTGCTGCTTCAAGCACAGAGGAAGGCTTCCAAATGTCATCCTCCCACCCGTGCTGCACACGTTAAGGTGCTGCAGCTGCCTGCATAGGTAAAAACCTGCACACGTGCACGTGCAGTGCTTTCTGTATCCAGCTCCTACACAACAAGATCCTCCCTTTCAGGTTGAACCAGAAGAATATTTGGCAAGCCCCTTGAAGGCAGAATGCTGCTTTCATTTTTGCTCTCCATGCTCAATTTTGCTGAGGTTCTAACTATAGTTCCCTGTTGGAGCAGCTCTGGACTAGAATAAGACTGCCTGGAGTCATGTGATTCTGTTCATATTCTGTATCTCCCTTACAGCAATTTATTTCTAGAGCTCACAGTTGGGCAGAAAGCCTGCAGAAATGACCCCAGTACATCTGGCCTACCTGAATCTGAAGAGAGCAGAAAGGACAAATGAAGCTTCCTAGTTGTTCTGGTAGTGAATTGATTTAGTTGTTCTCAGCACCCTTCCTACAGATGGCTTTGAGTGTCGTACACATACACCTAATAAATTATTGCCAGGGATGCCCATATATATATATATGAGTAGAGCACAAAAGAAGGCTCTGCTTAAGTTCTTGCCTTGAGAATGGAGTAAAAGTATTTTAAGAGTCCCAGCAGCTCTCCCCTGGGTTGCTCAGAGGGCTGTGGGAGAAGAGAAAGGAAGAAAATAGCTATTGTCGCTGATCCTCTTTGTTTAGGCCTTTTTGTCTCTCCTAAGGAAGGAGGGGAAACATCAGTGTGTGAGGTGCAGGTAAAGGGCAAGGCTGTTAGAGACTCCAATCCAGCAACTATCTGCGTGTGTATGTGAAAGAGATACGTGTATGGAGTAGGCTGGGAAACAATTTGCTGCACCAAGACAGCATTAGCACTGATTCGTACCTGCATGAGGATGTAGCCAGGTCTAACTGACGCAGTTACCTTCTGCTGACATGCCTGGTCCCCTGCTGCCACCGTGCAGCTGGACACGACACTGGCAAATTCCCATCTGCTGATGCTGATCTCAACTGACTTCTTCCATCCCAAGAGCCCTAGTTCACAGGCCATCCGCCCTGCCAGTCTGCAAGGAGAATTTGGTTATGAAACATCTGTAGGATCAAGAGTCCTGTAGGAGCAGAGAGAGGAAATGATAGTTTTAAAGTATTGAGGCTATGAATTACAACCACATAGTCTGAGCTCTGGAGAGATCCCCAGAAGAAAAAGGGCACATAAAAATAAAGCTGTTAGCAAATTAGTCTCCTACTCAGGGGAGGCAATACTCAAGACGGGGCTCTTAAGAACTGGATCCCAGTTAGACAGCTGCAGAGGCATCACGGCAGCCCCACTGCCTGGAACAGGCTTTGCAGTATCCTCAGGAAGCTGCTGCTCCCCTGCGCTGCAGCCCACAATGTTCTCAGCTGTTTCTGCAGACCTTTGAAGGCCATGTGTATCTGAGATCACCACAGGATTTGGAGAAAAAAATAGCTTTTTGCATTCTTCTTGCAGCATTCCGAATCACAAATACAGAAATCAAGGGTGCTACAGGAAACAGAAAGCTGCCTCCCCGGGAGCTGCAACGGGAGATTTCAGTCTGTGAGAGGCACCTGCCAGGAACAAGCAACAGTGGGAGTATCCTTTGCATGTAGCATCTCAGTGGGGAGAAAGCATGAGCCCAAAGATTTCCTTACAATAGTAACTGAACTAGAAACTGACTCTGTCGACTGGTGCAACTGAACAGCTATTTGGAAATGTTTACACAGTTAGCTTTCATCTTTCAAAGTTTGCCAATATTGTGTAGTCCGGATTACCAGGAATTTACACTTTTGATGACAGAGTAGAGGCAAAGCCCATTCAAAACTTTCCTTGTCTGACTGATCATTCCCCAATACGAATGTTTTCTCCTAAACGTGTTTTGTCCTCTTAGAGGCATCGTAATAATAGGTAGCACCATTTGGTTTAGGATCCTTGTTTATAGATAACTGCCTTTTCTTTTTAGTTACCTGTTGTGGATCCTCTTCAGGTAGCCCAAAGACCTCCTGACATGTGTGGACAACAGGCCAGAAATTACTGCAATAGTCTTACTCAGTCAGAGACACCTATACCAACCTTCAATGTAAGGTACCAAGGAACTCCCTCAGTGCTGTTCTTGGTTATAAAACAACTCTTCCCTGCACTAGTTCAAGCTTTACATTTTGGGGAAAAAAGTGTATCTCAAGGTTACATTTACTCAGCTGCAGGGACACATCCATAGAGATCTCTGTATGGTAATCAGGTGGGGATAGGGCTTGAAAAGCCACATGTTTATCAGGAAGGAGTGCGATCTCATATTGCATTAGGCATACCAAACGTAATTTTAGCCTTTTTGGCTGAGGAAGATCTTCCTAAACCTGTAAAAGCTTACTACTGTTTCAATGAAAACTCAGTCACTGATTTGCCAAGTACTACTGATGAGCAGGAAACAGGTCGCTTTGACCACAATATGTATTGTTAAAGGTTGTGTGACTGCTTCAGAGAATATACCCCATTTACTTATAGCTCTTTTTTTTTCCCCAATGTTTATTTGAAGGAGCTTTTTGCTTATGCAAGAATTCTGTATTTTATTAATCTTGAATAAAACAATGTTTAATTGAATTGGACTAAGCTTTAAGCTATTCCCTTCTGTCTTTTAAAACAGTATATAAGGAAATAGATGTGAAGTTCTGGGTTGTGTCGTGCTGTAGCTAATCACATAAAATCTTGTGTAGGAGATAACGTCACGGGGATTTTTTTTCTTCTTTCTTTGCTTTCTACCTAATGCCACGAGCTGGTCACAATAGTATGTCTTGCCTTCTGCTCAGCTGACAATATTTGCACCAATAATAATAAAATCTGAGGGTGTTTTGCCTGCTTTTGCTATTGGAAACTGGCCATTCCTAACTCCAATTCAACCACAATCAGGAAAGGCTGAGAAAACCAGCATTTGCACCTGTGAAGACCACACGTTTCTGAAGCCCTGGCATGAGCAGTCATTTCCCTTGACACCAGTGTGGACTGCAGAGAAAGAGCTGCAGCTGTGACTGTATCCGGGAAAGCCCCTCAGCTTCCGCCAGGCCCGTGTCCACAAAGTAGAAACCACCTTCTTGCCTTTTAAAACAGGCAGCAGCTTACAATCAAGTGAATTGTTGGGCAATGTCAGGGTTAAATGGATGCATGCAAACAAAAATATGCTTCTGCCACCTGATGCGGCTGACAGGCAGGGACAAGCTTGTCTCCAGCCAGACAAGCCCTTACCCTCATGCCTCTAATAGCAGCCTTTACTTCTGTCAGTCTGAAGTCTTGTTCATTTGTTTAAACTTTCCTGGCAGCAGCTGTAGGGAAGTGGGGTTTAGCAAGCAATCCATTCAGTACAATTTGCAGATAGGGCAAGACTGCTGCTATTATTTGGGAAGAAATCTGTACAATACGCTAAACGGGCCATTCATTTGTAATCCATCCTGACAACGTAGACCTTCATGCTAACTAGTACATAGTTACTCATGACATAAAACTATCACTACACGGCACATCAGGTAGGTATTCATTTGAACAGAGTCCTTACTGCTCTTTGTATGAAAAAAAATGGATGAGGTTGAATAAGGATTATAAAGATATATAATTTAAGTGGATTGGTTTGCTCCTGGGTTTATTCTGTAAGAGCAAACGCAGTGTTGTGTCTAGGTCACTTGTTGGCTGCAGGCTATTTGGGATTCCCCAGAGCAAAAGCACTTGAGAATGAAATGGGGGGAGCCCACTCCAGTCTCTGACTGCTCTTCTAGGGATGTACACGCTCTTTGACGATACAGGTTTTTGTCTCAGAGCTACTGTTATTAACTCAGATCATGTCAGCGATGCGGATTTACAACTCCTTCCACATAGGAAAGCAATTCTAGCCCTAGCAGCTGAAGGACTTTCCTAGTTTCGTAGTTTCCTAATCCTTTTTGTCATGGACACCTATTCCTGGACATATGCTGGAAGAAATTTCAGGAAATATTCCAGAAGTCTGTACATTTCTACATGAAGTCCATAGTCACCTGAACACCTGGGATAAGTGACGGCTCAGACAGAGAACAGTAGGGAATTCACTGTTACAACTGCAGCCCCAACTGGCACTGGAGTAGATTCTCAGACTAAGAAAGGCCCAAGCTCACTTCCACAAATACAAAACTGCTATAAGTAAACACATTAGAAAAAGCTAAAAACACTGCTCTTTCCTGGCTGCTGTCACACGGGGAGATCAGAGCATGAGCTACACCTGAATCTGAACTGGGGATGCTCAGACTCCTATCTCTGAGAGAGTTTGCACACTGGAACAGCTTAATATTCCACTGCATCTGTTCTGCCCTAACAGACTGAGTCCAAAGGGATAGTTATAGAAATATATAATCCCTGTCAATAATGCAGGGGCTATCAAGATAGAAACAAAAAAACCTGAGTGAACTGTGCAAATCCGACATCTTTTGCCCTCTTCTACATTTTTCCTCTTCCACCCCAGCATTTGCCGTAGCTCAACAAGGCGCTGGCAGCTACAAACCCAGCAAGTGCACGGGACCTGTGGTACCAGAGCTGTGCTGAGGCCTGGGAGAGTCTGCACTGCGCTTGGTGTGCTGGAGAGGGGCCTGTGGGAATGCACTGCTGGGACTCTGCTACCTACCATCTGTAAATAAGGAGCAGGAAAGGAGATGACTGAATTTCAGAAGGACCGTTACTGCTGGATGTTCACAGCAAGCTTTGGAGGAAATGAAGGAAACAGCCAGGACCTGACTCACTGGGGTTGAGTGTTTTACTTGCTGCTTGTATAAACTTACTTTGGTTCAGTTTCCAAGCTCCGTGTTCTGTTTCATTCCAGTCTTACAAGGGTTTTTCTTGCCATGCACAGAGGTTTGCATCTGCTTGGAGTAAGGTGTAGTTGCTAAACTCATCTAGGGAAGTTATTCGTTTTTTTTCAAGGGGGTTTTTCATTTTTTTCAGATGATTTTAGTTAATGTTAAGGAATCACCTAGACCACCTCCCTCCCTCCTCCACCCCCCCACCCCCCCCCCCAGCCCTCCTGGCATGTCAGCATCTTAACTATGAGTTACTGCCAGGTTCTGTCCTGCTATCTGCCTGGCTTTTTATGTTTACAACCCTGTGCTTTGCATGTAGCAGGAGTTAAACCCAGAATAGTATCTGCTACGAAGTGCCGAGGACGGGACAACACAGGACTTCAGCTGACGGGATGTTTACAAGGAGGATGTCTGAGTGGGAGGAGAGTGTCCAGAGTGCCTCTCAGCCTGCCAAGGTTATGGTGTGCTCAGATAATACAGGGCACTGCAGGAAGCAGGAGCACATAAAGGCACAGAAGGACCCTGCTCTTGGCGCTGCTTGGGCTGTTTGGAGTAGGAGTGTTTCCTTGGAGAGAGAAAGGGACACACCAGGTTCTCAGCTGCTGCAGTCCAGCATTTGGTGGGCTGAGATAGGAGACAGTGCAGACCAATCCACCTGGGACACCTCTGTGCCGCTCGCTATCCTGCTTCCCACTAATGCTGGCTCTCGACTGCTGGGAGAGGACCCTTGCACTGTGTACTGGCCAGAAAACATTGACTGACTATAGCTCGCCTTCCTAAAGGAGCAGGGAAGGGTAATAGCAGCATGGGACAGGACCTCTCCTGCTCACACTGTGCAGCACTCCTGATGTTCTAAACATAAGAAAACCCTTTCTTTTACAGTGATGGTGGTTAAACTGGCCCAGGTTGCCCAGAGAGATTGTGGAGTCTCCATCCGTGGAGATATTAAAAACCTGACTGGACATGGTCCTGGGCAGCCTACTCCAGTTGAGTACTCCAAGAGGTGGCCTTAAATGAGCTCCAGGGGTGCTGACCAGCTTCAGCCATTCTATAGGAGACCTATTTATTCTTCATTCATCTTTCCTCCATGCTACTGGGAGCAGTACCTGAATGCCACTGTGTTCATTTTGCATGAGTCCGCACAGAAGTTAGGAGCCCAGCTCCCACCAAGTTAGGGAAGGAAAGCTTGGCCCCCAGAAGGATAAAGATATTGTGATACCAAGAGCTGCACTTCTTCACCCTATGTAATGCATGAAGAAAAACTAGGCACTCAAACTCTCTGTGCAACAAGCAGGAAAATCAAGGTATCTCAGGATATGATTCACAAAAGCAAATAGAAAACTGCCTCTGCAGCTGCTGGAGGGGCCAAGGAGAGGGGTAAAGGTTAAGCCCTTCTTAGACAATCAGTTGTCCTTTTCTAGATGACAAAGGTGCCAGTTCCCACTCAGGATGCCCACCTCCCGCCTGCTGACAGCTGCTGGGAACATAGAAAATGCGGTAGAAAGAGGCATCACCCACTTATGTAGTGTCCCAGAGGTCTTGCAGACATGATCCAGAGTTGATTTCCTCAGTCTTTTGGCTTGTGGGAATCTGAAGCATCCCATTCCTCTTCATTGACTGTAAGCGCAGTGATGCGGAACAGGAATCTCAACTGCAGAAGCTGATCTGCTGGTATTAAATAAATCATCCACATGAATGAAGCATTAATTGAATTAGAAAGCAGTAGCAAGCACAAGTATGATTTTGTTGTTGGTCAGGGACAGCTTGCAATGTCCCACTTCTGGAGGGAGTTTTCCTGCCTGGGAGGACCCACACGGATCATGCAGGGAAGGGAGGGCTGAGGATTGCCTGGGTGTGGGGCATGGGATTTCTCCAGGGGTTGGGGCAAGCTTCCCCTTCTCTTTTGCTGAAGCATGTCCTGCTGAAGCATTTTCCTGAAGCAAGCACCTGCAAACCTCAAGATATTATTAGGGAAAAAAAAAGACTCAGCAAAGGGATGGCACTGGATATCAATTTGGGGAAACAGAAAGTATAATATAGATACTGGCTTCCTCAGTCACCTATCTACCACAACTGTTTGCTCACCTTGCATTCTTTGTGAATAAAGATCTATACTGCAGTAAAGTGCATTCTGATACAAATTCTGTACTATAACCAAATCTAGGCACCTCTGCTGCAAATAGGAAAACTGGAGCAGTGGAGAAGCAAGAAACCTCCTCTGTACATTTTGCCATTGAATGAAAAATAAAAGAAAACAAAATAAGAAAACAAAACAAAAAACAAAACAAAACAAACAAGGAAAACCAGAAGCAAAGCAAGCAAGCTACCTGAGGCTCAGGCGGGCAGCAGGGCTCGGAGGGCTGCGCTCGGCCGGGGAGCGAAGCCGCCGCGTCCCGCGCTGGCCCCCTCGGCGGCGGCGGCGGCTGCGCCCTGCCCTGCCCTGCCCTGCCCCGCGTCGAGCCGAGCCGAGCCGAGCCGAGCCGAGACGAGACGAGCCGAGCCCAGCCGAGCCGTCGGAGCGGGGCCCGCTGCCGGCCGGGCTGCGCCCCGCACTGCCAATCAGGGCGGCCCGCCTGCCTTCCTGTAGGTGTGCCCGGCTCACCTGGGAGCCTCGGCACTCATGACATACCTGCGGCCCCGCGGGCGACGGGGAGACGGCCGCCGGCTGCCGAGGGCTGGGGGCCGCGGAGATAGCGGCGCCCGTGGGGGCAGCGCCGGCCCCGGCCCGGCGATGTGAGGCCGGCGCAGGTAAGGGGCGGCCGGCGGGGGCGGCCCGGCGGGAGCGGCGCTGCCGTGTTCCCGGGAGAGGCGGGGTGAGACGCGGGCATGGCGCCGGATCCCCGCGGAACCCGGGCCGGGCCGGAGGGGCGGCAGTCCCCGGGCGGCCTCGGGGAGCGACGGCTCGGGGGGGAGAAGGGAAGGGAGGGCTCCACCATTTTAGGACCCGAGGGAGACGGGGGGTGGGGGGGGAGGGATCTCCGGGGAAGGGAGCGCTTGCCCCTCCCGAGGCGGGCCGGCGGGCCTGCCGCGCTCCTCCGCGGGGCCGGACCCGCAGAGCACAGGTGTGGGGACGCGGGGAGGGCCGCCGACGGGACCCGGAGCCGCCGGGCAGCCGCTCCCTCCGGGGGGGCGCGGCGCAGCTTCTGGGCCGGCTGCGGGGCAGGGCCCGGGGGGGGACCGCAGCCTTCCTGGCGGCCTGTGCGGGACGGCGAGGCTCCGAGCCCCGCCAGCGGCGCCCGTTCCCCCTCTCGCCGCTCCACCTCCCGCTGCCGGCAGCAGGTAGGGCCCTGAGCGCAGGCCCGGTCCCAGGCTCAGCTGCCGGCAGCCGGAGCCTCTTCCCGCAGAAATGGTGCCTCCCACGCGGGAGCGAGATCCCACGGTGCTCGCTGGGCTTCCAGCTCCAGCCGGGCCGCCCGTGGCCGGGTTCCGGAAGTCTCAGCACTGTGCTTGAACTCTGGACACCTTGTTGCTTTCTTCCTTGCTCTGCTGGCTGGCGCCTCCTGACTTTTATGGCCTGGCACGGAGGAGCCAAAGGCGAGATACCTTCCCACCGCTCGCTTCCCGTCTTTGCCCGCAGCCGCTTTGGAGCCCCAGCCACCACAGCAGCTCTGAAGGCAACCTCGGCACCCCAAACAACCCGCTGAGGGGCTTTTGAGCTGTCACAGCTCTGGCCTGACCCATCCTCCCACCAGCAACGCTGTTCTCCTTGCGCTTGATGGATGCTTCATTTATTCCCAGAGGCCAGCTAAGATTTGGATCAAACCTGTTTGGGAATACAGGGGCAGGAAGGAGGTCTGAGCTCAACTTGTCTGTGTTGCCTTCTTGTAGACTTTGCCAAGGAGCTGCTGGATGGGGATGGGAGAAGCCATTGGCTTCTTCTTGAGTTACATGCCCATTCTTCTCCAACCAAGTCACATCCGTAACGTGTTGAAGTTTTATGACCCGATTCCCTGGTGTTTTGGAGTTTCTCATTACCCGAATGGCTTGTTGGAAATGGCTTGGATAAGGGCAGAGTCCTTTTAAAGGGTTGCACGGGAGGGAGGTGGCTTGATTTGGAGCAATAACGTATGGGTGACCCAGATTTCAGAACTGTGACAGAATTGGATGAGGAGGAGGCACCCCTAAATCAGGCTTGAAGTTGTACCAAATCCAAATTCTGAATTTTCAATTACTGTTAATACTTAGAAAGCTCAGCTGGCTTCCATGTAGAACTTCGTTTTGCCAGCTGATGGTTGAGGGTAGCCTGTGTACTGTGCTGTCCGTACAGTAGCCTCGTGGCCTTGATAAATCTGAGCGGGGTTATACGGAGTAATTCCTAGTGACGGCAGGCATCGAGGCTTGAGCTTGGTGCCCTTGCTGAAGCCCCCTGTTTCTGCTGTCTGAAACAGTGGAACTCAAATGCTTCCTCTGGGAACCTCTCGTGCATCCTGACAGATTTTCGCTGCTAAGAGCCTGTTACCTGAGAATGATTTTTTTTTTTTTTTTTAATTTCATCATTTATTAACTTTAGATTTCTTGCTCTTGTTCTGTTGAGTCTTATCCCTTTGTACAGTTCACTTGTTTCAAGTGCCTTCTAGAAGTAAAGAACCAAAGTTTGCTATATATATATGTTTTGGGTTTTTTTTTTCCTTTTTAACATATTCTGGAGTCTGTTTTTAAGTGGGCTGTTTTATTTAAGTAGTTTATGTTTGTGTAAACAATGCTGACTTTCCATGGCTATTCCAGGCAAAATATAAGAAACAGCCTGCAAGGGGTTTCTAATTCATAATTAGAATCACATTTTTTCCCAAGACTGATTCTAAGAGTTACTATGCTTTTGTCATCTGGTATCTTTCCAGTTTGATCTTGGCTGCTTAGTTACTGTTTAGCTAGAGCAGACATAGCTAGCTGCTTTCAGTAGTCATGCCTGCTAAGTCTTGTAATTCCTTTCAGCTTTGCAGCTCTTCACTGAACTCTTGTTACATCTTCTCCTGAAGTACTTAGTAGTTACTTCAGTGCAAGTGTAGCTGTGCTCTATTGTTTCGGCACTTGGGCTGTAGAGAGAGAGAAAGTGTTTCCCTCTTCTGTGAGGTGATAACACAGTTGATGTTCACGGTATCACCATTTGGGGACAGATGCCTTGCTCTGACCCTTGTCAGGTATTTATGTTCCCAGCTGGTTATTGCTGCATCAAATCCAAAACTGATTTCAAGAAATCAACTGATAGACTGCACTGGTGCCCCAGGTAAATCATTCCAACAGATGATTGCCCTCGATAATTTCTTATCTCAGTCCAGCCTGTTCTTAACCATTAAGTCTTCCTACAAATTTTCATGCCAGATTACAGAGCCTGTTGCTGCCAGGATGACACATTCCAGCCAAAAAAGATGGCCTATTGTGCTGCAATCTTACAGCTGTTGCCCATGCTAACCTCTTGCTTCTGGGAAGAGGCAATCTTGGAGATGTAGTCATAGGGTGACTGGTATGATTTAGAGCAGAGGCTAAGCATGCCTGGCTGTGGTGTCTGTGTTGCAGACAGAGCTTTCGGAGACGTGTAAGTGAATAACTCGTATTGCTTGGAGTATGGCTTCACGTGACACTGAATCCACTGTAGCTACAGGCTGCTGCTGAAGGAAGAATCCAGGTCTCTCCCAGTCCTGAATGCAAGCTCCTGCTGCTTCCCTTGGATCGGACCTAGTGACGAAGTGGCCTCATATCAGTTTGTTCACTGCTCCAACTGAAAATTCGCCCCCTTCCCTCAAAAAAGAATATGACTTCTGGATCTGGAAGTTGGCTATCGGCCTGCTCTGTGGCTGGATAGTGCTAGGTCTGATGCAGAAGGGTAGCAGGCCACTGAGCACGAGAAATGCGGAGGGGGACTACTTCTTTCAGTAGCAGCCCCACGCCTGTGCCGGATTAGGTGCGAGAGGGAATTGTACGTTTAGTTCCTGCATTTCTGCACTCAGATAAACAGGCTGTGGTTGCACTAATCCTCTCAGCTGGCACTGCTGTTGAAAGAAGGCGTCTTGCCTACCTGTTGTCATCCACATCGGTTCCCTGCTCTGGTTCTTTGTGAGACCACACGCACGCCTATACTGCCGGAAGAGGAAGGGCTATGTGGGGGTGGGAATAAGGAGGGCAGAAGATGGGGCTCATTTTGGCAAGCTGAAGAGCTTGTGAAACTAAGGCTTGAGATGCAGGAATTGTCACAAGCACACCTTCCTATAAATCTTAATGGAAGCTAATGTGTTTGTTCACCTTCCCTTTGCAACAGATGTGTTAGAAGATCTGCCCTGATTAGGTCAGTGGTCCAGGTTAATCCGTTGCGTGACTTGGGAGAACTGGGTTTAGGGCAACTGCATTCATGTCTTTGGTCAAGAAGAATGTGTTTGAGTTAGTCTGTGTGGGAAAGAGCACCGAATGTACAAACAAGAAGGTCCATGCCTTGGCTGTGACAGATTGATACCTGTGAAAGGTTCATCGGTGCAGAAAAGTCGCAAGCTAAGGTGTTCATGCATTCTACATGTGAAGTTCTTGGTGGTTTGCAGTGCCTGAGCAAGGTGAGGTAATCTTTTGTGAAAGCTTTGTTAATTTTGTCTTTTAATTAACAAGTGACTCCAGGTTTCCTGCTCTTCTAGTGGAATCGGTTTGCTGGGACAAAATCCATCCCCCATCTGCTGTTTTAAACACTGTTCGGGTGCAACACTGAACACTGCAGGGGACATAGACCTGAGCCTGTGGTGGAGGCTTGTTCTGAGCTCATGGTTTGGGGCTTGCATTACAGCTAGATGAAGTCAAAGCAGACCTTCCCATGGCTTTAATACGAGTGCAGTGCAAGGTCAGGGGGAGGGCTATTGGTTTTGATACGGGTGAAGAATTGAGAAGTGGGGAAGCTGATTACAATTGTGTACAAATGTATGGATGTGTAAATAGAGACAGGCTACAGAAACTGTAATTGGACAGTATACAAGAAGTGAACTGAAATGGGAGGAAGCACAGGAACCTGCTGCTCAGGGAATACTGCATTAAAGCAGAGCTGGCCATAGATTAGCTTCCTGAGAACATATCCTATTTGCAGTAAGTCACATAGGAACATGTGACATTTAGATGTGAAACTACCTCTTTGTAGTCTCAAACTGAACGTCACGCTGCACGGAGGTGTTCAGTCTGTGAGGTCCCCTTGCCCATGGCCTTGCTGGTGCTCAGGATGCATTCAACACTGGAGTTTCTGCTGCTGATCATACACAAAACTTCCCAAATCCTAACCTGGGTTGAACTTGGTGGTCCCCTGCATGTGCCGCCCTTGGTCAGAGCAAAGTCATATGCTGGTGAGTGGAGGAGGAAAGGTGAGGAATGGCTGCTGATTCACTGATGAATCCATTGGTAGAGTTTATTCAAAATACACCCCTCTAGAGGGGAGGGGATTAGGATCCTGGTCATGTTAGGGCACAGTTTTTTGAGATCATGGAAGCCCTGAGGTAATCAGGGGACATGTGTCTCAAGGCACACAAGCCTGGGTTCCAAGCAGGCCTGTGACCTATTGGACATGGTCACTGTTGGCAGCTGTCATGTTAGGTGGCAGAATAGTTAGGTGGCTGCGATGGCTACGCTTGCGTATTGACTTGATAATAGAAATAGGTGCCCAGGTCAGTGTTAAACTAGCTCACACACCGCTGCTGGAATGGGGGGTGTCAAGAAGAAGATGCTTTACCTGTAGAGTTGCTGGGAAGCTGCAAGAAATAAGCATGTGTAAGCTTCACGGTATGTATGCTTTATACTCACAAAAAATACACAGGTATAATGATCAAAAGTGCTTATGTATATTCTTTGAGTGGCATAAATCTTAACTGGGCCCTTGTGTCTTTACTACAGGTTCCTCTCCCGTGAGGAGGTGGTAGCAGAAACTTTGTGACTTTGCGGGTGTACTTCCATTTCATGGGAGAGGGAACGATGCCATAGCCATATCAACGCCCAGCAAAGCTCCGATGCTGTAGCTGCATCTCTAGTGGGTCGAGTGTCTTGGCAAAATTCTTTTGGCATGGATTAAGCCTGAGCTTCTGTGTAGATGCAGAAATTTTGCTGGAGGTATTCCATAGTGCAAGTATCTGAGGATAACTATAGTCCTAGGCAATGTAATCTAGCTGCAACATTTGAGTCAATCTCATCTCTGAAGTACTCCGAGATTGCTGTCTGTTTTTACAGGTCAGTACTGTCAGGTTGATAGGAGTGAAGTTGAGAAAGTGCAGTGTGTATCTATGTCCCCCTCTGTTGCTGTGTTTGTAGGAGAAGACATGTTCCGAGTATACTGCCAGCCCCGCAGGACAAAGACAGTGGGTAGTATTTAGAATGGTGAGGATCCGTTCCTGATTGTTGGTATTGCAGGTGACTCAAACAGTTCTTCCCACTGTCAGCTGCTTCTCTGGATCACTCTTTTTATGTATGTCACTTCGTACATATTTCAGGCTTGAGTCTGAGTACAATGTAGTGGATGGATCTTATGGGGTGGTTTTGGAATGATACACTCCTCTCTCGCCTCTCTACACCTCCCTAGGAAGATGTTTTCTCCTGGAAAGGTATGTTTCAGGTAGAGGGAAGAAGAGGTTCAGGATGGATAGTGTGGGTACCACTGAGAAGGCTGAAATACAGCACATAGCCTTGTCAAGACTCTACACTCTGACAAACCTTGAGGTGCAGAGAAAGGATGCTGTGGGTAGACAGGAAAAGAGAAGTGGGAGTATCTCTATAGAAAATTATGGGTCATGGTGTGTTTTCAGAAAGGCACAATTGATTAAAAGAGGTGGGTTCACCCCTCAAGTTGCCCAGGAGCTTCTTAACACCATCTGGTGCTGTGTGGAAGGATGGGAGATGCATTACTGCACTGTCACCCCCTTTCTCTTTCCTGGGCACCACTGGGAAGAGGAATTGTTCTCTTGGTGTACATGAGAAGGACTTAAGGGAAGCTATAAGGTGTTCCTGTAAGTACTGGGTCAACACTGCTGATTTCAGTCCTGTGCCATCTGGGAAGGCAGTCTTCCTCTGCCTTGGCTTATGCAGTCCACCTTACCTTCTTACCCCTGCACAGTGAATAAAATGAGCTGTTTCCTCTCAGAGATGTGCAGAGAAAGGAAGATGAGCAATTTGGACTTATGTTGGAGCAATAAAATGTGCCTTATCCTGGAAGAACAAGGCCAGGCATGCCAGTTATGCCATTGGAGTGTGCACTCTGACCAGTCACAAGGGAGGGTCAGGGCCATAGAAAACAGCCTAAAATTATGGCTGCATGTATAGAAAAATGATGACAGCCGAGTTGGGTGTTACCAGGAACACCAGAGCCATTTTTCCTTCGTTCTGTACACAGCATTGTTTTCACCTATTCAGATGCTGAGTGTGTAATAATAGTGATACCAAAGGTCTGAAATAAGGTATCTGAGTGTAAAAGGGGAAAAACTCCGGACTTGGGTTGTTAAGCCCTCCTGCTTCACTGCCCCTCCTAGGCAAGGACCACTGCCTCAGCTTCTCACTCAGCCTGCTGCGAGATGGGACCTCTCTTGCCTTGTCCTCAGCTCTCTGCCTCGCTTGCAGCTCTGTCCTGTTGAGCTGGGGGCTTGTGAAAGTTGCTGGCTTTGTGCCCCTGCCTGTCTGCTGATTTGCTGACCAGGTGGCTGTCGTGCCTAGGAGAAGCAAGGTGCTGGGTTCAGGAAGGAGTCAGCAAGTATTGGTGCTGACAGCTGGGTTGGAGCGCATCAGTCTGGCAGGGTTAGGCTGAAGATGCGTTTTCCATACAGAAGGGTGTTTGGGAAGAAGACTGTAAGGAGAGCTCTGATACTCCCCTGCCTCTGGGGTGTGGTGCGCTGACACCCCTACCCCCTTTCCTGATAACCTCCAATCCATCCCACTTCAAGTATCTCTGTTGCTCTTAGATTCCCCAAACAACAGCAATTGTACCAGATTGTACTTTTTGCTCTTGCCAGTAGTGACTTTTCCTTTTTTTTTTTAAAGCA
The DNA here is from genome assembly GCA_025345505.1 of Todiramphus chloris collaris. Lineage (NCBI taxonomy): Eukaryota > Metazoa > Chordata > Aves > Coraciiformes > Alcedinidae > Todiramphus > Todiramphus chloris. Next base: position 10,543,537 of record JANVCC010000066.1, on the reverse strand, counting down.
CAGTGAAGCATTTTGTCATGCTCCAAGTCTGATAAACTTGTTTAGGTGAGGTTGATGGGCAGTGTCAGAAGTTAACGACTGAGAGCCAGCTGCCTATGAGGCTGAACTGGAGGAACTCTGTTGTATCTCCTTGAACTTGGGAGAGATGGGATGTTTATGTGTTTGTTTATGCCCTGCTGATCAAAGCGTGTCGCAGGTAATGGGAAAGCTGAGTCTTGCGTGTCATTTAACTGGTGCCTGTAGCTTCCCAGGGAAGGTTCTCATTCATGCTAAAGTATGCACAACTTCAATTAGAATTTAGCATGCGCTCTTGCGTAGGTGGGTGGATGTGAGCTTGCAGAGGATTTCACTTTCCTCAGCCGGGGCTGGCGTTGCTTTCTGATTGTGTTGTAAGAGTTAAAGGAAATTGTATTGGGTCTGTATTACACTATTAGTCACGGTGACTGTTAGTAGGTAAATTGCCTCATATTCTGATTTCTCACTAGCACACTGAAGGCATGAGCTTGGGGTGAATTTAAGGCATGCAGACCTTATTTTACTCCTCTGCATTGCCATCTGACAAGGTGGGACCTGGGAGGGGAAAGAAGGATGTGGTTTTACGTGCCACAGGGTTAAGGAAAAGGAAGCAGTAGGCCAGTCAAGCACCAGAGTTGATGCCTTCAATGACTGCCAAAGGGCAACCTCAGGATTTTAATTGCTTAGCTAATATCTGAAGAGCCATGGGGCCATCAAGGAGTACTGTTTTAGAAAATCTTGAAGGGTGATTATGGGAAGCAGACTCTGCCCCTTCATTAATATACAGAAGAATGAAAATGGAGGGAGGAAGGATTAAAATACCTGTAATTGTTCCTTACTCATTGAAACCCATTTAAGTATTAAAATGGGAAAAATATTGTAATTAGTACATCATAGAAATGCTAGTGATATTTCTAAGCTGATGTAAAATCTATGCTTAAAATTAATACAGACTTGGAGCTGTGCTGCACGTGAAAGCATGCAGGTGTAATTTTTGCCCATTGAGAAATAAGAGGAGATATTGCTGAAACAGAAAATACCAGTATTGTTGATCTGGCTGTGCTATTGTTCTTTTTTTTTATTAAAATTTTGTAAGGTTGTACCTGTAGGGCTGTATTTTTTTTTTTTAATTTTTTTTTTTTTAACATGCTGTGTTAATTACGGTATTAGGAACTAATGCAAAATCTTAACTACAACATCTATGAGCTGTAATTACTACTATAAACTTTGAAATAAAGTAGTGGTAATTGGTGAAGCTAGTTATATAAAGCATTTCATAAGATTGATGTGTATCAGTTACACCATTTAAACCCCAGATTTATATGACTTTTCACTGCTCATTCTAAAAGACAAGGTCGCAAAAATGCCTTCCCCTCCCCTTCCACTTGGAGTCTTTCCATGCTAGACTTTGCAGAGTGTTTGAGGAGGTTTCCAGGGCTTTCCCTAGCATCTCCTTCTTGTTGTTACTTGTTTGTGGAGTTGCTCACAGAGGGCTGGCTCCACGGAGTTCATCTGGCTGCCAGGCAACGTCCTCTTAGACCCAGTCCTTTGCTGCATACGGGTTCACGGGAGCAGTGGAGTCAGTGGTAATAATGAGACAAGGAAACGTGATGCCATAAAATAATGTCTCCTTTGGAAATGCTTGTAAATCCAATTAGAATATCCTGCTTCTCATAGTGCCTGCTTCTACTCTGGAAGGGTAGAAACGTGCTGCTAGCAGGGGGCCAGTACTGCGAATGTGCCATTTCCCTGCTGTGCCACTGCTGTCGTGCGTGGGCTGGCGAGGGTGCACCTGCTTCTGTGCTTGCAGCCCTTGGCAGTTGCGCACGGCCGGACACCTACGCTGGAGCCTCAAGGACTTGCTTGTAGATCCTGGGTGTGGTTTCACCATAACAGGTCTAAGTCCACGTTTCTGCTTTCCCACTCGCTGGCCTGTCATTCCTGTCCACTCCTTGCAGTTTCTGCTATGGCTTGTACATCTCCACGTGCAGCTACTGCAGGGACCTGTCATTTTTACCTTGGTTTATTGTTTGGTTTTGTGTTTATTCTTCTTTTTTCTTTCCTCTCCTCCTGTGTCTCCCCTTGATGGATGCTCACATCACTCTGCTTCTGCACGGTTCTTCTGCCTGGCTCATGTATGGTCACATGCTCCTGAGGGAAGGTGGCAGCAGCCTGGATGCGCATTGCCTTACCCTGTCCTGCGTGTCAGGGCGACACGGCGAGTCTTGATTGGAGTTCATTAGGGCCTCATTCCAGGTGGTGTTGGATGGTTTGTACAGTCAGCAGTGGCAGAAGGGGTCCGACCTCTTTTTAGGACTGAACCACAAACAGATGAACTTTGCAGAATACCTGCAACTACGTAAATTGGGCCTGAGATATTTGATTAGTCATCTTTGTCAACCCAGTTATATCATGGCATATTTCTATGCCAGTCTTAGTTTCCAGTAGCTTGTGTAGCTCACTGGGTCAAGTCTAAATATTCTGCAAGCAAGTTCAGTGTCACCAGTCCCAACTGCTGAAAACAAGTAATCGGGCAGAGGAGGAAGGGAGAATTGCCCTTGTTCTCATTAGTCACAAATTAAGGCTTAATGTTTTGGCTTAAGAAATGAAGATAAACTCAGGCAGCAAGATGTAATTTTTGAGCCATACTTTGTTGTTCAGGCCTTCTTCACACCCGTTAACAGGCCAGACATGCATTTTGCTAATCGTAGCCAAAATTCTTACATAACCACATGATTCTAGGAAGTGGGACTATATGAAAAACAGAAAATATTGTGATGTGCACAATAAACCCATGCCAGTTGGCCATGCAGGCATCGCACCGTGAGTAACAACAAGTTTTCCCTGTGTTTGCATTAGTACCTTCCTATTCAGCACCCACACAATTCCTGTGGCTTTGGGTGTGTGAAGCTGTTTTTCCATGGGGAGAGGGAAGGGGTCCTTGCTGGTGCTTTCCCACATTTACATTTCTTATGACTTTTTATTTATATCTAATACTTTTTGCTCCCAATAGCAAACACGTCCCATTGTGCTTGTTAGCTTCTTCAATCTAACCACACCAATTAAATTTCCCAGAAAGAATTAATTTTCCCTGAAAAGCTGGTTTAGGGGAGAGTTGTACCGAAATCCGTCTTCCCCATGTACATCCCTACTTATCTTTTGGACATTCTCTCCCTGCCTCTCTCCCCTTCAGCTGCAGTTTTCAGTACAAAGCTGCATCAGTGTTGCAGTATCGCCGTGGATTTTTCATTACGGTATGCGTCTCATAACACTTTTTTCACATTGTTTTATAAATCTCGTTACTGGAGCGCTACAGTAATGAAAAATACTCCGGGGAGCTAAGGCTAAAAACATGCATTCTAAAAGCAGAAAATGAGGGCAGATGTGTCCAAGATTGTATTTTTGCTATCGTTGTTGCCTTCTCGTGGTATGCTGATACCAGCAATTTTTTTATTGTCATCTCCAGGCGATGGTACTGATAATATTGAAGCCAGGTGGACGATGCAGGTTTCTGCTGTAGGTTTAGCTGGCAGAGCTGATGAAGTTGTGCTGGTAGCAGTCACTAGCACATTACAACGTGGCAGTTTTGTTAGCATTTTAGAAATTGCTGTGGTTGCACAGGATATGCTTTCCCTATTGATACAGAAGCGCCATTTTGCCAGTGTATTTATGGCTGGCTATATTTTCCTGTGCAGCTTGTGGGTCATCCTAGACTGCTGAAATGTCCCAGGTTCCTATCTTCCTATCTTCTTCTTCAGAGTCCTGCGGGGCTCTGACAGCTATCAGTAATGGCAGCAAGTTTACAGTTTTCACGGTGGAACTTGATCTGGCTCTGACAGAGGTTATATTGGGTGTTTGCTAAGAACATCAGACAGGGTAACTGTGGAGGCCCTTTCCTGTAGGGGAGGACAGTTTGTCCCAGTTTGATTTGCTGAATATTGTTCATTCTTATCTGTCTGCAGCATAGCTGTGCTCAGGACTGGTATAGGTAATGTGACAACAACTGTGCTCAGCAATGGTTCCGCTGTGCAGTCTGGGCAAGGCCGAGCTTTCAAGTGTGTTTCCAAACCCTTTGATGTTTTAATGGCATTTGCATCTGTCAAAATGGTTTGGTGCAAATATTAGCATTCTTTAATCTGAGACTCAAAAACACCAGCGTGGGATTCTGGCTTATGCTTCTGTAGCCTAGTAAGAGACTGTGAAATTTCTGCTGCTAAGTGGAGACTCTCTCCCATCGAGGTCCTGAATTGCTCTGTTACAGAGAAACTGGGAACTCCTTTAGTTCCTGCAGAACCCACCATCTAGGAATGTGTATAGCATGCTGCTAGCAGCCAGCACTGCATAAAACATCATGGCATGCATGTGGGAAGTCCTTGCCTCCTTTTGTGCCCCGAATGTTTCTGTTGGTCATCTCTCCATCCCGGGAGTCTGCAGAGACGCCTGCGTAGAGCACCTTGCAGTGACCATGTACATTGCTTTCACTGCACAAATTCTTCCTCTCTCCACCCAGCAGCATCAGTTGTCTTTCTACTGAGCCGCAGCAGTGAGAGCCATACACCATTATTGTTTGTAGAATATCAAGGCTTATCCATTGATTTTATGAATATAAAACTTAACCTCTGCTTCAAGTGACCTCATTTTATCTGAAGACTGAATCATTTATATTGTGCCTCTGGGAAGTGCAATGTGCAGTCCAAGCCACGCTGTTTGGCAAACGTTCCGTAGCCATTTCCAGAGTGAAATTTTGTTCTACTCAGAATTACGTTTCTTTGGCATTTGCTATTTTTTTTTTGTTAGCATTAAGTATTGTAATCTACTTCAATGGAAACAAATGTAGGAAAGGTAGCCTTATTTTTTTTTTTCTTAATTAGTGAATCATTATACCTTGAGTGTGCCTACCATGAGTGAAAGCTAGTAGCACGCTACTGGAGTGTTAAAACTCAGGCAAACTGCCTGCTCTGGTGTGACTGGGAGGTCTCATTCACTTTTCTCAAGCTTCACTAGCAGCTCAGATGCCTTTTCCAGGAGATCAGGTACTACTGACAGGTTTGACCTTTTTTTTTTTCCCCCTCCCCTGCCTAAAATACTCGGGGTGGCTCCTATTTCCCAGAATACTAACAGCATGTAGACTGTTTAGTACAGCAGAAGACTCTACATTATTTTGGCACATACATTTTTAGATTGCTTTTCTTATTCTCTATGTTCTTCCCTTCAGCAAACTCCATCTGCACGCCATAACCTCAAAGCTGTCTCCATGTAACATTATTTCCCTCCTTTGTTCTTATCTCTAGTGCCCTGTGTAATCTCTTCCTGAGCTCAAGAGTTTTGACCCCACTCCTTCACCTCTGTTGATGGGCTGTACTGTAATAGAGCAGCCCAGGGCTTGTGCATGAAGGTCAGTAGCTGTTTCTTTGCAGAGGAATACAGCTGGTGGGCATCTCTCACAAGGGGTGGGCATCCAGGTGAGAAAGCTGGCCTAAGCATGGCATAAGTAGCTGCATCAAAATAAAGATTGAGACTTAGGGTAGGGCAGGCCTTGAGTTAGAGCAGTTGCACTGACCCCTTTCCTGAGTGTCTCAGAAGTGAAAGAAAGCTTGGCCTCCCGGGAGTGGTAACACTGGGGGCAGTTCTGCACGGTGAGCGCTGGGTTCTGTATGGAGAAAGGCAGGCTCTGAGCTAGCCTCCACTGCCCCAACTCCTCGTAAAGCCCATCTGAACTGTGTCATGGAAACAACCTGGGGCCACCCAGTTGCCTTTCGGGTGGGTGTTACAGCCTGCATGGAGCTCTTTCCTGCCTGAGCTGCAGTACGTAAAGCTGGCTTTTGCATTTCTACACCATGCTATGGCCACGGCAGCAGGGATGTGCCCAAGCACTGGAATGCTTGGGAAAGCCTGTATTGTAGTAAGACAATCCGTGTCCTTGCACATGCTGCCCAAAGGTTCTTGTGAATGGCTTTCTCTCTGCTGTCCAGAAGCTCTTGCTGCTGCATCAGTGAAAAGGGGGAGGGCCAGGGAGAGAAGCCCCCGGTGCACTGAGCGGCAGCCCGTGGGCTGTGGAGTGTCTCTGGCTGCCGGCGCAGCTCTGGCAGGGTGGCTGAGCCCAGCCCATCATGGCAGGGCAGGGCTTTCTCTGCTGGGAGCGTGTTCACAGCAGCCTGGGTGTGTGGGCTGCCCCAGTGCCTGCGGCGGAGGGATGGGGATGGGGAGCGAGGCCGCCCTGCTGCGGGGACCAAGGCTGGCACGGGGTGCCAGCACTGTGCGAGGAGGGTGAGGATGGCACACTGAAAGCTAGGTTTCTTCCCTGTTTTGGAGGAGGAGGAGGATCTTGGGACTCCACTTAATTCTATGTTGCCTTGTTTCCTGGCTAGCTGAAGGGCTTGTCTGTGCTTGATAGCACTTGTTATTTCTTCTTTCTTGTTTGTTGGAGTAGAGGGGGAGGGAAGGTGAGGTACGTTCTATTTAAAACCAGAAGTGTTTGTCATCTCTGTCCAGGTGAATTAACCCACACTGGAAAGAAGTATGACATTCATGTTGCCTTTTGTAACCTGGGAAAGCTGTGGATGACTGCGTGCATCATTGCAGGAATTGCTTTATCCACCAGTGCTTTTGCTGATGCCCTGATTTGCTTAGCTGGCCACATTCCAAGCTGTTCCTCTCTCCAATTTTGTGCTCCCTACTGCAGTATGACCAAGTGTTGCCCCTTTGTTTTCATGCTGGCATGCAGCCAGCTGTGCCCTCTTGGCATTCCAGCTTGCAGTGAGTTTGTGCACCCCGGGTCACCTACGAGTCAGGTGCACGTGAGCTGAAGTCCTGGATTTCCATGTAGATAGCTTTATCTCAACAGGGGACATCAGATCACCTCCTTTGACAAAGAGTCAGAGCATACAAGCAGCAATGGCAAACTCGACATCTGATCCAGTGGAATGTGAAAGACCAGTAAGCCCCAATAGCAACAACAGTGAAGTTTCTGAGAGAATTTGTGTAGCCTGCTAGAAGCTGGTTGTTGCCAGGTAGGCTCCTGTATGCTTGTCTGTCATGTTACTGGCCCTACTGGAAATGCTATTTGAAAGTTTGCTTTGGCTAGCCCAGCTCCTGGGGGTCTCCTGGACCCTCCTCTGCTGGAGGACCATGCTGACCCGCAGCAGGAGCAGAACGGTCTCTTCTGGTAACCACGGGGCTCTTGTGCAGAGCTCCACTGCATGTGAAGAGACAGGTGTAGTCAGTCTTGCTTTATTATTTCCTCTCCCGTCTCCGTGAAGTCTTTATTGGAGAGACATCTGCGTCTTTCATTACAGTGCACCAACCTTCAAGCAGAAGCTTAACTCTTTCCCTGGCTAGATGTGTAAGTCCTCCCCCACTGTCTCCGCAGGTTTCCCTGCCCCTTCTGCTGCCTGGATTCCCAAAGCTGCTCTCTCACTACCCCTGAGGTGTGCAAAACACCTGGCAGTACTATGATGAGACAGATCTCACTTGGCAGCTTCCAGTGTTGATCTGCTAAGCACCTCCCTCTGTGCTGTCTCCCAGTATCATCATGGAGCTGCTCCAAATGCAGCTTTAAACTTGTCCTTTCACCTGTCCAAATCTCTTGCAACAGAGCCAGGGAAGTGGAAACTGTGTGTCTGAGTTTAATATGAGGAAATTCAGTGTCGTGTACCTCTGTAACAGCACAGGGAGCAAGAGTTCGTTCTTCGTCACAGAGCGTGGGCCCGAGTTTGAGGATCTTGCTATTCAGACCTTTATAGGCCATCCTGTCTTCAGTAGGAGTACACCTTGCTTAGCCATCAGCTTGTGTCCAAGACCACCCACCTCCCTAAACAGTCTCTCTGCTCCTGGGGAGCCTGGTTTTGGAAACTGTCTGTGTTAGGTGTGAGAAGCAGCTCCTTTATAGCCATGTAGCAGGGGAGACTCGAGTTAGGTAGCCAGAACAAGAGCTGAGAGGAGTGTAGCACAAGAGGATTTGATGTGATCATGGAGCCTGTGTTAGAGGAGGAGTAGCCTTGTCTATCGGGGACAACATAAATAGAGCTGATCCTGCCTTGGACAAGGGGGATGCTTACAAGTTTATGACCTTGCTGCTTTCTGTACTCTGCCAAGCTGTCTTCTTTCTGTGCTGGAGCTTCTTCCTGACAGTCCCGTACCTTCCCACGTACAACAGTTTCAAAGATTGTTTAGCAGCGCCAAAGTAGTTTACTATTAGCTGAGAGCAGTAAGATGTAGCAGAAGCCCCATGGGAATTTCCTGAATGGACATACCTCCTTGGAACATGCTGTTTGTTGAAATCAGAACTATTTACAGCTACTCGTTATTTGGGGCGGGAGGCAGAAGGAGGAATTGCTGAATAATGGTTTTAACTTAGCTTTAAGAAAGGAAACAAGAATTAAAGATTACGTGGGGAAAAAATACACAAGAACAAAGTTAACTGATGAGTTAACTCAGTTCATTGTTTTTTCCTCATTTTCTAACCAAAATCCATGAGGTGCTGCCAGTCCCCATGATAAGGTGTATGGAACACTTCCGCTCTAGCACCAGAGCAGGGGCTCCTTGCTTTCAGGGCAGCTGCTCTGTTTCACTCGATGGAAGGGGACCTGAAAGCTAAACTAGCTTTCAGGTCAGGCATGTACTGACCGTGGAGTAAACTGGGATGATTAGTGCAGATGTAATCATGCCCTTCTTGCTTTTACTTTCTGTGTGGGATCAGGAAATATTACTCATGACTACAGAACCATTCCAGCACAAGGAAATCACCACTGATCTCAAAGATTTCTCTTTTCATGCAGAGACTTTCCTTTCTCTGTAAATCTCTCAAGGTAAAATTGTCACACACACCCGCTACAGCCATCGAAATTCTGTAAAAAATGCTGGTTTTAAAATTGTAGGGAAATTAAAAATGGCAAAGAAAGAAGCAGCCTAAAGATTTGGTTGTCAGTTTTGAGCAAGAAAAGCAAGTTTTTAAATTTTTTTTTTTTTTTTTGCACAGGCTTTCCAAAAAGTCTAGAGCAAGGCCTGGGGGGGATTTTTTTATTTTTTTTTTTTACCACTTAGACAGCTATTGGGTGGAATTATTTCTCTGGCCAGAAGATGCAAGACTGCACATTTGTGTCTGGACAGCCAGCATGAAGGAGGGGGATGCTGAAGCTTAATTCAGGGGGAAATCTGACTGTGGCTGCACACTGCAGCAGATCCCTCAGGGCTAAATTACAAGCTCTGCTATGATTGCAAGGATACCTGGTGTATGTGAAGAAGCCTGAAGCAGCAATTTATAAGGCATTTCTGATAAGTAAGGGATAAGGTATAGAAAAGACAGGCTGCAGGACCAGAGGAAGAGTCCCAAAGGCAGACAGAAAGGGAGAGGAGCCACTAGGGTTGGTCTCTTTCTCATGTCTTTTAAGGTAGGGACTGTGGGTCATGGGATAGGTAGAAGCCAGAAATATTAAAGCTGTGAATCAGATTCTACAATCCTTTTCACAGACTTTTCCCAAATGTACATTCCCTAGTGCTTGGTCATGTCTGAATTTCAAATGCAATAATGGATGGGAAATTCCACTATATCCTCTGGGAAACTGTCCAACAATCCTGAGATGACATTATTTCCACACACACAACCCCCCCGCCCCCAGGAATGGACTAAATGTTGATATAGTTTCACTTTGTAGTTTATATCCACACACACTAGAGGTACTCCTCTCAACCCATGTGGTTTACAGCCTTCAAACATCTCCTGTCTTGTGTCCTGTCCTAGTTATCTGTTAATCAAGTTTTCACATGCCCGTGTCTCGTGAATCAGTTCCTGTCATCAGTTGCACTGAGGCCGTCCGTGTGTGGCACATACATACACAGAGATCTCGAAAGAGCTCCGAGGTGCAGGCCTTTCCCTGTTGACATCAAAGAGATTGCTAAGACTCAGCCACTAGAAGAGGTCATGTGTATTTGTCCACCATGCCCCACAAAAATTAATGGACGTTTTGACAATTTTCTTCTTCTCTGTATTCCCTTTGATATCCCCTTTTGGGTTTGAGATAAGTAGCCATTGCCAGCACTTTTCATAGGTTGTGCTGCAGCAGGTAGGGGGAGATCAGCACCTCTGCTCTTTGACCACAGTCCCTGGCTGGATTTACCTGTAGAATTAAAAAGATACTTGCAGTTTTATTTTGGTGTTACTCATACTGGAAGCTTACATCAGGTGTATGCCTACTCTTAGTGTCGCTATTTGTTTCCTAACTCTTATCACCTACTCATTGTGTATTTTTGTGGGTTTTCTTAGCTGCATTGGTACCTGCTTTTAAGAGTCTCTGGAGCCAATTAGATCCATCATATCATTCTGTAATAGTAACAGAAAAATGCGTTTTTCTTCAGCAGGATGTATCACTGATGGAGTCTGAAGAAACCAGTGAGGGAGGTACCACTCCCCCCGAAGCCAGCAGCACCGCTGGGGAAGCTTGGGATTCTACAGCAGTTGAAAGAGAGCATCATGTCCCTCTCACATCAGCCAGAATGAGCACCAGCCCGTCTGACTCCGCAAAGGGAGCGGAGCTTGGCACTCCTGAGCACTGCCTGTCTGCTCCAGGGAAAGCCACAGAGATGTTGGGTAGACCCTCTAACACTGTGCAGAATCTGCCAGCAGGACTGGAAAAAGAGCAAGGTGATGCAGAGCCTCAAAAGGGACACTCAGAATTGGAAGGAGAACTACTTTTAGAGGAGGGTGGACTGTATCATTTTCTGAAACATAAGCAAGTAGAGCTGGTTGACCTGGAAAGTAACCGGGACTCTTCCTCTTTCAGCACACTCCAGGATGGGCCAGCCCCTAGCAATGCCATCCTGCAGGCTGTGGACCTCAGCACTGAGATTCCTCAGTGCCAAGCAGAACTTGCTTTTCATGGCTCAGACTCTCAGGCCGAGCATCCAAAATCTCCTTTGACTGATGCTATTTCCTCTCAGAGAGAGACACCTAAGTGCTTCTTGGTCTGTAAAACCGTTTCAGAGGGGCATTATAAGGCTGAACCATTTCTGCATAAGAACTCCACAGATTCTTTGCAGGAGGTTGGTGCTGGTGCAGAGCAGAAGCAAAGCAGCAAAAAAGCAGCACCAGCAACTGATGAGGAGCCTACCTCAGAGGCAGCAGAAGACCTGGCTAAACCTTACACTTCTGAAGATGCTAAGGAAAGCACATGCACGCTCCAGGGTTTGGAAGAGAACATAGAGTCTTCCTTTTCCCATCAGCTGTCCTCCACATTAACAGATGACAGCCAAGTAAGTTCACTGCAAGCAGAAGGAAACATCTCAGCTGGTGAAACAAGGAATAGCAGCATGGTCAAAGACCTGGGAACAGTAGCAGTTCCTACAGAAAACTCATCCACTTCCAAATGCCTTCATGTTGAAGATGATCACAGAAGAACAAAGGGCAGACCTGCCTCTCCAGCAGAGAGTGCCTTCCAACAAAAGGATACTGTTAAAAAAATGGAGGAAGTGAATACTTCACAGCATAAGGAACCAACACAGGAGGAGGCAGTGTCTGAACTTCATCAGGAAGAGAAGACAGAGTGCAAAGAGCAAAATGTGTCAGAAGGAGGAAAACATTTTGACCCTAAAGATGAGAAAAACAAGGAACAAAATGAGCAGGAACAACAGCAGAGGGATGAGGTCAAACTGAAGGCTCTATCTTCAGCTTTCAGGTCAGAGATATCTTCTGTTTCCAGGCATAATGTGGACCTGTGCATTTCGGAGAGTGTTTTTTTGGAGGAGCAAACAGGATCATCGTTTCCTCCTGGGGACCCTGTCTCTGCAGATCATCGTCCTGGTGAGGATGTACTGCTGGAATCTCATGCCATAGAAGCAGGTTGTGGATGCCAGTCACCTGCTGTCAGCCCTCTGTCCTCAAATAATCTGAGTCCAGTGGGTGGAACTCCAAGGGTGCCTCCACAGACATGCCATATATCTGACCAGGCAGAAGACCTAGAAGACTCTGGCCGCTTTTCCATCGGTGGTCAGGATACTGGGGAAGCTGACTGGGATGACAGGACAAGACTGGGCAAGGAGAATCAGCACAGTGATAGGCACGGACTGGCTGTTCAGAGCTTTGCTAAAAGAGATGCACCACTCCATGGAGGAGTGTCAGCACCTTCTAGCACAGAGAACCCAGAGGCTTCTGTTTCAGCACACCCTTCCTCTGGTATTGAGAACGTGGAGCCGCCTGATGCCTTTGATCTATGTCACATTACAGAAAATTTGGGAAAAGCTGATCTTCAGGACTTCATTCCAGGTTTACCGTCAGAGGTCACCTCTGTGACTTCAACAGCTGGCCCACAGCAAGAGGCTGCTAGTGGAACAGCATCTGTGCCCCCTGAGGACTGTCCTGCTGCCAGCCTTAACAAACTGCTAGACCCTGTAGAGAAGCCAGACAACCAAACTGCTTCTGTACAAGTGCAGGACCCACCACCAGGGGAAACTGCTGTCCTAAGTACTGATCCAGGGGAGGCCAGCACTTCCCATGAGCTCCTTACTTCTGAGGAGGGCTTTCATGGAGACCCTAGTAGCCCAGCTTCTTTTTTCACAATATACATGAGCTGTCTTCCTCTAGAGGGGAGCCTTCCCGAGGAGAGGAAGGCTGTACCTACTATTGCAGGGTCCCTGGAACCACCCCAAACACCAGGCAGGACTTCCACTCCCCTGAACCACCCAGCGACAATTCAGCAAAACCTGCCAGACAAAAACACCATTATCCAAGGAAAAGAAACAGGTGCAAATGTGCGTCATGGAGCACAACAAACGCCTTTACTTGATCAGTCTGTCTGCAGTTTAAACAAAATGGAACCTGGGTCCACAATCTCCAGTGTCCTGAGCAGCCTAACTTGGCCCTCTGAAGAAGATGTGGTCCTTACCGTGAACCAGCAAGAACGGCCTCTGTCCCCTGTGTCCCAGTCAAGCCTACCTCTGGTGTCTGAGCCCGATGCCAAACAGCTTCCTAATCCTCCTTGCCACATCCAAAGCCCCAGTCAAGCTCAGGCCCCTGCACTTAATGCCAATCACTTTGCTCAACCTCCAGTCCTTGAGAGTTACCAGCCACTGGCTCCTGTATGCTGCTCCAGGCCCCATCTCAACTGCGGTGTGAATGACAGTAAGTTACTTGCCATTCGCCCTACTGTAAGCCATCCTCTCTGTGCTGCCACCTCTGCATCTGATTCTGACACTGTGGCCTCTGCTTCTGATAGAGAGGATGCAGCAGAGAAAGATGACCTTGTTCCAGTAACTACAGAGTGGGATCTTGGTGGTTCAGATACCCATGATACAGAGACTTCTGATGACTCGGGGGTCAGTTTGTTGGCTAAAAGCTTTTCTGCTGTTGGAAGTGAAGCGTTGGCTGGCTGCTCTGACACCAGCCCTGAAACAGCAGACCAGCACATGGATATACAGTGTGGAAAATCCTCAACTGACCACCTTTCTTGGCCTTCGCTGGAAGGCCTGATAACAACCACAGACTCCAAGAGCAGGGACTCTGACTCTGCACAGCCACTTCCCGTGCTAGCATTCACCAACCCAATCCACTTCCTCCGGCTCAGTCCTCCCTCACCGCCAACCACCAGAACAACCTGCCAGGAGGAGGAGGTCTCGGAGGACCTGCGGTGGGAGAAACAGGCAGGCATCTTTGGTGTGGACACACAGAGCATCCAAGCTCCATTGGCAATCACAGAGAAAATTGCAGGTGAGAGAAGGGTCAAGCCAAGGCTGGAAGGAGAAGGCGGAGAACACCACTTGGTAGCTCAGACAAAGGAGGAAATGCCCAGACATTCACCCTTGGAAAAATCATCAAGTTGGCCGGACAAAAAAACGATCAGAGTAGTTGCACAGGAGCCAGCAGCTAATCAAGAAAGCCCAATTAAACGCCGAGTAAAAAGCAAGGACTGGCACCGTCAGGGTCTGAAGAGGTTGTCAGTACCACCAGACATCATGCAGGGTGAGTCCTCTCCTCCATTTTCCTTTCCCCACCCCCACAGCTTATTGCAGATACCAAAAATGTAGGATGAAATGAAATAGATGATGTGACAGAGAGGCCTGAGAGCTCAGAATTGCTCGTGTGTTTTTCTGGCAATACTCCTCACTCCAGCCCTGTACCTCCCTTGCTGTCCTGCCCCAAGCTCCCCCTTCCCAGCTCTCCCCTGGCTCCTCTATGCTGCCCGGTGATCCGTGCATCCTGCTTGTTCTCTTGAGCAGGGCTGTGCTTTGGGGTCTGGTCCCCTCATTTCACACTAACACTTGCAACAGAGAACTTATCAGATCTCCTGTCATGGATCCCTCACCCCTTGACTTCACATCCAGTTTCTCGTCTCTCTCCACGTTTAATGATTGATCTGTCGCCCGTACTCAGTAACACAGGCTATTCTGGCCTACCTACAGAAATGAGTTTCTTGCTGAGGCACAGTTCAGAGCTCTGTTCATCACCTCTGCTGCCATCACACGGCCCTTGCATTTTGCTGCACTTGCAGCAGCCCGTCTCCAAGCCGTGAGGAGGATGCAGGCACGCGACCTCAGCAGCCCATTTCTGTTACCCCACGTTCTGGCCCATTGTTTATTTGCTACCACCCTTTATTTTGCAACTGATGCCTTTTAGGGTCCTATTTGACCTTCTGAAAGGGATGATCTTCCTGAGAAAATAGGCTTTGAGATTACAGATAAGAATGCAGATTTGTCAAACACAAGGTCCTAACTTGCATAGAAGGCAAATCACTGGTGTCACAAACAGAGAACACGCATCTTCTTCAATGCAGCTTGTTCCCTACTTGCTTTCAAGATGTGTGTCTGGTCTTTATTATATCATATCTTTAAACATGCTTGGTTCTTCTCAGCTCTTACGTAGTTTATTTTCCAAGCTTCACAACATGCTGGATTTTTGGCACAGAGGAAAAGGAGGTGAATGTGGAGGGATGTAAAAGGTTTGGCAGTACTTGTGTCAAGATTCTTTTTCCACGTGTTTGACTTGTAAATTCTTGGTTCCAGATTTTAAAACATTGAAGGAGTCAGTACTGTCTTTCCCCTGACCCATGCTTACAGCTCAGTCTTTGGGCCTTCTTCCTGCTCCTGCTTCCAGAGAATTTTATATAGAATCTCTTTGTACCTTAACTCCCTCACAAAACAAAAATTCATGCTTTTCCTATTTTACGTGAACAGAACATGACTCAAGCAGCACTTGTGAATGCTGATATAGTACATAAATGCAAGAATAAGATTACAGCATTCATTCTCAGGCTGCATCCTCCAAAGAGGAGTGACTTTGTCACATGTCCAGCATTTCTGCCCCAGAATTCACTGAGAGTCTTTTGGGTCTCAACGTCCACAAAAGAACATCGAGCCAGGACTAGTGAGTTTGGGTCCATTGATCACCTGATGCCTAGCCCAAGCTGTTGAAAGGGGAAAGGCAGCACCAAACAGGGCCTCCAGGCAGTGAGTCTGCCCTTGGGCAAATGGAGAGGGAAGCTCCTCGAGCTCCTGTCATTGCTGAAAGTGTCAGCCTTTTTCTTGGCGCAAAAAGCAAATGCGGCTAGGTAACATATGTAAACTGGAAGTAATGTGAAGGATTATTAAAACCAGAATGTTTCTAACCCAAAAAGAAAGATTGGGAGGGCACATGTATTTCAACACAGGACCACCACTTAGGAGGGCTATAGGTAAGTGATATCTGTGCATTGCTTGGATTGTAGCTTGACTGTAAAAATGGACTTATGTGTTTACTTTCTGATTGTCTTATATGCAGAAATTCCTTCTGTTCCTTCAGAGGAAGAAGCTCACAAGACACACAAGGAACCACCAGTCAGTTCAGAAGCAGTTATATTGCGGTAAGTGTCTCCAAAAGCCCTTAGAATCTGCCCCCATCCCTGTGTAGCACAGACTCCTGACATTCTCCATTGTTCCTGAGGGACCAAAAATGATGGAAAAAAGTATAAAAACATAATAAAATGACTTAGGCTTGTGTTTCAGTCTGTGCCCTCTGGGAGAGGACTGCATTGCAACAGAAGTATTTCTGTCCCTTTAGGATAGTGTTTCCATTAAGCCAAACTTTGTTCTTTGTGAAGTAAAGCTTGTGGAGCTTGAGCTTGTTGGAGAGGTCTTGGCCGTGGCAGATTTGTTACTCAGATTTGGATAAGCCATCTGTGGTGCTGTGATCTTTGTTTATTGTTTGTTTCCAAATCCTTATTCCTTGATAGAGAGAAGAAACCTGCAGACACAGTGGAGAACTTCAAACGCCGGCACTCCAAACTGATCAACTCCTGTAAGTACCTTCTGCCTGAAGTGCTGCATCAGACCCCTCTCTTTCATCCTCTTGCACCCTGGCCATGAGCGCAGAGGAGGGGGACTCCTGCCACGTGTAGCAGAGAGGGAGAGTTAGAGAGCGGTGTTTGCTGGGAGCAGTGAACCCAGGGTCCTGCTGAACACTCGGGCACTGGGGAGCTTTGCCTGTAGCGGGTGCCTGCGCTCTGATGTATCCCGACTGAGACAATCACAGTTTTCTCCAGACTGAGGCTGCTATAGAAAGTATAAATGTCTGTGTCTCTCTTCACAGCAAGACTGCTGTATCAGGAGTACAGTGATGTGGTTTTGAACAAAGCTATTCAGAGCCAGAAAAGAGTGGATTCTTTTGCAGAGGATATAGAGTCAAGTTTCCCAAGCTCCCCAAGGCTACGGAGGAAAGTGCTGTCTCCCCAGGACTCGTATTTGCAACGTCTGTCAGTCTCATCTAACGCGTCCCTCTGGCAGGACATCCCCATGATACGAGGCAGCAGAATCCTACTCAATATGTCCCGTGATGAGCAGAAGCTGCAAGAGGTAACGGACAGATGTAACAAGGTAGATGGGTGGTCTGTAGTCAAGAAAGAGTCCCCAGAAAGGTGGTTAAAGTGGAGAGCAGAAGTTCTGATGTGGGAATGCAGGTGGTTGAGTGCAGTGACCACCTCTACCCATGTAAGCAGTATGGGGGGAGTGGTACCAGTGCTTGCCGAAGTAGCACAGTGTTGAAGTTCAGAATCATAGAGAAAGGGAGCACTGAAGGGCAGACTCTGGAGCAGGTAAGTAACTTCCTGAAAACAGATGTGGGGAAATTGGAATGAGATAAAACAAGGAATTTAGAGCATGTTCAATGCAAAACAGAGTATTAAAGTTGAAGACTTCCAGCATTGTCCCATACATAAGCTTATGAGATGCTAATAAAACCACAGTGAATTGCAGTTCCCATGGAAGAGTGTGAGTTTACTAAACTGAAGATGTACGAGTTCAGCAAAGTGTATTGGTTCAGCATAGAGAAACTGTAAGAAAAATAAGAGGACCTGAGAAGTGGATGGGAGGACCCAGAGAAAGAGGAGAAGACAAGGGCATAGAAAGCAGGATGGAGAAAAAAGTGGCTGATGCTGTAAAATTTATGGAAGTACGTAAAACAGGGAACTTAGTCAAAGTTGAGTTGAGGGGGGATAAAAGTAAAATGAGAGCAAGTAGCTATTTTCCTCTTCAGTCATACCACAGGTTTGTCTTCAAAAGAAAGAAAGACTGTATATAATGGCACACTTGCTCTTCATTCCTAAAGCCTCTCTCTGTCATTATGCACTACTTGAATCAGGTACTGGGAGGTTTTCTTACTTTGTCTCCTCTCCATAAGATTCCTCGCAGACTCGTCTAATGTACTGATGCTGTGCTCCCTTGTTTCATCTCTCAAGGCCAAGTTTGAGTTGATTATGTCTGAGGCTTCCTACCTGCGCAGTTTAAATGTGGCAGTGGATCACTTTCAGCGGTCGGCAGAGCTCCAGGCAATGCTCAGCAATCAGGAGCGGCAGTGGCTTTTCTCCCGCCTTCATGATGTACGCGACGTCAGTGCTAGGTGAGAGATGGCCCTTGGCTGCGGGGGCACAGCCCAGCGTCGGCCCCACATGCAAGGAATCCTCTATGTTGTACGTTTCTGTTCTGCTTTTCTCCTGCAAGGCTGGGCTACGTACATCGCCAAACCAGTACGGTTTGCTGCTACCTTTTCACCTTTTCCATTTCTACTAGTGGCATTATTCTGGTGATGTCTTCATTTTCATCTGTTTCCTGATCTTATCTTTAGAAGTATGACTTTGCAAGTGCAGAGATCTGATACCTAGCTGATATCCTTGATGATTTCTAGCCCCAAATTACCATTGTACAGACATTATGCTCTCTCTAGAAGAGCTGTCTTGCACTTAATATGTGGGCTGCCAGGATTTTAGAGGACTGCTTTACTAAATGACACTGATATTTCCCTCTCCTTTTGTGACACCGCAACCACATGCTGCAGTTTCCTCTTTGACTTGGAGGAGAAATTTGAGGAGGACATGTTCACCTTCCATGTGTGTGATGTGGCTCTGAAACACGCCCCTGAGTTCCGCAGGGTGTATTTACCATATGTAACAAACCAGACATATCAGGAGCAAACCTTCCAGCGGTTACTGTAAGTTTTCTCACTTCTTGCACCTTTTTTCCCCCCCCTT
The DNA here is from genome assembly GCA_025345505.1 of Todiramphus chloris collaris. NCBI lineage: Eukaryota > Metazoa > Chordata > Aves > Coraciiformes > Alcedinidae > Todiramphus > Todiramphus chloris. The sequence goes on along the minus strand of JANVCC010000066.1, from coordinate 10,525,040 downwards.
ACTTCCTTGCTGCACCTCGAATAATCACTATTTCAAATGATGGGGAATGATGCGGGTACAAGCTGTTGGCCAGTGTTCTCACTACACCCCCAGAAGAACAGGGGGAAACCTTCATTTCAAAGGCATCTGGGACTGCAGGACAGAGCTGTTGCAGGCTTCTCTCCCATAGCACTGGAAAGGGAAAGAATAATTAATATCTGACTGTTGCAGGCTGTTCTCTGTCTGCCCTTTACTGAAAAGAGATAAAAATGGCTGTCACGGATTATGGTTTTCAGTCTCTGGTTTTCAGTCTACTAAGAACCAGAAAGTAATCATTTCAAGTGAAACTTCCAACCTCAACCATTCTGTGATTATGAAAAATATGGCTGCTGTCAGTCAGCTTAAACTGGCTGTCCAGGAATCTTTAAAATGGCCTGAAAATCCTGGGGCCAGAGAACACTGTCTGCCTCTCTCACTTTGGGTAGTCGAGTGGAACATCTCTTGCCCTCCTCTTCTGTACCCAGTGGCACCCTGCTGTCCTGTAGTTGTTAGAAACCCATACTTGCTCTGCCTCAGCAGAGCAGTGCAGTTTCTTGACAGCTCTTGCCCCAGGGACCAAACCTGACTGTTGTGAGTACTCCAACACTCACTGAAATCTGTTACTAGGAAGACTATTTATTTGCACTGATGCCTGGATGTCTTCTTTCTTTACGACTCCCACAGAAATGGAAATGCAGGGTTCCAGCAAGTCCTGGAGAGACTGGAAAGTGATCCAGTATGCCAGCGCCTCTCACTTAAATCCTTCCTCATCCTCCCTTTCCAGCGCATCACTCGACTCAAACTCCTGCTACAGGTAACTGTGTTGATTCTCTGCTTTCCTACAGGTTTCTTCTTCAAGACTGACAGTTGTACGCGTGAGGTGGCTCCACGCAGTGGGAGGAAGATGCTCTTGGGCCACTCTGTAGTGTATATTGTGCATATGCCCCTGGAAAAACAAACGCGCGCGTCATCGTACCAGTGCCTGCTGCGCGTTAGGCCAGCACCCTGAGCTGGATAAGGCAGCCTGTGTGAGGCAGTGCTGTTTGTATACTGGTTAGGATTTTGTTGCAACACTACTTCAATTGTACTCCAATAAATAGCTTATGGAGTCTTCTCAGAACATGTTGATTTACATTTTATTGAACTTTTTTGTCTTCCTGCTAGGAAAACAAAACAAGGGCTCCTCTGGAAGGCAGTCTGTCTCTGCTCTTTGCCTGCAATGTTGACTAACAGGAGCCTTCCGGAGAGAGTACCCGCAAGTCCCTAATGAATTAATTTTGAGCTCTCACTACAAAATTCCTATTTTTGATTATTTGAGCCTTTTTTTAACTGGAGGAGTGTCAGGCAAAGGACAGTTCTGTACGTAAGGCCGTTTGTGCTTGGATCAGTGGTTGCTTCCTATGCCATGTAACTTGTGCATCGTATAATTTAGATTTTTGGGGATGCCTTGTTCAATGAGGCTTCTCGGTGGCACTCTGCATCTCAAACATCTAGCCTTGTTACCTCCATCTCCTTGTCATCACCTGCCACTGCTTTAGTTTCTCTTGAGGCTGGCATCTTGGTGTCTCCTTGTTTCTCCGACCATTCACAGATACATACGTACAGCTTTCCTTCTTTGTGTTATGAAAAACATCTCTTTTTTCGTGCAGAATATTCTGAAGAGAACTCGGCCTGGGTCTGAGGAGGAAGTGCAAGCAACACAGGCCTATGATGCACTTGAAAAGGTAAGGCTGTCAACCCATTCTGCAGCTCCGCAGAAAGCGATCTGGGGGTTTTTGTAGTACCCTCAATGTGAGTCAGCAGTCTAACCTGGCAGCCAAAAGGGCCAACTCTATCCTGGGGTGCATTAGGTAATAGCTAACCAGTTGAAAGAAGTGATTGTCTCACTGTACTGGGCATTGGTGTGGCCTCACCTCAAGTACTGTGTGCAGTTTTGGGCTCTAGGGTAGTACTGATCCCAGCAGGCAGTTCTGCTCCCCCTGCACAGATAACCTGTTTTCCTCTGCAGCTCATCAAGGACTGCAATGAAAATGTCCAGCGCATGAAGAGCACTGAAGAGCTGATCTACCTCAGCCAGAAGATTGAATTTGAGTGCAAGGTGAGCTCATCCATTCCCTGGGCCTTGCTCTAGCCGAATGTATTTTCTCTTTCTTCACAAAGTCACGTGTGATTACTTTTTGTTCTCCTCTACAACATACACAGAACTGTTGAAAGAGAATGTCATTCATCAGTGCTTCCCTTGCCCAATCTTTCATGTCAGCCTTCAGCTGAAGGTGCCTCCCATGGCTTAGGCCTGTCCAGCTGGAGAGGTGCAAGCACACTTCCTCTAGAGAAAGGAAAGAACGTAGAACCAGAACTTGTGGATACTAATTTTTTTGTATGCACCTGACGTGAATATTGATTTCTGTCTTGCAGATATTCCCGCTGATCTCACAGTCCAGGCGACTTGTGAAGTGTGGTGAGTTAACAGCACTGGACTTCAACACCCTGAGTCCAAAGTGTAAAGTCACCACCCGTCCCATCTACCTACACCTCTTCAATGACTGTCTGCTCCTGTCTCGGCCGAAGGAGTGAGTGCTTCAACACAATTATTGCTGCCCCTTTTGCAATACCTGTCTCTTTCTGTGTTTGTGCCTTGGTGAAAGAGTCCTCTCCCTCTGCCTGGCAGATAGTGGCAGCATGTGCCAGGTCACTCCCCTAACCCTACGTTATGTGAGCGTCACGCAAACGTGTGGAATGTGATAGTCCCAACTCCTAATTACAACATGGGATAGATAATACAAGATATCTTCTGGTCCCCACTGCAACACTTCTATTCTGCCTTTCCATTGCTATAATATGAAACGCTTTAATAAAACCATTTATTCTAGTTTTACTTATTAAATAATTTCTTCCTAAAGGACAGTACGAAGATTAGTGAATGTGCAAATCACTGATTTCTCAAGAAACTGAGAGAGTTGTTGATTGGTTGTGTTGGGGTTTTGGGGTGGTGGTTTGCTTTTTAAGCTGCAAGCTGCCAAATAAAATTCTGACAAGACGGAGCTTAATATTTCTACCCTTTTCATTAAGTTCCCTCTCTGGCCTTCTGAGCTTTCTAGCGTGATCAAAGTTTAAAGTGGCTGAAGTAGATGAAGACTCATGAAAAGTTTGCTTCTGACATCAGAAAACAATGTGGGCTCAGTTTGTAACCCTTATCACGTTAAAACTCCCAACTTGATTTGTTCCTTCTCTTTACTTGCAGGGGTGGACGTTTTGTTGTGTTTGATCATGCTGCCTTCTCAGATGTGCGTGGGGAGAAGTGTGAGATGAAACTGCATGGAACAAACAAAAATGTTTTCCGTCTCTTTCTACTTCAGAATTACCAGGGAAAGAGAGTGGAGTTTTTGTTTCGTACAGAGACACAGTAAGAACTCATGGTTACCCTCTGTATGTCCCATTACTGTAGACAGACACCTACTGGAAGCCTGAGGGCTGTCCCTCAGCTACCCAGATGCTGAAATGTGAAATATGGCTGCTGAGCAGAGGACTAGAGAAGCATCCTACTCCCATTACAAGCCCCTGACGAGCCACCTTGATCCTCTCTCATCATAGCTGTTTGTGCAACACTACCACGTTATGTCATGCCATTAGCCTTTAAAAATGGGAGGGTTTGCCTTTTCCCATCTCTTTTCTCCACTTCCACTTTCTCATTTTCCCCAAGTACCCCCTTCCTGACCCCTCCCGTGAGCAAACTTGTACAAACATCCCCCTGCTCCTATCATCAGACTGCTGTCCCTCACAGTGAATCCTGACATGTACCTGGTGATATTTTCCAGCAGCGAGAAGTTGAGGTGGATCTCTGCTTTGGCTCCTCCGCGAGGAGAACTGGACCTCCTGGAATGCCCTGGTGAGACTGCTCTGCTACTACAGCAGTGAGGGTGGGCTGGCTCAGAAGAGTTGGAGTCACTGCGAGGTGGAACATTCCAGAATGATCAAGGCAAATACTTGCCGTTTTTTGTAAGCAAAAAAGATACTCATGGGCTCTCCCTCGGTGCCAGGTTTTGCCAGTTATTTTACCTATTTTTATTCCTCATATGAGGAAGAAGACATGTAGTCTCCCCTTCCAGTTCCCTGCTCTTTAGTGTTTGGGCTGTCCCTTAACCCTTGCCTCCTCTGGGCCTGATGCACACACTTGTACTCTTGTTTTCTAGTTTACCATTATGATCTTTCCTCCCCTTTAGATGCACCACAGGTTCAATGCATAAAGACTTACAAGGCCCGGGAAAACGATGAGCTGGCTTTGGAGAAGGCAGATATCATCATGGTTACACAGTACAGCAATGATGGTGAGCAGAATGAACAATGGCTATCTTCAGTTGTGGGTAGGAAGTTACCCTAGTAGTGTAGAGCTTCAGAAGGAGGCTCTCGTATCCTGATTGTTGGGCTGAGAGGATGAAGAGACTCCTCATCTTCATTAAGACACCTTATGTAGAAGCTGAAAGGGGATCTTTGATGTGGGGCCCTGTTGCAAGGGGCTTTTTTGGGAAGAATGAAAAATGTTTGACTGTTGTGCCTCATGCTTTTTCCCACACCACAGGATGGATGGAAGGAGTAAAACTTTCAGACCGGGAGAGAGGCTGGTTCCCTTCAGAACACGTGGAACTCATCTCCAGCAAACACGCACGGCAGAAGAACCTGAAGGAGGAACAGCGTGTGAAGAATGCCAAGCAGCAGGTCTTCTGCAAGAAATAAGACTGTTTGGACCTGTACAGTCTCCCTGCCATGGGGAAACCCATCTTTTTTCTATTGTGCCTCAAAAGAAATGCCTCCGCGAAGAGCATAATACAGCACTTTTGACAGAACCAGGTGCTTTTTGCCAAAGAAAGCGGGAATTCAATCAGGAAAAATCATTCACTTCCTCTGCCTCACCAGGACTACGGCAGCAGTAGGAGGAAAAAAAGTTGCATGTATTGCTTGCTTTGTGGTAGTAGGGAGGGACTTTAATCAGACAAGAGGTCTGGGATCTGAACTTCTGAAAATACATTCCTGGTTTTGCCACTGACAAGCTGCAGGACCTTGGGCAAGTCACTTCAGAATTCTGCCTCAGTTTTCCCATCTGTGAAATGGGGGTAAACTTACCTACCTCACTGGATCTTGTGAGGCTAAATTCACTAGTATTAGCGTACTAAGAGCTCCGAGTTCCTGAGAAGGAAGGTGCTAAGTGCAAAGCACAATAGAGTTGAGGAGAGTTTTTCCATTTGATTATCTTGATGGCATTGATCTCCATAGGGTAAATTCCATTAAGAACAATTTATCTATTTGATTGTGCAAGTCTACTGGGTTTTTAGATAGGTACAATGAAATATTTGCATAAATTTAACTCAGTCTCAGCATATTGTTAGAGTCCTTGTCAGCGTTAGAAAATACCACTGGAGTTAAAGGACATTTTCAGAATCAACTGTGATGATTTCCCCCACCTGGAGAAGTATCACGCTGAACAATCTGTTTCACAAAGGTCACCTCTCTCCTGAAAAAGTGTCCCCATAAGTCATCTGAAAGGACCTGTTTTTTCACTGTGCCTCCCACTCAAAGCAGAACAGTGACTTTTGACAAAGGTTTTTATTACGTTTTGGTCCATGCCCTGTACAAAATAACCATGACTAGGCCTATGCAATGAAGTGGCACTTTCCTGCTGCTCTTAATCTGATAGCTGATGTGGTATTGCATGCACCATTTTGCACACTGATAGAAAACACACAGATATTTAGCCACTGTAGATAAAGTCAAAATATGTACCAGGGATTTTGTTCTTATTAAGAACTCTCTGGTTTTAAGTCCAGTTTACATGCAGTCCTGCTTTTGTGCAGAACCTGTCTATTTGAGGATGTGCCTTCAACTGTAAAATACTGTTTGTGTGTTGAAATGTTTGCGTTCAGTCAATGCAAGATCGAGTATAAGAATCACTACACCAAAGAAAGCAACGTGCAGCCTTCTTGCATTTAATATATTTGAAGAATGAGTTATCTTCATTTTTCCAGCTTTCTGTCTCTGTAACATTCTGCCTTTAATTCCCATTTATATTGTATCTAGTATAGCTTATTACAGCCTATTTATATCAATAATTTTAGCTGGATTAAGAAGAAAAAAAAGTTGCTTTTAGTCCTAATAAACTCATGCACTTCTCCAGTTAAAATAAGAAACTTTCTGCTTTCCTTGTTACTCAGCTACTGCGGGTTACCTGCTGCTGCGGGTTCCATGGTGGTGGTATACACGAGATAGGAGTCCAGTCCACGATACCACTAACACAGGATGCAATTATTTGATTGTCTTTTAATATGTGGTCCAGACTACAATCTGCCTGTACTTTTTTCTCCCTAGAAGAACTGAAGCTGGTCCTTAGCTAAGAACAAAAGCAAAGCCCAATCTCAAACAAAAATAAATGACCTAAGAGTTGTAATCCTCATCAAGACCCATGAATGTTCAGAGATCCAGAATAGCCGGTTGTCCCAGGCTGTCATCAATTTATGCAACACATAAGCCTCCAGATCACCAGTGTGCACCAGGATACAGAACGCTGCCATGGGATCGGTTCAGTACGTGCCCATATAAGGGTCACCTTATGCAGATAGTCCAGGGCATCCCTGACCTCTATCAACTTCATCTTTGCTACTTCCGTCACGAGGAGGCAACCCATAGAGAGATGCTGCTGTTCTAAATCAGAAGTCATCTTGCTAAAACATTTTAGAAGCCAAGAATTCATCACTCTGACAACTTCCATTCTCAAATAAGCAATTTGTTCATTAATCTCCCAGGGTGGTTTCTGTTAAATTCTGTATGTTTTTGTTAAAACTATTTTTGAGACGGGAAACTTCAAGGCCACCGTTGGTGTGACTGACAGGACTTCTACACTGTTTAACTAAACTTTGGGTAAAAGGTTAACTTCTTCCTGTCACAGGTTCAGCCTTTATTTCCTGTTGTTAGGTTTTTGTATGTTTAGGAATGCTTAAAGGTCAGCCTGTGCTTCTGAGAGTAAGTGTTTAGACCCTGATTTACTTTTTGATTTATTACATTTCAGATAGGCCTCAACTTCTCGCTACTTACTTACATTTTTATCCCCAGCACCATTCTGCCACCAAAATGCATAAACAAATCTGCACTGAATTGCTCTGTGCTTTTTGAAACAAATTAATATCTCCTAGGCTTGTACAAACTAGCACAATATCACTTACAACTGCACATTCAGGAGGCAGGAATCAAGTTGACAGAGTATCTGCTGCATTACAGTCAAGTGTAAGTCAATCGTTAGTCAGAATCTTATCTAATATGGATAACCTGATTTCCCAGAAAAAACCCAGTATTGAACAGAAACTGAGGTGTGGAGTTTTTTTGGCCAAATCCCTGTACTTTTCTAGTAAGATCCCCAAAGAAGGCCCACAGAATAGGAATCCTGTGTGAGAGATGCCCGTGGAGCTTAAACAGCTGCCTGTAAATCAAAGCATGAAGAAACCATCACCTTCCACAGCAGCCTGTGGAGACTGATACATAGCATACCTAGACACAATAAATTGAGTATTTCTGTACTGAAAAAGATATAATAAAATTAAAGAGAGCCTTTAGGGGGCAGTTACACTCACTTCCTTATGTGGTAAGAACAGCAATGAAATACAAGCATGCAATACATTTTCCTACGTTTTGTTGAGAGTCTGACAAAGTCTTGGATTAGGTCTAAAAATCACATGTTACAGTTGTGGGAGGTTTTTTCTATATTTAAAAAGATACTATATATAAATATATATGTGGCTTTAAAAAACAAACCATCCAACCAAACAAACAAAAAATCCAAGAGAATCTTACATACCTTGAGAAGTATGCTGGTCCCTCCTGAAGGAAAATAAATGGAAGTATTCTCTGCAGTTCTTATTCCCTTTCATGGTATTAGAAAAGGCTGATATTAAGATCCAAGTTCACTGAAGAAGCACAACCTTGCTCAGCAACAGGAACTTCTAAAGCACTTAGAGATTTTTATCTTTATGCTTCTATCCAGTATTGAAGAAGTCCCATCCCCTCTAAGATCAGAGTTGTGTTTTGTCAGCTGAATGCCGATAACAAATTAAATGCCATTTTAGCAGCAGTCTGGTATTTGGTGGCTGAAGCAGGTGCACTGTTAGCTCCACTTTACTGTCTCCAAAAGGCTGGCACACATGTTGCTGGTTATACTCATTTAGCTTAATGAAACTACTCACAGGTGAAGGCATCTGTAGAAGCAGGACGCTTGCTGCTAGACTGAACCTTGGAACAAATGCAGGGCCTATGAGGAGTTGCACAGCAGGAGAATTGTGCCATGCCAGCAATGAGCTGCTACCCGGCCAGTAACCAAGAAGGGGATGGAAGGAGGTTCTGTCTTGGTGCAGCAGAATGCAACTGAGCAAATCCCATTCTTCGGGCAGGCGCTGCCTTTGCTGTTTGTAGACGTGCAAGTTGTGTTTACAGCCGGCTGCGCTTAGGAAAAGGTCGTTAGGAAAGCTGTATGCAGAGGAGGCAAAAACAGAGGGCTTGATTTCTGGAGCAATCATGGCCTAAGTTACGGCACAGGCCTCTCCATCTGCAGGAGAGAAGGGAGTCAGGAAAACAATGTTTGGGTCACTCCCGCCCTTGTCTCCTGTGGACACCTGCGAGTGCACACAGCTGGTTTAAATGCCACCTGGACAAACAAGGCCCGCAGCAGTGCGGGATATCCAACTGCCTGGTGCTCTGGCAGGAGCCTTGCTTTTTACTAAGAATCGAGTACTGAAAGGATGCAAAATTACAGCACGTGAAAGTCAGGAAGTGCCATTTAGTCCTTGAAATCTCTAGTTTATGGAGAAGCAGGAGTTGCTAAACAAGTGCAGCCCCCGAGGAAAGCTGATGAGGTTCACCTCATATTTTACACCATCCCGGTTTTGACATCTGGGTTTCCTGGCGCGCCGTCAGCGGTATTTAAGCCTGCTCCTCAGGGCAGCAACCGAGCACCGGGTTCCGACTGGCCCCGCACGTGCCAGGAGACATTTGCGCACCCTAGCTGCGGGGGCCGGGTTTCGCCTCCCGTGGGAGGCCGGTTCCCCGACTCCCCAGCCGCACAGGCCGAGGGCGGACGGGCGCCTTCCCGCAGGGTAGCCCGCCCAAGATGGTGCCTGCCCGCGGCTGGGGCGCCTGAGGGGGCAGAGGGTAGGCGCGCAGCGCGAGCCCCGGTGCCGCCGCGCGCTGGCTGCCGGCGCCGCCCGCCCGGGGCTGCGGGAGGTGGGCCCGGTACCGCCCGCCCCGCACTCCCCCGAGGACCGCGGCCGCTCCAGGTGGCCTTGATGAGCCCGCCGGGCCCGGCGGCCGCGACCCGCGGGGGGCTCGCTGCCGGGCGGGGCTTTAACCGCGCCGGGCCGGTCGCGTCTCCGCCGAGCCAGCATGGACGGGGCGGGCACGGAGGAGGAGGAGGAGCGGGCGCCCGAAGGGCTGGGTAAGGGCCGGGATGCCGCTTCTTGTTAATGACCGGGGCGAGGCACCCGGCAATGAGTTAATGAGCAGGCCCGGCAGGGGATAACGACCCTGCTGCCTCCTCCGGGCCGTTCGTGCGCGGCGCTGGGGTGGCGAGGACCGGCAGCTTGCAGCCCCTGCCTGCCCTCGCCGCCGCGGGCACTGCCCCCGCGGTGCCCCGGCCCGGGGGCAGCCGCTGCTTCGCCCGGGGTGCCGTGAGGGGCTTTCGGGCGACTCTCGGCCGGGTGCCCGCGTGGCCCTCGTCGCACCGGGCTGGCAAAAGCGCCTGGGCAGCCGGCGAGAGGGCTGGGGGGCTTCCCTTTGTATCGCCACCGAGGGTTTCTCACTGCTTCTGGGCTTCGAGGCTCCTGGCACTTTCCCACCTTCACCCCCTGTCCGGTTTCCCTCCTCCTTGTCTGAGCTTGCACGGGTGGACGGGTGAAGCAGATGTTTTCCCCTGTGCTGTGCTCAGCTTGCTTGGTACCAAGTGCTCAAAGCAACCTTAAAAATCCTGCCAGTGCTGTGCAGGTGGCTGCCTTGTTCCAAGAAAAGTCTGAGGAGGAGGCTGTGAGAAGAAAACCAAGGACTTTGCTTCTTGCTTGTATACCTTCATCAGCTCAGGCATTCCAGACTCTTTATGTATAATGTCCCCAGTCAGTTAAAATCCCTTCTGTCTACGGCTATGTTTATCTGAAAGTGGGACAAAGTGATGTTCAGTCTGGGCCCTTGCCATATGAACGATGGGAGAAAGAACTGTAATGGTGCTTCCCGAGTTGTTACTATGAAAGCCTGTCTTCCTCTCAAAGTTGTTTTCATTTCAGGTCTTTCCCTTGGCAATCTCAGGTTGTTGTCAGGCCTTTGCTGTATGTTTTAGAAATGGAGACAGCAATTCACTTTTTCTTGGTGGAATGTTCCTGTAGCTGACACAGAAGTCGCAGGTGTCAATCTCTTTCTCTGCTGCAGTTACAAGGTACACGCACAAATCTTTAAAAGGTGTTTTGTGACTTATACTGGTGTTTGTATGAAGGTAAAAATAAGTAAAAAGCCTTCTCAAATCAAAGCATGAAGCTGAAAGTGCTGTTCCTGATGTGAAGCAGTGAGGGAGTGACAGATGAAGATACCACTTTTTTTCACGTGAGCGGGACAAGCTCAGAGGCCGGGAGAACAGTGGTGGGAAAAGGAATTTTATGGAACATAGTGAGCTTCTGCCTCACTCGGATCTTGATTTTCCCCATCAGGACAGTTCATGTGGTTTAACAGCAGTGGAAATTCTTGCTGCTTTACAAGATCAAATTATTGTAGTTGCATAGTTTCCTGCTTCTGTCTCTTTCCCCTGCAACTAATTCAGTTCACTTACTCTTGTTAAAACGCAAATGAGAAGGTCTTGGAAGCAGCCTGGCATCCCCTCGTACTTCCGTGAAGATTCTCCCATCTGACTGGTGTTTTGGGGTTCCTACCCAATTAACAGCCATTTAAGAAAGAAATATTGAGACAAAAAGCAAGTTCTTGGTTTTGGTATTGTGCTAATACGTATTGAAAGTAGGACAGAGTGAAAAGAAATTATTTTAGCTCTTTTTCCCTCAACCAACTATATTTCTCTGTAGACACTTATGATGCAAATGCTGCCAACAGTCTGCTCCAACTATCCCCTTTCAAGACAGGGGCAGATACATGGATTTGATTTTATTATTCCATTTTCTATTCATAAGAAATAATAACTGTTTTCGTTTCTGTTGCTTGGGCTTTTTTGATTGTTTGTGTGGTTTTTGTTTGGTTTTGTTCTGTTGGTTTGCTTTTAAGTGGGAGACTGGCAGACTCACACATTCTGAGACAATCAGTTGATCTTCCTGTTTTGGAAATGTGCATGTCAGATGGGAAAGTATAATGCTTATTATTGTGCATTATTTCTTTTGCTGTTTCCTTTCTGACCTGTCTTCTACTATTCAGTCTGTCTGAGAGCAACGCAGTTTATGCTTGTCGTTAAATTTGGTCAGACTTTTTCACCTATTTTTGCCCTCAGCCAGCTGTTTCATTACCTGTCTTGTAAGTCTGTTATTCATAAGTATTGTGGCTGAAGCTGCAGAAATCTTCAGCTTCAGTTATTAGAAGGCAGTTATTAGAAGTTTGTACAATTAACTGGGTTTTTTTTGCTTGGTCAGCTTGAGCATGATAGAAACAGAAACCTCTATAAATCAAAAAGTGATGTCATTTATCAGATAATGAAGGCTGATGCATTAGACCAGAATTTTCTTGTATTTTTTGTTTGCTCATTTCAATAAGGTGTTGCTTAGCATCTTGCTAAGTCAGGGATTTTTATGTATTTTTTTTTTCTGCTCCTTATTCCAAAGACCTTTGTTATCCCAGTGCTGTTTTCCCGCTACTGTATTTGTGACATGCAGCCTTCCCCTTATTCTCCATTTCCGCAGTTAATTCTTCCTGTGGCTTACAGTTGGTTGTTTTTACAGGCATCTTCACTCTCAAAATGAGGCTTTTCTCATCTGGGTTGTTTGATTACCTCCCAACTGACCACACAGCATCCTTGCTGCTGCTTTCCTAGCAGCACTCTGTCCTAGTGTTGGTCTTTGTTTTAAGCTCTCTGGTTCTTTTAACTGTTGGGTTTCATCATGTAGTGTTTTCCTTCTCCTGTAACTGAAACTGCTTACCCAGGCACAGCCTTTTTTTCATGTCATCCAGGCACATCTGGCTTAGACCATGTGCATGGGGGGGGGGAGGGATGGGGGTGTTATTTTACATTTTTTTTCCTTACAGAGTACAAGGATGAGAAGGAGGACACGTTGCTGCACACTGAGCGCTCTGTGGTAGATGTTGATGCTGTCGGTGGGCACGGTACGGGGAGCAGTGTGCGTCAGGCTGCATTCCAAGGCACAGCTGTAAAGCAAGAAGTTGTGGCTGCCTTGGTAACAGAAGATAGGATCAGCCTGGTCAAGAAGGTGGAGGAAGATGGAAGATACTGCACCTTGCAGGCAACTGGGTCAACTTCCCAAGACTCAGTGGCCCCTGGCAGCCAGCTCAACCTTGCCTCAGTGTGTGGGCAGATGTCAAATTTCCCCAGTGACATGAAGGCTGTGCCCCCGCTTTCTGTGGGTGAATGTGCCCAGAAGCCCCCAGGTCAGTCAGGGTCGTATGAACAGTCTGAGGGTTGTTACTCTGAAGGGACTGAAAAGAAAGCAGAGAAGAAAAAAAGTAACGACAGTAGTGGAATGTGCATTGAGGAAGCATCTAGGGGAATCCCTGGAGTCCTCTGCAGACCAGATGTGTGTGGCCAAGCTTCTCGCCCATCATCCAAATGTGCTTCAGCCAACACTGCAGCTCAGCAATCCTACAAGATGTCCTCAGTCCCGGAATCCAGAAGTAGCCATGATGGGATCAAGGGGAAAAAAGAGTTACTTTGGAATCCAGAAATTCTGCCACCAGTCAGGAAGAAGTCGCGCACCTTCTATAGTGCAGGTAGATACCGGGGAACCCGCTGCAAGGCAGTGGACCTTGTAGTGCCAGTGGTGCTCGTGTTTCCTTCACCACACGGAAGGCACAGCGTGGAGGTGCTGAACTGCTCTAACTGGAATCGCGATGCACTCTGCACTATGAGATGTGTGAGAAATTCTTCTAATAAAGCTTGCTGAGTGCTTTATGTTTGAAATGTTACTAGTGATGGTCTTTGTTTTACTGTGTAAGAAGATTTTAATTTTTGTGGTTTACTTAAAAAAATCTTTGATGCTGTTCTTGTATTTCTAAGAAATGTTCTATTTTGTTTTTCCTCTGTCTTGTTTCTTTTTTGGTTTGTTTGTTTTTTTTATCACATACTCCCCCTCTGTCTTTCAACAATGCATCATATCTAGAGCAGCTAGAAGAGCTGGAAAAGATGTTCCAAGAGGACCACTACCCTGACAATGAGAAGAGGAGGGAGATTGCTGCTGTGGTTGGTGTAACACCACAGCGTATCATGGTAATGCCTGTGTAGGTAACAGTGCTGACTGTGGGTTCTCTGCATAAAAGTGGCAGGGACCGGGACTCGGGCAGGGAGGAGGAGTTTGAGTGGGAAGGAGGGAGGAGCTCCTGAATAACGGATAGAGCCTGCACCTGCCTCTGGTCACAAGACAAGGAAGGATGCTCGCAGGGATGGACACTGCACACCAGCTACCCCACCCAAAATGGCAGTGGAGTCTGTGGGTGCATACTCCATCTCTTCCCGTTTCCCAAGATGAAACACATAAGGGGTAGGTAAAAGAGACTAAGAAGGTTGGAGTTAATCTCTTTATCTTGAAGACCATGATCAACAAAGGAAACTGTTGTTTTCTTTTGTTTGAAACTACCTTTGGGGCTTTCTCTCTGCTATTATTGTTCTCTTTCTGGTTGCAATGAATCTTGCATATTCTCTGGAAGAAGGGTTTCTTCTGCTCATGTGTGGAGACAGTCACTGCTGATTTGTTGACCGTGTTCTTATGTGTATACAGTTTACTCTCTGAATGTGCCCTTCCTTTCCATTTATCAGGTCTGGTTCCAGAATCGCAGGGCGAAATGGCGAAAACTGGAGAAGTTGAGTGTGAAAGGCAACAAAAAATGTCTAACACCATCAGCTCTGTCAGTACCCGTTGGGTGAGGTGGTTGTGGATGAGGGACTTTGTGTTCCCATTTCTCTACAGTAGATACCTAATGCACTTAATCTTTTCCTTTGCCATTTCCCCTTTACATGTAAAAGATGGGAGAGCTGACTATTGAGTTGGACCTCAGTAGTCTCTCCTCTGTATTTTCCAGCCTGATGGATTTCTGGGAAAATTATAGTGGGCCCAGTTAAGAGTGCTTTTGATTAACCTGAAGCACTGTTTTGAAACAGAGCTGTTGAAATCTTGTTGAAGTCATGTAGAGAGCAGGGAATGAGATAGGAAAGATCTGTGGAGTCACCCCTTCATTTTTAGTTTCTGTGAACATGTTGCCCAGGCACTCTGTGTGCACTTGGGAGTTCTTTTATCCTGTTCCTTATCGCACTATTGCTTTCCATTTCTCTGGATTTTTGCTTGGTGATGGAAATGCAGATTGTGTAGATCAGCCTTACATAGGCATGGGCTTTGAAGAAATACAAGCTAGCACCTTTCATAGGTGAGCAGTGGGCATTTGGGGGGAGTGGGGGGTACGTGAGAGGATAGATGATCTTTTAAGGCAGGAGTTAAGGGAGAGAGGAAAGAAATTAGTTTCCAGAAGTAGGTATTTATGGCAATCTGAAGTGAGTGTCTTCCTGCGAAGAAAACAAAATGGAAAGAGAAAATTAAGTGAAAGACAGGAGTCCACCTGACTGATTTCATGGCACCATCCCCGCTGCCTGTCCTTCCCACACTGGTGAGCTGGGGCTGCTTCCCCAAATACTGCTGATACAGCATCCCTTGCGCTGTTTCTCCTTGCACTCATGAGTCGGACAGCGCTTTCCCTTTCTACCTGCTGGTGATCTAGGTAGGATTTGCCCGTCGTAGGATAGTTAGAGCTCCAAGTGTATACTTTGTGTTGTAATGTCTTGTTGTCTGGTCGATGCTCATACCCTCCAGGGCGCCTCTCCTACCCATGCCTTCATTGCCTGATGTTGCTCATGACCAGTCTGCCACGCTGAGTGTAGACAGTACTGCTGGGAATTACTCCAGCCAGACCAGTGGACACCCTGCACCACCTGCCGCCGCCTCCTCAGGTGAGACTGCTGTCAGCACAGGTATTTTGTATAGCTGCAGCATTAGCTGGTGCTGCTGCTGGGTTTGCAAGCACTTTAGGGAGGGTCAGATGAGAGCCCTGTACCATGAGTCCAAAAAGTGACATCAGGTTTAACAGCTAATGGAGCATCTCCCAGCTCTGTACCAGCACGGTGGTGCCTCTCTGCTACTGCTGGAGCCAAATTTGCAGTCCTTATTCGTGTTCTAGCACAAGCCAGCAAGGAATTCTGAATGTGACTTCATAAGGATACGTGATTGGGGCATTCTTCCATTGGTACTGCTTCTCTGAACAGTGATGGAAGTATTATTCTGGCTGTTACTCTTTTCATGGCAGACACACATCCCATATTCTGGTTTAGACTGTAGTGTTCTGGCAACAACCTGTAGCCCAGTGAGCTGTATGTGAGGCAGGTGCATTGTATGAACTGTTGGGGTGGTGCAGCCTCGCTCAGGTACTCAATACCTTTAAACCTCCAGAGTGATTTTCTCCTTTGTGCAAGACCTTGAGGGAGCGATACTAGTTAAGTTCTTAAGCGTACAGCCCGATTTAATTGTTGTTGCAGTGTTGTTGAAAGTCAGTGGGTTGTGCTGTTGGACTAGTTTTCCTGAGCTGCATTTAGACTGTAAAGATTGATGGCAATCAAAAGAGAGGACTTGTTCAATTGTGTGTTGACGTGTGGACTATCAGAGCATTCCCTAGAGTCAGGAATGTTCCCTAAAGCATTTCCTATATACACTTACTTTTCTGAGTTGACAGGACTTGAAAATAGTTCCAAAATGATTTCTTCACTGCTTTAGAGACAGATATCCCAAGCAAGAGATGCACTGACATGTGGTCCTTCTGTGCATGTTTTCCTGCTTCCCAGTGTAACTCATTCTTTTGCATTTCATGCCATCATTTCTGCTCCCTCATTGTATTCTGAATATGCAGGGTTATCAGTATTAAGGGCAGTTCTTTGTAAGTCATTTTCTAATAATGACTCAAAGACGTGAACGTAGTTTTAATAGTGCTGATACCTTTTGGCACTGTAGAAAGCAAGTATAAGATTGTATCAATAAGCTTAGATAAATAGATACGTATGCTAAAAGTACTTAATGGAGATACTCTTTTGATACCGTAATTTAGCATTTCTGTCACTTAAATTTGCCTGTCATAGTTTCAAGGCAAGGACTATTTTATTTAATCTTATGAGCTGTTTAATCAACATAACTGTAATTCAGTTTGTTCCAGTTTTTCCACTTCTTCTTGCAGCGGAGTAAATATGGTCAAAGTGTTTGAATAATTCACTGCTTTCCAGAATGAAGAAGTGGTGCAGTCTGAGTCCTGTATTTAAGTCGATAGAGGCCAACATTTTGCAAAATAATTAATTTAAAGAAAACAAACCAAATATCCTCATATTTCTACACCTATACTCAGAATTCTTCTCCTGTTTCCTACAGTGCATCTACAGACATGCTGTTTAGTCAAGAGAGAATATGTCTGTTGGAGAAATAAAGCTTCATTCAATGATGTAATCTTGTCTTCTGTATGAAGCAATTTCTTTCTAGGGAATCTGCACACTGGGATGCAATTCTCCATGTAGGAAACACAAGCAGTCTTTCTGATGGGAAAGAAATGTCCCATCTGAATTCTTTGTGAGAAACTGAGAGATATGGGTAGTTGGGTTTTTACTCCTTAAATCCTTTAACTTGATGCTGACTGCCACCTGTTGCATTTGCTGTGTACGCATCTAGCTTTGGTGAAACACGTGCTTCCTTAGCTTGTCTGGAACCCGTGTATCTTCGGTGTTAAGGATGCATGAGGATGAGAGGGTACTTCATTTGATAGGTCTGTGTGGAGGAACAAGCTTCCTCTTTTTCTCTTTACACCACAGTGGGCAAGAAGTAATGAACTCTATTTGTGTCATCTAAGGCTGGGAAATGCTTTCCAGGTACAGATCTGTTTGGAAAAAGTACCTTTTCTAAATTGCTTTTCAGAAAAGAGGCATGATTTGTTAATGCACACAAACTGTGAGGTTTGGTGACTAGGTTTTTTAACCTGTTTTCCTGAGGGAAGGGAGGAACATGTTATGTTTAATGAGCCACATACTCTTTATTTTTGAAACCCACACTGCCCCTCAAATTTGTTTTATCAAATTTGATGGAAGGTAGAAGTCTTAAAAAAATTATATTCCTACAAGTCATGGGAGAACGGGTGCCTGGCAGTCAGTGCTCCCTCTGAAAGAAGAGACTTACTTGTAGAGAGTCCTCACAGAAGAGAGATCTGCGTGGCACTATCGCAGGGAAAGCTTCAGTTGCAGTTTTGCTGGGGGTGTGTGTGTTGTTTCTGTGTTTTCTTTTTTCTTGTTTGTTTTCTTTTTCTTTTCTTTTTGGCATGACTCATCAGAGGCCAAAGCAGGAGTGAAAACTTGGAGTTAAAAAAATCACCTGGAGAGCAGATCTCTAAAGGCACGTTTTTGTTTCTCTCAAACCACAATTACATTTTTCAAAAGGGTAATCTGTGCAGCACGCTCTTCCCAGAGGACAGTAGAGATGGAAGATGGCTGGGGGATTGTTCCTGGCTTTTTTCCAGGAAGTACTTTGCTTCATTTGACTGCCTTCTTGAGAGCTGAATAAATCCAGTATGCAGAGGCTGAAATGATGAAGGTAATTTTATTTAACCAATAAACATTGTCCTGTGTTCCAGAGGGCTTGCCGCTTCTTTGCTTCCCAGCAGCAATACTGCTACTTGCTTACTTTTATTCCCATCAGTTCACTTCCACTCTTTGGCTGGCATTTTGCTTTTCTGTCTTGTCATTCCCTCTCTTTGCTCCTTGTAATTTTTGGTATGCCAGCATAGTATGACAGTCTCTCTTTTTATTCACAGTCTCTTCTGTGGCAGGAATGGTGGCATCTTGTGGAGCAGTTCAGACGAAGGCATTACCACAGCTCAGCTGCAGTTCCAGCAGAATGGAGAGCTTCCCCAGTCTTCCCAGCCCTCCACCCATCCGCAGGGCCAGCCTCCCACTCAGTCTGTCCTTCACCCCACGCAGGCAGATTGCTCCCCTGATGCTGGACACTCCTGACAGTGAATGCAGCTTGTCCAGTCAGGAAAATGGCTCCAGGGAGGCCTTCACTTACACAATCCAGAATCAAAGGTAGGAACCCGTGGTACTGTCTTTGAGGGAGATGAAAAAAGTGAAGCCTTGTGAGGGTGAAGATGGGACATGGGACAAGGAATTAGGTGTGGGAGTGAGAATGTCCTTTAAAAGGAATATAAAAAATGTGCATGGCAGGACAGGTCACCTGCTATCAGAAAAGCGATACCTTTAATCAGAGTGCTTTCAGCATTGCAGGCTTGTCAAGTGAAAGTGGGGTTCAGAAGCACAGTGAAAAGGAATCCTTGAGAGAGGATGTTTTAAGCATTGGGGTGTGCTTCAGAGAGTGGGAAGAACTGAGGGAAAGGTAATCCCCACTAACACATATTGCTAAAGCATCCTGCTGTGAAAGCACTTGGCTCAAGTAGTTTCTGTTGCCCTTGTCCTGTGCCTGGCATGTGGGAGGAAGGGTTGGAACCCTATCAGGGTTGGGGCAACTGTCAAGGGGAAGATAGAACAATTGTTTGTTGTACAGGTTGCTGTAGATGTTGATTCTAGTTTCATCTCTGAATTATTTCTGCTTGCCCTCTGCAGCTTGAGTTCACCAGTTTCCTGCCATTACCCTGAGCAGCTGGAGTCAGCAGGCAACCTAGAGACCGCGTACTGCCAGTACAGCAGCCAGGGTGGAGTTTACCAGCTGCCTCAATATCCCCAGCAGCACCAGCTCTCCCACTTCCACCATCTGCCAGGTCACCTGGCCAGCAATGTGCTCTCCAGTGCCCACCTCTCTCCTACAACACTCGCTGAGTCCCACCATACAGCTTTCCTCACCTTACCTGGTAACAGTGGAGTTGTAAACTATGGGGCAGCAGGCTATGCACAAAACCCCGTGGGGGAACAGCTCTTGTTACAGCAGCCGAGTGGAAACTCGGGTAAATATCTGAAATCCTCTGGAGTAACTGAACAATATCTTTGAAACATTCAGGGTGGTCAGTGGTTTTACTGATGACTGTGATAGAAAGAAAGAAAGTGCATATACATGCACAAATATATATATGCTGCCCATCTTTTTTTCTTTTCTTTTTAAATTTTCTTGTATGCCTTTTTTTTATTGTTGGGGTTTTTTTAAGCGCTGAGTGACTCATTAATTTGAATCAAAAGTTACTATAAAGGAGGCATGTCAGAGCGTGTTACTGTGTGAATATGTCCGGTTTGTCTGGAATGGAGAGAGAACTCCTCTTTTGCAGCAGTGTGCCATTGTGCAAACTCATGTGCCTTTGGTGTAACTGGTGGGGGATCCAGGGTGCAAAGAGAAAAAGGTGCCACAGCAAATGGAACAGTTGGAGACAGCAGGAAAAACAGGCTTCCAACACTGCTGGGCAGTCACAGAAAGCCTTCTGAAAGAATGTTAGGTATCTTAGGGCAGTGCAAAAGAAGAGAGTTAGAGGCCCCCAGAGTATGGATGTAGCATCTTTCTTTTTCTTCTTCAGCCATGAATTTGCAACACCTGCTCACATTAAAATGCTTAAGCATAATTGCCTAAAAAGTAACTAGGTAAAAATGGTGTTGTCACCTCCTTGTTTTGTCTCAGGGGCTTGTATTTTGAAATTGTTCAAGCCCAAGTATGACCATAAGGTAAACTATTGCAGTTCATTTGTTTGGACTGTCAAGCTTGTTAAATTAAGCTCAGCAGTCCAGAAAATACATCTCTCCTCTTATCACATTAGCGAGTAAAGAGTTTTCAGACCACAGGCGCAGCTCCTGGTTTTGTACCACTTTTGTGGACCTTGTCAGGGAGAGAAGTCTGACTCACAGGCTGATGGGTGCAAGCTGGCTCATGTTCACATCGTTCATGGCTAAACATTCTCCAGAACAGGCTGGCAGCACTCGTGCTATCTAGCGCGCTCGGCCTGGTTCCCCTCTCTTGTTCAAAGGCATAATCATAATTTTCTGTGTGGTTTCAGTTTGAAACGCAAGAAGGAATGAGAAGGCTGCATCCCAGCACACCAAATTAATGTTTTTATAGCATGATACTAAAAGTCTGTGTTACCTGCCTTGGGGCATGTTGTGCGAGCATGAAGAGATGCGTAAAAGCACAAGCCTTGTTAGGAGCGACAAAGTTGGACGATTGTTGAAGGAAAAGAGGCAGAGTTGATGTTCTTCTATTCCGTGCTTCTGTCCAGAGCACAATCAGCAGGGCATGGCTCCGTTCAAGGAAGGGATGGATCCTGTGACAGTTATGCAGTGTGGCTGACCAGGGCTGGGGGTCCCAGAAGTGCAATGGGGAGGGAACCAGTCTGTCAGTGTAGGCACACACATAATTCTTACTTTTGCATGTAAGAAGCGAGCAGTTTAGTTGAATTATAGATATTAATGAAAAAATACTCCTGCTTCCTGCATTGCAGCTTTTAAAAGGGAAGTGAAGATTAAACATCCAGCTTATGCTTTGCAGAGCTAACTTGGAAAATAGAAGCAGAGAAAAAATCCAAACCTGGGAGTGTGTGTCTCTAATATCATTGCATACGCTTAGGGTCTCTGCTGAAGTGACATCAAGTTGTTTAGATTATAGCGATGCTGTGAACTTCCAAAGTTTTTTTCCTACCAACTATGTTTTGGATAAATACACTGCAATGTAAACAACAAAGTTAACCTTTGTAGGTGTGAGATGGCTGCTCTAGTGAAGTAGCCATTAAGGCATAACTGTATTTTCACTGAGCATGCTCTCTTAAGCACAGCTTACATATTTTTATGTATACATGGTTTTAACCCTCCTTTCCCAAATTTCATGATTCTGCCCTTTCTTTGTTGCCTTTTCCTCAGCAGGCATCACTGCCCATCAAGCTGTCCCTTGGAATGATGTCTATGTGCAGGGGGCTCCATTCTGCAGTCAGCCGTGCTCACGAATGCCGTTTTCCAGCACAGCAGGGGGACAGTACTTCACAGAACAAATTGCCTACACTTGCCTGCCCTCGTCTCCGTATTTCCTTCAAGCGCCCAATGGAACAACACTGGAATCCATGCCACATACTGGAAAACAACAGGGAGTGACACTGCCAGACCAGAGTTCATACCAGAACCACCAAGCAGAGCCAGAGTTGACATTGCTTGCTGAAAGAGAGGAAGTAGAGAGCAGCAGCAAGAAAGGAGAGGCTGTTACTGGTAACTGAAAGGCTAGCTGATTTTTTTTTTTTGAAGGGGGGGGGGGGGATAAGCAAGGTGTTCCAAAACAGCAGTAGCTCCTCCAAGTGCAGGATAAAAACTGGCATGAAGAGGAATGGAACTTGTTTCTGGGTTGCTGTCCAAGATGAGTCCCATTATCCTATATCTGGTTCTTAAATTAATCTATTTTTAGAAATGGGGAGTTAGAGGTCAGAATATGGAATGGCAAAATCCTGTCCTCTGTCAGACATCACCTGTGGTGAGGTGAATGGCTCCACAGGAATGATTATTACTAAGATTTCCAGAGGCATAGACACTTCAGGGCAGAACTTGAGAAAGAAGGGAAGGGGAAAGGGAAGGCGAAGGGAGAGCTTTCTGTTTGGATTTCCATTTTCAGACTTTTATTTTGAACAAAAAATTAATGAACTCTAGATTTGCTGAAAGGTAGCATATGCCTTAAATATTGTTTGGGGGGTGTGTGTCTCATTTTGAAGTAGAAAGTATTTGAAAAAGTTCAAGGTATTCTGTGTCATGTGAGATCTCATTTTCTCATGAATCTGTTTTTTCTTCAGATATTAAAGAAGAAACTAGTGAATGATACTGCACTCTGAGAAGAAATTGAAAGAATAGGAAACACTGCCATTTTAAACTCTGCAAAATTAAGTAGAGACAAAAAGAGAGAAGACAGTAACAGTATTTGCAACAGAAGCACTGTTTTTGATACTTTTTTTT
>JANVCC010000066.1:10221116-10502760 GCA_025345505.1 Todiramphus chloris collaris | reverse complement strand
GTTTCCTGCTGAGGAAAGAAGCAGGGAGATTTCGATCAATAAAAACTTCTGGTCTGTGTTTTTTGGAAATCTCCTGACTTCATTCTTCTTAATGAATTGTACTGTTGAGTAGCACACAGAAAGAGCTGATAGAGGCACCAGGGTCCCGAGGGTAGGTGGAAATTCCAGATCATGCAAGAGTCAGAAGGTAGGGCTGGTATCCTGGAATGTGGGAAGAGAGCCCAGGAAGAGTAAGATATATGCAAAACAGTGAGGAACTCTAGCAACTCCACCTGCTTTAGGGACTCCAGGCAGTGAACGAAGTGTCGTTGGAAGACCATAACTGGTTTGGTGTTTGCTAGCCTTGAATTCTAAAAAAGATTTTCAATCTAAAACTCCAACAATAAATGACCATTGTGGTGTAGGAAGGGGGAGGTGTATTTCCTTTGATACTTTCTCCATTTAACCCTGAGTCTTTCCACTGTCTTTTTGACACTGTCAAGGCCTGAATAATTTCTCCGTTTACAGTCATCTGGGGTGAAATTAAGCATTACCAGGACTTTTGTTTTAATGTCTCCCTAGCCTGTTCATGAAGAGTGTCCAGCAGGAGCTGAATGCTGCTGCTCCGCTGTTTTCTTTCTGCCGTGTCTTGTAAAATGCTGGTTTATGTCTGGCAGTGGCTGAAGACTGAGCAGTAGAGTCAGGGACAGATTTATATCGTGACTCTCCAGGTTTGTGTAGAGATGCTAGAATTTCCATTTCCTAGAGAAAAAGTTCATTCTTGCCTGTAACAAGCTGAGACTGGGTGGGGAATGTGCATTAGTTCACATGTGTTTCACTCATCCACAGATGAGCACCCTAAACCAGTATTGCCAAGAGGTGTGATTAGGAGTTCTCATTGCAATTACAAGTGTGCTCTGAAAGCTCTTGGTGGTGATGATGGCAGAACTCTCACAGATAGGGCTGGTGATGAATCTTGCCTAGATCCCAAACCAACCCTTCCAGGAGATGAAGAGGACAAAACCAAGGACAGAATGCCAGCTTGTCCACCCCTACCTCCCTCTACCTGCCCACACCTATGTGACCCCATCTGACACGGGTTGGTAGATCTTAATCATGAACCCAACAGCTTCACAGAGCCCAGGGTTACGATAGCAGCCTGCCTAAGGGTTGTTGCTGGAGAAATGAACTGAGGGAAAGTGTTTTAATTTTACAGAAAGGCAGCTGTAGAGAGCCAGGAGCTTAAAGGTTCCAGTTGTATACAGACATATAAACTATCTTTGTGTACCATCCTCACTGTATGTTTTTACAGCACCTAGAACAAGGGAGTAAAGTTCCTACTTTGGTTTCCCTTCAGGAGTTTTGGGCAAGAGAGAAACCTGCAAAATATATTTCTTGGGTCCACCTCACCTTCTGGTCCTGAGAGAGGGAGCGCAGCTCCTCCAGCACTCCTTGCTGCAGCAGAGGGGCTGAGGCAGAAGCCTCTGTGTAGATTTTGGGACGGGGAGCCCGTCTCCCTTCCTTCTTCTGTGGGAAGGTGATTTCATCCTTGCCTTTCTCCTTTACCCTTAACAGGGAAGTCACAGGGCTGCTTCTCCTCCACCCAGCTGCTTGGGTAAGATAGGTTGCTTGTTTTTTCTGGGTGGTGCTGGGCAGACACACGTGTACCTGTGTGAAGTCCCACCCGTCTGTCTTCCTGGGGGCTCTGGCAAAGCCTTGGCACCCTCCATCTGTGCCCAGGCTCTTCCTTGTACCATCTGTGGCTCCAGAAGATGTAGAATCAAACCATTGTGATCCATGGTGACTAAGCTGGGGTGAGAGCCTCTTGTCTGGAGTTCCTGTGATCTCCGAGGGGTGCAGAAATAGCGATGGGAGAAGGCCGGAGAAAAAAGAGAGCGCCAAGATGTGAGATTACTAAGAGGGAGGAGAAACAGATGGGAAAAGGTGTGTTGTGTGACCGTGTGCAGGTGGTGACGGGAGTCCTGAGCCCATGAACAACTCCAGTTCATTATAAATGTCTTTGTGTCCATGCAGCAATCCTCCTGCTGGTGCCACTGCTGCCTGGCACCTGCTTTGGTGCCTCCCTCGAGCTTGCATTCCATGAGTGACCTATGGGCTTTGGGCTGACTGGCAGTCCTGCAGCAACTGATCCTGGCAGAAAGGCAAGTGGGGGCCAGGAGTCTGACAGACACCTTTTTTAGTTTTTTTTCTTTGGATTGGCATGATGAGATATCACACAACTGTCCTTTAAGGTCATCTCTGCATTTTGCTGAGAAGCACTTCGATCTGCCTGAAACCATACCAATGCCACAGGAGCCCTTCATCTAAGCCAGTGGCTTCTGGGCACCTGCTTAACTTGAGCTTCTGTGGGGGAAGAAAGAGCCGAAATAAAGTTTACTGGCAGACCCTGATCGAGAAAGGGTCCCTGAAGCAGTGGCTTTGGGGCTGCACAAACGTGAGCTGGCGTGTGGAGAAGCTGCAGGCTGCTGCCCCCCGCCCCACAGACGGTGGCAGCCAGTTTTGCCAGCTGGGCTGTTTACACTCGCTCTGTTTGCAACAACAAAGGCTGAAAATATTTCCCATAATTTCTGTTTGCTGTTCTCCGCAGAAGAGTCATGGTTTATTTTTACAGCAACCTTCCATTTGGAAAAGCACCTTCCTGTTTGTGTAATGTTCGTGCAGTGGCAGAGGGACAGATGCCCTCCCAGCCCGGGGAGTACAGGCGAGATGTGACTCCGGAGAAACGCTGCCCGACGCATCTGGAGACATGCTCCCTGCTGATTCATTTCGTTAATGGCTCAGGAAGAAAAGCCCTTTGTGTACTCACGACTGAATAGCAGCCAATGTATCATAAAGCAAAAGCCATTGCCTTTTTTTTCCCTTCTTTTTTTTTTCTCCCAAGCCAGGCTCCCCACCCTGCCAGAGCTGCTTTACTGAGTCATTCCACAGATTTAAACCACTGTTTAAACTTCGTCTACACAAAGGGAGGAAATGGAAAGGGAATCCCCATCTCCCTGCTTCCCTATAGGGGAAGCTTGCCCTGTGGTGCTGGGCTGCTCCCACGGGAAAGCCTTTGTGGGGGGGAAGAGCGAGCGATGTCTGCAGAGTACGCGTCTCTCTGCTGCTGCAGCTGAGTGAGGGTGGAGAAGAGAGGGTGAAGTGGCAACAGGCAGGGAGGAGCTGCAGGTGGGTATCAGGAGGGGAGCCAGTGCTGCCTGGTCCAACATGTAGCAGGATGCTGGGTGGGCAAGTGTTAGGCTGTCAGTGCCTGCTGTGCAAACCCAGCTGCATCCCATTGCAGCACTGGGCCAGCCAAAGTGGCTACAAATTAGGAGTGTAGTGAGAAAAAGGCTTCATTCCTCTCTGACTTAATTCTCTGTGAAAAGAATTTGGTTTTGCCCCAAGCCTGAGTTTGCAGATTGGTTGGTAGCCTGGGTGGATTGGGCATGTGATCCGGAGGGGTGGCAGAGGCATCTCAGGAGATAGCACAGCGTTGTTTCTCTGCTAGAGGATGCTTGGCTGTTTTGAAGTGGAGTGTCAGTATTACAGGTCTCACTTCGTGAGAAAGATGATCACAACTGCAAAGACAAGGAGGAGAGAGGTGCCTCTGTCCAGGCTGGAGGAAGCTCCTCAAGTCCTGTGGGGATGTAAAACATCCATTGGGCTGATTCTGGTAACTGCCTATTTGGCAGGCTTGGCTTTAGGGAAAGCTGGTTTTAGAAGCATTTGTTCTGGAGCCCAAGCAGGTTCCAGTCTGGTGGGCAGGACTCCTCCCGCAGGCAAAGCTCTTGGTAAATAAGAGTGCTGGACACAGTCTACCCAAACGCCCTCCCGCTGTTCTGCCCTGCCTGAGGAACTGTCAGCACAGGAGAAAAAAAATAAAGAAAAAAAAAAGGAAGAGGAGGAGAAGGAATTCCATGGTCTGCTCTGAAAAGTGACTGTATAAATGCGATGCTGCAGAAAAAAATACTACAAGAAGAATTGCTTTTGTTTAACTTACTGTACCTGCAAAACTCAACCAAACCAGGTTTGAGCAAGGAAACCAGGAAAATGAGCAAGGTGCTCACATCATCAGCTAAATTAAGTTCCTGCTTCAGGAGCACCTTCTGCCCTCAAAAAAGTCACAAAGGTGTTTGCACAAAATTAGCTACAACATAGTTTCACTAACATAAAAAGGAGCTGCTACCTGGAGAGGGTGTGAAGGCACGCATGGCATTCTCTAAGACTTTTTTTACTGGCAGTTGTGTACAAAATGGAAAATATCTGGCTTGAAACAGAGCTGGCAGGCAGAAAACCAAACCCAACTTAATACACAGAGTGTAGCTGATGTGCAGACTGTGACAGGCAGCAGTAACAGGGCCCTGCATAGTCACTCTTTAGAGAATAGAACAGCACTTTAAAGAATGTAAATGTTTCACCCCAAAAAATGCAGAAAATTATTTCCGTTAATATCATTCAAAATTTTGGAAATGCTGATATGAAATCACACCTTCTATTCAGCCATTTTTTGTGCCTATGCGTACCTGATCTTGTAATTAAAGACTATTTTAGCTCAGAACCTCTATCTCAGCCAGTGAGTAGATAGGTAGCAATTTGGATAACTTTTTAGTCTTTCCAGCCAGCACATGACTGACGCCACACTTACTTCATGTAATCTTAATTTCTCACTGAGTAGTTAATAATTTCCATGTGGCATTTTGATGATGCTCATCAGTACTATTTGTCAGTGCCACACAAACATGAACGTATTTACAAAATGTCCTGCAGGAACAGGAAGCATTATTACAATTCTCTTTGACGTCCTTGCTTTACAGCTTGGGAACTCAGGCACAAAAATGGTTAAGTTCAGGAATAGGTACTGGCAATGGACTGAGAAAATAAAGTCATAATTTTTCAGGAGGTGTAATGTTTTGTAGTACATGGGGCTTACAGACTTCAGCTGTTGTCATGCAGGACCAGCACCCCAGCAAAACTACAAGTACTTTATCTAGTAAACTCAGAAAATGAGGAATACAGAAAGACTCCAGCTGTCTGACTTGCCTCACATCTCTTTGGGCCTGAGGCTGGATAACATCAATGGATCTTCATTACAAGACTGTTCTTTTCCCTTGCTTGAGCTCCTTGATTTGTCCATTAGAGCCTCCAAGCTCCTGCCAAAAGGGAAGTATGGATTTTGCAGATCTATATTGCAATGAACGAGTACATGAACAAGAGGTTTCCCCCATGCTCTTCGTAATAATCATCACCCCCAGAACTGCAGTCTTAGTGTTATTTATGCTAAGCTCTTGGTTGTGCGTTTGGGTATTTTTGTTTGTTTGTTTGGTGGTTTGTTGTTTTTTTTTGTTGTTGTTGTTGGTTGTGTGTGTGTGAGAAATAAACAGCAAAAGCTACAGTTCATGGTGCAGGATTGTACTGCCACATAACAATCATCAGAAGGTCGGAGTCCTCAATTTCACCCTTTGAGCTAAAGAGCCAGCTTGCAGATACCGTTTTTAGTGCCAGCATTTCAAGTCAGAAGAGCCCTTTAGATCTTCTATTCTGACCTCCTGTATATCCAGGCCATTACATTTTTCTCCCAGGTACTACCTCTTCCTGTCATTCCCTACAACTTGTTCTCGCTTGTATTTATCCTTATATCTGTGCTCTGCATTTGCCTTCCCCCCTCTGTTTCTAGTGCTGACCCTTTCCTCCATCTCTAGTTTTCCTCCCCTCCCTTACTTTTCCAGCTCCTCCCCTTCACCTTTGTTTCCCCTGATGGGAGACTCTCCTTGTTCTCTCTGCTGCCATCATCCTGCTCCAGGTCACAGTACAGATCACCCTGGGGAAGCCTCCTGTGCTACTTCTAGCAAACACAGGGAATGGCTTATTGCTTTATTTTCCAATCATGCCAGAAAGGGGAGTCAGTGGTGCTCTCAGCCCCTACTCACCAACTTAGGGTTATTGAAGCCAGGGCCCTCTCCCCAGGTTCTGGAGAAATGCCTCCAGCTCCATGGCTGCCTGGTAGCTTTGAGGACTGGCACAAAGAAACGAGGTCACTGGCTACTCTGAGATTTTTCATTTTTCTGCTGAAATAAAACACGGAAAAATCAAGAAGGTCCCAAAGGGAGAAGAATAACCTTCCCTGCACTATCCTGGCAATGCAGCGGCCTGACTGGGCTAAGTAGTGCCTTATAAAATAGGTCATTGTGTAAAATGCATGAATGCTCTTAGAACTCCCATGTCTCTCTTTCCCAGCTCCAAGAAGTGCCACAACCAGTGAGCTGCAAGTCACGCATCTTGCTGAGCATCAAGCTGTCCTGCATATTGCAACACCATGACAGCAACAAAGGCGTGGGCACGAGAAAACCTGCTCTCCTACCTGCAGCACAGCAAGATGCTTCTGGCACCTTCTATTGTAGTGTCATGTGCAGCTGCTACAGGAACTTGGCAACACACCCAAGACAGGGAGTTTCATACAATGCGGTCCTGTCAAGTCTGCCATGGAGTATTTAGTATCAAGCTGAGAGAATTAACACGAACCAGTTAACCAGGAGGGCTGACTAGAGGTAAAATTTCAAGGCTGCTTACCAGGGCACCCCAAACCAGAGCACTAGGTTTCACACAGCAGGTACGCCTCCTGAGACGAACAGCTGGGCACCTGGGATACCAGTAAGAATCAAAACCACCTGTCTCGCTTGCTGGCCCTAGATCCAAAAGACCCCCGAGTTAGGGCAATGCCTGGGCACCAAGCAACTCCCAGGCAGGTGAGGCTGGGAGCACTGGGGGAACCTAAGGCAGGTTAACCACCAACTAGGATTGCCTTTTATGTTTTCTTCACTTGCAACCTTGTGTTCCCACACTCGCTCTGAGGGCAAGCCTTGCTTTAAGACTTGTGTTTCACTGTGGGGCCGGGAGGTGGCAGGGGAAAAGACTTGGTGAATCTGAATGAAACCAGCCAATTTTCAGGGTGTTGCCCAGCCAGAGGCTGCAAACCCAAGCAGAGGGCTATGGGCAGGTGTGCTTGAAAGACTGGCACCTTGAGACACACTTCAGTAGCCTGAGTGCTTTGTGCCAGCCCACGGTTGGGCTCAGCCAGCCCCGATGTGTTTAGGTGTTAGCCCATTCTGGTTTCCCTCCAGAAGAGTATGTGTCCCCCCTGCAGGAACCTGATGGCAGAGGTGTGCTATGCACCTGGCTGAACCAGAGCCTCAAGAGGACTGAGAAAGCCCAGTCTCTTCCACCCACCACACAACTTCTAGTACCCAGAGAAGTAACTTGGGCACTCGTCTAGAGAGATGGGCACGGAGAGTGGTGGGTTGCATTCCCTGGGCAGAGAAGGGGCTCCTGGGGGAGTCCGTTGTATAAAAGGTCCCCTCTTCCTAGTGTGTCCTTGAGAAAATTTGCCTCTGGAGTATTTACACCATTTCCCCTCCTCCAGGTGTACCACAGATGACCATAAACATCTAGGAAAGACCTTTCCGCACAGGAGAAACCTTCCCCGGGGGCAGGTGAGGCTGTGGCCACCCAGCCTAGCTCTGATCAGGCTGAGAAAATTTGGTTTGCATTACAGCACAGGTCCTGCTCCCTGGAAAGGCTTGATGACTATCTACAGACTCTAGGTGAATGTGAGGCTACGTGTAGGTGAAGCTTTTGAGCTTCACACTGTTAGTCCCAGGGAGACACTTAGATGCCCAAGTATTTTGGTGGCTTCAGGTCCAGCCGGACAGATATAGGTGTCTCCCAGAAGCTGACACTTTGGTGCTCTTTTCCCTGTGAAAAAGCCATAGGCACATCTCTAATGAAAAGCAGAACCCATCCACAGCTCTCGGGCACGGCCTCCAAAACAGAGGCTGTACTGCAGTTAAATGGTCACTAGATTTATTTTTTTTTTTAAACATTGGCAAAACAACATTTTTTCCTCTAAACTCATTGTTGGCAATAACTGAACTCTGCTTGCTGATACTTCAGTAGAAACAAAAAACCCCTTCAACTTGAGGCAGATGGCACAGAAAATTTTAGCCCAGACACTTGAACTCTGGCAATGATAAAGTGCTGATAACAGGAGCTGATCACAAAAAGCACGGAGGAATAGCCAGTACCAGCTGCAGGGCTAAGTTTACAGATAAATGTGACAGACGTGAGACAAAATACTTATAGAAGGGAAAACTAAACTTTTTAATAGAAATCTACCCCAGGAGTAAGATGGGACCTTTGCCAGCAAGCCAGAGGGAGGAAAACTCCTCTGGTGGTGTGATGAGAGATCATCAGCAGAAAGCAAGTGGCTCGCTATTCTGAGAAGGGATGCGGTCATTTGTGTCCATGTGGCTAGAAAAGAAGAGGAAGCAGCTTGAGAGATATGCCAGCAGGCTCAGGAAGGGGAAGTGATGGCAGCAAAAATCAGCTTTTGCTAACTGCAGCGCTGGGTGAAGCCAAACTGGCCTTCACAAAGAGAAGCTTACTCGGTGTAGTAGACCTTGGCATGTGGGAGTAGCAGTCCTTGATGAGAATGTTTTGCTAAGTGCCATATTTACTGGTTGCTCAGATTTCTGTCTCATTTCCACCTTCAGTTTCATGTCTTATTCCAGCATGGACGTGCTATCCTTCAGAAACCCATAAAATACCAAAGAAACTGCTCATTGGTTTTTTTTTTTTTTTTAACAGCACAGTTCTTCTAAATGTGGCTACTAACAGAACAGTGTGCCCCAAGAGGGAGCCAAAGGGCACAGACTCTTCCCAGAAAGAAGAACAAAAGCCGTGGTTGCAATGACTTTTTGCAGGCAATTGCACTACTGGAAAGTTAAGTCTTGCAGAGTTTCCCTACATTTAAGTGTACTTGCTTCTGGCAGGAATGGACTTTCAGGTAACATGTACAAGTTAGGGACCACAAAGCTGGGGAGCAATTCTGCTACAAAGACCTTTGGGAGGGAGTTGGGGTAGGAGCTGCGTAGACAGCAAGCTGAAGATGAGCTGGGTGTGTGCCCTGGCAATGATGAAGGACAGCAGCATCCTGGGCTTCATTAACAGAAGCATAATCAGTACATCAAAGGAAGTGATTACTTTGAGCTTCTCAGCACTCATTTCTGTGGACGCAGCAGGGCAGGTGGGTTTTTCATCTCGGCCAGTGAAACATGAGATAGGTCCCCCCTCACCCTCATGGTACAAAATATTTTTTTCCATATTCACTATACTAAAAGCCAGTTAAGGAAAAGAACATGGTAGTGGCCAACATGGACTTTACCCCTTCTCTCCTCTCCCTCCTCCTATGCCTGGCATATAGTGCAGCATGACTGGGACCAGACTCCACCTGGAAACCAATCCAGCAGCCAGTCCTGGAGTCCATCAGCCTCCCTGAATAACAAAGACTTTCCTGTCTTCACCCTGATGCAGAAGAGTAGGGCTAATTCCACGCAAGAGGTGGAAAAACAGTAACTTTATTGAACACCCACTGCCAATTTTAACATGTGCATTTATGCTGTGCCCTGAAGAGCCTGCAAGTAGACCAAGCCACAAATTGTGACTTGCTAAACATTGGTCCCCTCTCTGCTCTGCCCCTGTTGCATTGCTGATGGTGGGATGGAACCTGAAAGACTGAGATGTCCACCTCTCTCCTGGGAATTCACTCTGCCCCGTGTGTCTGCTGCAAAGATAATTCAGGTACAGAAGCAAGGAGAAGGACCAAGGAATCCCAGCAACAGAGGAGCATCAATGATATCTAAAGCTATTATTTTAGTTCCAAATCTGATGCTGAGGTGAGACTGTGGGTTTGGAAAGGGCTGCTGAATACTCCCCCCTCTTTCCACAAGCAGCAGTGGTGCCAGGCTGTACTAATGCAAAGGTGAAAAACCTGTGCTGGTGCAACTGCCCTGGCTCTCCTTCACCCTATTCCTTCCTTATATGTGTCCACAGAGCAGCATCTTGAGATGCAAACTCCTTTCCAGCAGGACTTGCCCTGTCAGTGTTTCCAAGGGAGTGGTTTTGCTGGTGGGAAAGAACAGCAGAAGCGCAGTAATCCAGTGTGTGGCAAGTTAGGGACTAAACACCAGCATTAATAACAAGGCATAAAAGGTCACTTCTCAGCCACAGCCTGAATATCTATTGAACACAAAATAGGCAGCTAGAGAAGAGACGCATTCAACATGGCATGAATGGCTGCCTTGTGGATTCAGTTTGCAGGAGCCATGCATGTGGAAGCCTGTGTCCAGCAGTGGAAAAAAAAAATCTCTCTAACCTATTTTTATCATTGCCAGCAAAGTCTGGCAACTGTCTAGATGTTTTAGGTTCATTTAAAAGTGACTGTTGATAGGGTTCAAGGTCCTCACTGCTGGCAGTTCAGACTAGGTCATTTCCTCAGATCTGCCAACAGTCAGAAAATGAAGATGTGGCTATCTTATAATTATCAAAATTACACAGCGGCCATAGGCATAAACTACCCCCTAAAAATAGGAACCCAACAAACCCCAGCTTGGGCTGTTCTATGCTAGTGCTTGTGCTCTTTAGTTGGAGCAGCACCTCTCACCCAGGGACAGCAGCCCCTGGCCCCATCGGGGTTTTCCTTCTGGGCAGAAACAACACCAGGGACTTGTTTACCTGGCTCCTTGCACAGCTTCCAGGGCTACAAGCACATCCTTGTCCCCCTAGGGTGCTCAGACTCTTAAGACTTGCCTTCATGTTACCAATGTTCAGCCAGGAGCAGACTGCCAGTGAAAAATAAAACAGCAATAAACCAGCAGTGCTGTAGCATCTTAGGGCCCCAGCATTGCTTGTGCCACTGCCTACAGCTGGAGACTTGCTAGGCAGCTGTCTGCAAAGGCTTGCAAATGCCTGCCTTCAGAGCTTGGGAGCAAACAGGGCAGGGCTTGAGCTTCACAGCACATCCCCCATGGAAACTGCATCTGACTCACCTTTATCACTGGGATTTTAGTCCAGTACTTTTCTCCCCCCACCTCTTCTCCCTTAGAGCAATTATTCTGAGGCCATCTTCTGCAAAGTTTGCTTGGGCTTAAAGATTCAGCTGGAAAGCAAAAGCAGTGGAGATGTACAGGCAGCTCCAAAAAACTGTCTGCAAACAGTTATTTTCTCTTGAGGGGTGGAGAGGGTGAAGTATAGCCCTGACTGGGAAAGCCTGTCAAAATAAATCCAAGTTTTTCTGCCTACTGGAGCAACTCCTTTAGGAGCTCTTTCTGAAATCAGCCTGCAGTTAACTACAACCTTGCCTGCTGGAAATACATCTTCTCTACACCCTTTACTAGTAAGCCTATTAATTGCTGAAATGTAGTCAGATTGTGGTATGATGGATTTAAATTTTTAAAGGATCTGAGAGAATGGGATTTTTTCCTCACTCAAACGCATTAAGTAGACTCACACCTTTCTTTCCACTATTGCCATCTTCTTCCCACATCCCACACTCTTCCCACATTTCATGGACATGCTGTCATTTTTTTCCTTATACTTATGGTGCCAGCATGCTAGGATTCCTGCAAGACGAGAGCAGCCTCTACTGCAGAGGGCTTTCCCAGGTCCACTGTAAAGGAGGCAGCTATTTTCCACAAAAAATCCAGTCTCTTCCTGCCTTGGTGCACCTTCTCCTGACACTGCTGACCATGCAGCTAGCTCTCCCTGAGGCAGGCTAGCTCCAGTTTTCTAAAGTGTCTAAAAATTTGTCTTCTGGCACAATTACTGTGTAGATCACCATATCCAGCCTTCCTCAAGACTTTACTGTAAAGTCCTTGCTCCTTCGTCAAAGATTTTTCTTAAGCTTGCAGCAGGAGCTATGCTGTTTCTTGGTGCAAATTCCCATATTCTGCACATTCTCTTATTTTTCCCTACTGTCCTTGGCTGGCTTACAGCATATAAATAGCCCTATTCTTTAGCAGATTAGCTTTATCTTCCCTTGCTTTCCTCCCAGCAGCAGACAAGGGGCACAGCTGACAGCAGCCTCACAGTGCAGAGCCCAGCAGTACTTCCCCACCTACACAAGCCAAAACCCAGCAGCTGTCTGTGCTCTGCCACCTTGCCACACGTCTCATCAGCTCCTACAATCTTTCTGTAGTGTTATCTATTTAACAGCACTACAGGCAATGTTTTGTGTTAGTGCTTAACACAGAACTTATTCCCAATACCAGTTATCATCTCTTCTACTATCCCAGCCCAAGCAAGTAGCAAGACCAGGACTGCTCTGATCTCACTGCTCTTTGCTAGGCAAAAACAGTTCCCATAAATGGGCAATATACAGCCAGAAAACACATCTACCTAACCCAAATTTAGTGCAAAGGATTAGCAGCACCTATATTTAATGGGAAAGAAAAAAATAATTAAAAAAACCAGTTTGTGTTTGGAAATAAAGCTGCTTAAGCCCTTTTCCTTTCTGCAGTGCTTTCTCACATTCCAGGCAGGCTTTAAGGTCTTAACATAGTTACCCCATCACTGATGGGGAAGCTAGGGTGGCATAGAAAAGACAAAGCAGTATTTTACTTTATTTCCCTCCATCCTATCTACTCCTCCCAACAGGCATTATGTGCCACCTCTGAGATAATTTTTTCCTACTCCTAATTTTTTTCTAAGCATCAGTACTTGATTCTCTGCTGACCCACTGAACCAGGACAAACCTCTTCCTAAGAGAGATCCTTGCTATGTCTGGACTGACTTCACTCTCCTTCCTTTCACAAGCATTACACCACCATCAGTCACTTCTCCTGCATGGAAAAAAAAAAAAAATCTCACTGTGACATTGTCCCAAACACAGCATTTCCTCTTCAGTATTGTGACTGCACCACTCCTGCTTCCCAGAGAACACAATTACTCCTTTTACACATCAGAACCTCTATGTATTAATTCACAAGTAATCACTTCACAAGCTGACCTAACTTGAAGATGGGGACTCACTCCCTCCTTGGACAGTCATTGCTTACAAACAAATTCTTCAGGAAATTTGGTCACAACTGCTACTTGTCGTGTAACTCAATATTCATTACTGAGATGTATTCATCTGAGGCTAGCTGGTAGAGCTCAGGATGACAGCAACCAGGTTTTGCATCTGTAGTTCATGGTCTTGGTAAAAGGAAAGTAACACTCAAGTAATAAATAGTAGCTTTCTTAGATAAAAGAAGACTTCTCATCTGTTAATTACTCCGAAAACAATCTACACACAAAGGATGTTCTATTAAAAAAAAAAAAAGGCCACAATTGCACTGTAGAACTTAATAAGCACAGGGGAAAGGGGCAGGCATCAGAGGCATGAAGTGTTGAAGTAATCACTGTGGTTAAAGCAGCAACACTCTTGAGACTAACTCACAGGAAGCCCCCATTCAGCTTCTGTAGAAGGCAACAGTGGAAGGTATTACTGAAGTCTGGATATTCAGTCAACCTGGATGCCAGTTTGAAAGCTGCCTGTGTAGTCATTACTCAAACTTATCTCATGAGCCAAGGTGCTGAGGGACTACAGCTTAGTTCTCACCACCCTAGTTACAACACATTGCATTTTCTTAGGTGTTGACAAACACTGCTAGTGTTTAACTACAGCCATGTTAGGTGCTAGCAAACTGAACCTCTGCACCAACATGGAATGGTAAAACCAAGGGCAGTTGAAGTTGGCAATAAACTTTCATTATGATCGACAGCAATTCACCCCAGCTCTTTCAGCTGCCAGGTTCAATCTTATGCCAGGAATTGCAGTTCACAAAAAACTGCTACTTCCCAGTTCTGCAAGAGCTCAGGGACATGGTAGGTCTCAATTTCCCATATGAGATTAGGGTTTCCCCTCCAGGCTTTCTCATATTCAAGAAGGAAAATTAGATCAACTCCTTTCTGGAGTCATTCCAGTCTCTGCGAGACACACAAGAGCATGATGAACATCTGACTTTTTTTGAAATCCAGACTTGTTGTTTTTAAGAAGGTCCCATTAACCCAGAATGGTGCAATGCATTACAGAAGAGAGCTGCATGGTTTGCATAACCTCTTAGAAAAGTGATGTGTAACACAAAGGTGGGCAATACAATTGTCCAGAGATACAGACAGAGTCTCACCCTCAACAATGCTGACATTTCTCATGAAAATTACCAACCTCCTTTCAAGAGAAAGGTGGGATCAAGTCAGGACTACTAAGAGACATTTGTAGCACCAACAGGACAAAGACCAGAAGCTCCTGGGAACACAGCTGAGATACTACAGTATGTGTACCTGGATACAGGCATAGTCCATCAACTTGCTGGGAAGGATCCAAGCCCATAGGCAGCCCCCCACCAGTAGATATTTTAGAGAAAAAGCAACACACTTCAAAAGGCATTTAGAGTAGAAGTACAGGATAGATTGGCAATTCCTTAGGCTACGGGTTTCACACTAATATCTCCGATCCCTCCCATATCCATATTTAAAATGGGAGAGGATGGCCACAGCTCTAGCTGCTGCTGCAAGCAGCAACTGCAAAGCTGTACAGCAACTTCTCATGCAACTTTCTGCTTGTTTTCCACTTGGAAACCTGAGATTTGGCACACATGAAGTAAGCCCTTGAGATTGTACTTCACTGGCTTTGGTTCTCCAAAGCCAGCCACTGAGAAAAATCCTGAGCATACACTATGGGAATCTGTCTTCTCAAAGGACCAAGGCCACGTCAGATGCCAGGGGACAGAGTTATGTCAGTAACAGGCTGATGTAAGAAAACCCATCTGCCTTTGGGGTAGAGCCCAGCCTGTTTGCATCAAAGTACCACTGCCTGCATCATCACCAGTATGACAGTCATCCTTTGCCACCCTGGGTGAAGATGACAGTAAAAGTGTTACAGCAGTAACATGTTAGGAATAGAATTAAGAACTGGTTTTGTTCCCAGACACGAAGGAAAGGAGGAATGGTGACACCTTCCATAACATGCTCTGACAGGAGTCATTTCCATTCCTTGGAATTCCCTTCAAATACGGCACTAGCATAGGGCTTATTTCCTGCCTCGGACTGAAGACCTAGGGATTTGGCACTTAACATGCTATGCAAGTTTAACTCCATGCTACACATCAAATAGTGTGATTAATAAGCATAGTAAAATCTTCACTCCCCCGCAGATATACATCTTACTCTTTATTAAGTATCAAATTGTCTCCAACATAAATTACATCCAAATTATGTAAGTTTCAAGAAAGTCAGATATTTTATGTACAGTATTTGTCTTGAGTCAGATATACCTTTATCACTTTGACCTATAACATAAAAAGCAAACCTACATCAGTACCCAGATAAAGCATTAAAAAGGTAACAAATATATAACTTTTTAGAAATGCTTTCAGAACGCTAAAGTTAACGATAAAGATTTTATAGTGCAGCAGTCTCGGGGTTTTAGCTCTTAGACCATTTCTCTGTTTTTACGGATAGCGCAGCAGAGAACCATACTGAATATCATGCCAAAAATCTGTAAAGAAAGCAAACACATTAGAAATCAGGGGACCAAAGCACCTTTTTCTATTAACACGGGGACAAGCATAACTGCTCTTCCTGGCCCAGAGGCTGTATTAACAGCTTATGCTGCAGGTCGTATCCCTGCCCTTCCCTTTCCCTCCACCCCCAGTTTTCAATCCGTTGTTATCAATTCCCTTCACCTTCAGTACTTGAGAACTAATCAGCTTTAAACCAGTGTTATATCTTCTAAAAAGCCTTGATCATCCCAGCATATTTGCATCCATGTCATACCTTCCTCCAGAGAAGTCAAACAAAGAGAGTGCAAATTTCCATACTAACACTGTTATTACAGCTCTCTAGCAGAGTGTGAAATTGTTTGAGAGGAAACAAAAACAAGGATCCCCAAGAAGCATTAAGAAGTGGGCTGGCAACACAACCAGTACATCTTTGCTCTCCATATACACACTCCTAGTACAACCTTGCCACTGCTAAAACTACAAGGAGGCAGGTGCTAATCCAAAGCAAAAGCTGGGAGGTCCAAGACACTCCACCCTCTGTGCTGCCTCAGGGCCCCACAGCACACACCCTGATCCTGCTGGGACATGTCCTTACGGGACCAGGCTTGTAGACTGCCATGCCAGGAACTGCTCAGACTTCTGCTGTACGTATCTTCTGGCCATACAGCTACCCTCTATGTAATCTGGAAACTCACCATTATTACAGCAATGCCAAGGCCAACTGCTCCAATCACATTCAATTTTGACTTGAAGACATCATCAATAGCTTCAGGGCATGACTGAAAAGAAACAGATGGCTCATTAGCATTTCATACATAGAAAAGGTTTGTTTCTGCTTGCCTGTTTGAGCCCAAGTCTGCTGACGGAAGCTACACATTTGACCAAGTTCACTCGCACTAGAGATGAAGACTCATCTTTTGAGAGCTGCTTTCAACTGGCCTTTAATTTTCACATCTTTAGAGAGCCAGGGATGTTCCAAGACAAAAGTTGGTGAAGTTTAAACCTACTCTTCAAGTATCTAAACCTCTTAACTGTGCCTTGGCAACAGAAGGATTCCCTTGGTAGCATCTGCAGCTGATCAGGTAGATCAGGACCAACAGCAGTTGTACAAGACTTGGCTTGTTGCTAATGGCTGTCAACATTGAAGTTGCTGTGTTGCTCAGCCCTTCTTAAAATAGATTTCTAGCCACTCTTGATATTTCTAATTGCTAGTGTGATTTTGCAGACACCTTATGAACACATGGTACCAGTTTGAAGGTCTCAGGACAATGAATTATTGCTGCAACAATGAATGTAAGTACATTCCTTTCCCCTAGGAAGACATGTGATACCCGAGAGAGAATAAGGAACTTTTACAGAGGTATAAATCTTTAAGAGCCTGGTAGCTGGTCAAAGTCTCATCCCAACTATTACTTATCCCAGCAGCAGACTACAGTGAGCTGATGAAAGCTACTTTTTTCTTTAATTGTCCCTTATCCATTTCAGAAGGAAAGACTGAATCAAGGATTAAAGGGATATACTGGCAAGAATTAATCAGTAAAATCAGAATATCAATACAGGACTGTTTCCTAGACGCATGCAGATCAGCCACACCATTACATCCCTTTAATCTTGCAATATACTGTTTTTCTGCAGTTGGGACTAGGCCATAAAAACATCACAAGATGAAGTCAACAGATGAAGCTAAAACACACTTCAAATAAAAGCAAACAATAGAACCTGTGTGCTGTCTGAGCTACTCCCATCCAGTCTAACTCCTAGCAGATTCTACAGACAGGACTAAAGATACAGTCCAAATACAGATGGAAATGTCTCATGTGGTCAGGTATCTGAAGGCACAAAATCATCTGTAGCAAAAGGACCTTATTTTCTATGGGAAGACTCACGCAGGCTGTCTTGGAGCATGAAGCGAGAGCACAAGACAGTTGTGAGAAGGAGAAAGAGGGGTAGTTAAGAACTGTTAAGATGCTTTTCCTGCATCTGTGGGATACAGGCACCTTTGCAGCAATATTTCAACAGGGGAATCTTGATTCAGATATTTGGCTTCACAGCGACATAGTTACCTGAACAGGCCACCAATGCATTACCTACTCTCTCCTTTTCATTGCTCAGACTTCAGACCTGCTCCACTTCTCTCTAGCCATGAAGGTGCTCTAGCAATAGTGCAGCAAGGAGAACAGAGCTCTCTAGCATTTTTTTAGGCAAGGCTTTAGTCTTACGCTGCCCATCACGCCAGTAAGTCTAGTGACACACAGACTGCACATTTCCTGTGCAAGTTCAGACTTCCTGCTGACCCCGCTTGTTCTTTCCACAGTAACAGTATGTTGTTTTTCCATGACCAGAATGATTATAGAGTCAGGTTGCTAAGTAAGTGTGATGTGGGAATTTCCCATGGAGCAGAAGGGTTTACTCAGAAATGTGTTTCTCGTTCTACTCATTGGGCAGAGCTGTCGATGAATTAAGACATGCTTTACCACTACAGAAAGCGTCTCGAGCATGGGCTTCTTCGGACAGGTGTCCATGAACGCCTGCTCAAGAACTCCTTTAAGGCCACAGCAGTCCAGCTACAAGAAAAGACAGGAAAAGAGAACCACATTGAATAATCCTTGGTTTTGCTCTGCATACAGTAAAGAGGAGAATAGATTACATTAGGGTTTATTTCAGATGTTAAGCAAATACGCTTAGAAGTCTTGCCAATATAACTGCTATAAACCTAATTTTAAAAAGCCTTTAATGCATTAAAGCACAAGACTCTGAAAGGAAGAACTAGATCTCATTAAGCATACAGACATTCATTTTGGTGACAGCTTGTACTCCTTACAGACAGAGGTGCAGTCCTCATGGACATGCAGGTATGCATACTACGGTGCCTCTAGATCAATACCACAGATCAAGTTTTCCAGCTCGCTTCTGAGTTTGTTTAGGAAAACAAGAACTAGTTCTGTGTATTTCAGAAGTCCAGAGGGACAAAGAGGCATACTGAATTCACTGATACTACACAGAAAGATCTTCTCTGATCTAATATTAACATTCTCAACAAATATTCCTTTGGTTTCTTCTAGTTAGTAAGGCAATAGACTTGGATAGGGAATCAGAGGACAGAGAGAACAGTGTGAACAAGCTGCATTAATGTCTAGTTTAAATATAACCATGTACTTACAGCTAACTGAAATGCTTTCAGGGTCTCTCTGGCACCTGCTTGAGATCTCTTTTCATAGGTTTCCTTGTAGAAGTCCTTTAACTCTTCAATAACCTACGGGATAGCAAAGAATTGTGGTGTATTACTGTCTTACCTTAATATTAATTATGGAAACCTTGTTTGGAGTCAGTCATTAAGAATTCTGCAACCTACAATACCCATCCTTTTGACATGTAGAAACAGAGGGTGGAAACAGAGGGTGGACAGCATTTCTCAGCCAGAACAGGTGAGCTTAACTGGTCTACTTGCCTTAGAAGCCACACCTAAACATAGAAGATTCAGTTTTCATTTCAAAGCCCTGAGCTTCTAGGAGGAGTGAGAATCAAGTCTTTGCCCACCAGTTACACAAAAATTCATTTCTGTACCCCAAAAGTTGCTCTATTCCCCTTGTTACATAATACAAGCAGAAAACCAACCCTGATCCCTAAGCATCTTATTTTGAAACAAGACAATCTTGACTGCTTGTGAGGGGGCAGCTGAGATCAGTCATTTTAGATACAGAAACATTCAGCCCATAGCTGACCCAGCTCATATCTAGAGGTGCTGAAACATAACCAATACCTGCTTTACTTCACAGCTCAGACAGGCAGTCCCTGGAAGGCATCTCTAGCATGCAACAGGATCTTGGATTCTGGCTTCTCTGCTACAGTCTTAGTTTTAAATATTAGAGTTTAATTTCTTCTATTGTTTTGCTAGAACACAATCTTCTGCCTCTCCCTCAAATTCCCTAGGTAATCAAGATTTGACTAGTACTGGCACAGATTTCGGTGGACTTCTAGCTTTCTGTGGGCACAGTCAGAATCACAGATTAATTTGCATCAGAAGGGGTCTTTAAAGATCATCTAGTCCACCCTGCCACCATGGACAGAAACGTCTTTCACTAGATCAGGCTGTTCAAATCTCTAACGTTATTCTGAACATTTCCAATGCCAGAACACCCACAACTTCTCTGGGCAACCTGCTCCAGCATCCCACCACCCCATGAACTTTTAAGAGTAACCTACCTTTTCTTTATTTGCAAATCCCCAGATGGCAGCAGCAATTTCAAGGGCAAAAATCACAAAAAGGAAGAGGAAGAACTAGAAAAGAAAGACTGCATCATTAAGACCACAGTACCCCAAAACAGCATCATACATACATACTGCTGCAAGCTTGCCCAGACCCAGTGTCCAGCCTTCTGGGAACTGCCACTCAACCAGATTCCAGCTGAAGGTCTGAAGCACTGGTAAGACTAGGAAAGATCACACACTGCGCCAGGTCAGCACTTCTTCCCAGGAGCATCGGAAAGCTTGAAAGTGCTTTCCAAGCCCAAGTCCTCCTTTTTGATTAGTGTTAATTAACATCAATCATCAATCAGACTTTGAAGTGGCACAAGTCACTCAGACACATCACAACAGCTGACACCAGTTCTTTTCTGTGGTTTGTCACTCCTAGTGCTTTAGGAGT
The DNA here is from genome assembly GCA_025345505.1 of Todiramphus chloris collaris. NCBI lineage: Eukaryota > Metazoa > Chordata > Aves > Coraciiformes > Alcedinidae > Todiramphus > Todiramphus chloris. The sequence goes on along the minus strand of JANVCC010000066.1, from coordinate 10,482,762 downwards.
CATTACTTAATACCTAGCTTGCCACCAACCCCCATAGAGCTAATGGTCATTTCTTTGTTGTGTATTCTGTAAAATAGAAATAAACGAGTCATCTCAGTGTTTAATCAACTACAAGGTCCAAAATACCACTACCACTGAAAAGCACTTTAAAGAGAGATGTTCAGAATAATAACAAAGGGCTAGATGCATAATTCTGCAAGAAAAATATGAAATTAACTTCTTTCATGACACAGAAGGGGAATTGTTCATTCACCAGCTATAGTGTCAGTCTTTTATTAACTAAGTCTTCTGGTTATTTGGATGAGTAGTTTCACAAGAGTACAGATGCACATGAAACCAGTAAGCTCTACTGGCCCCTCCAGTCTGAAAACAATGAGGTTGCTCTCCAATAATTGGCTTGCAGAGCAGTTGTGAACTAGAAGAGCTCATCCTGTGATTATGAACAGTAGAGGCTTGTTTCAAGGATCAAATACCACAGTTCTGGTCTCAAAGATTAAAGATCACACAGCCTTCAGAGTTCAGGACAAATTGTTTAATAAATAGCATTACTCTTATCAACATTCTAGTCCTGTGCTTACACATTCAGACATTCAAATATCAAGGCTGAGGGCATGTCACTAACTTGAGAAGTCATCTTGTATTCAAATACAACATGGACATGGTCCTAAAGGAGCCAGAAATGGAAACTGTATTGTTTTAACATTTTAGCTTTATGTAGGTGTGACTGAGTTTAAATGTTATGGAGCCAAAACAATCACCATCTGCTGCCTTTTAACTGCACAGTAATATTTTCCTTCCTTTCTCATCATGCTGATAAAAGTGTCAACACTGTGCTGAACACTTACCAGGCCAAGCATGCATTGAGATTCCTGCAATGCACCACAGCATCCCAAGAAGCCAACCAGCATCATAAGTGCACCAGCTCCAATAAGGATGTAGACTCCTAGGGAGAAGAAAAACAGAGGCATGTATACAGGCTACTCAAGACCTCAGCAGCAAGGTATAAAATTAATCGCTCCACAAATAACATTTGTAGCTTTTGCCAAGGTTTAAGTTTCTTCACTGAGGTGTTCCAAGCAAAAGAAGGGCCGTGCTTAGTTTTCAAAGCAAACACATCACACTTCAGAAAATGGGCAAGATAAAGCCATCTAATGCAAACTGTAAGGTGCAGTTTAAACTTGGCTCAGAGCCAGAGTTATCAAATTATCTTCAGATGAAGATTATCTTGCAGCTAGAGAGCGCTGGAACTACTGATTTATCAACACCTGAGAATTCTTGAAGCATGCTACCTCGAGGAGAACAGGTATTAAAAGACATCAATATTATCTGTCATAAAGCTTTAAGTGCTTTCTTACCCTGCCCTTCCATCAGGAAACACTGAATTATTCCCCTGGTTATGGTGGTACAAGTCCACACTTCGGCTGCCTAACTTGACAGCCCCTCCAACTACAAGAAACTCAGCATTATCTGCTTTTGCCACAGCAGTTACTTCAAGGCATAGCAAACTGCCGAGCCTGTAGACCATTCTGTCCAGAATGCAGGCAGCGAGAGTGTTGGAGCACAGAGGGCAAACACCTCTGGGCTAAACAACTCCACTTATGACACTCCTCCTACGCTTGGGAAATCGCAGTTTAAGCGTTACAGCTGCTAGCTAGTGAGAGCAGCCTCAAAAAACGTCTATCAGAACTTCTTACTTGAGTTTGTCTTCAGCTGTACGGAAAGCTTTTGAGGTAACTTGCTTTGTTACTAGATGCAAATTGAAAGATGTTTTTTCAATTTACTACTGGAAACTGCAGTCAGTAATTACTCCCAGAAAAAGATGTTGAAACAGTAATTCCTAGTAAACTTCATTTTAAAACTCAGTTGAAATTGAAGAGATCTCAAGCATGGTTTGCTGGCTGCATTCAGCTAGTAGCTTAAGTATCACATCATAAAAATTTTATGGTTCAGGAGGCGAGAAAGTTTTTAGACTACCCAAAATGAGAATTGCTAAGTATTCAGCTCAATGGCTAAGTTTAGATTTCTATTCCCTTTCCAAGGCCCAGCTAAAAGCACCTGGAAACCCTCCTGTCAGCTGCAAGAGAATCCCAGTTTGCTACCATGCTAGCATATCAAGGGTGATACACAAGCTCTCTCACAGATAAGCTGTCTGCGTGCCCGTGGTCTCTTCATGAGGTCCCACGAGCATTCCAGTATTCCCAACTACGGTCTTTATCATGCCTAACTCATCCTTCTTAACAGTACTCCCCGCAGGCACAGGCTACTCTGGTACTATAGGGCTGCAACGTGAATTGCACCTCTCAGCACACCTTACACAGTCTTTACCCACTCTTCAGACACCAGTCTGGGTGTTGTGACCAGCTGAGTAGCTCACCACGAGACACCATTTTCTTGTCAAGGGAAAGAGCCACATAACCACGCAGTGGACGGCTAACAAGTGATGCCATACTGGAACGTGGCAAATCCAGGTGCTAAAGGGATGTGAAAGATGTATGTATAAGGATTGTCCAAATCAAAAATGTAACATGTGCAAAAGAGGTACATATTTGAATCTTTCTTCTTAATTATTAGAGGTCTCCAGAGTTACTTGGTTTCAAAAAGTGTGTAAGCACCTACAGGTGCCAACAACCAAAGCAGCACTTGTTCCTCTGCCCAGGCCTGAGAGTGATTGTAGAGATAAAAAAGTAAATCTTACAGTTAGAATAAAATCCAATCAATTAGCAACTCCTACAACATTAGAGTAAGAAACTGAAATAGTGTTTGTCTCTTTATTTGTAATCCTGCAAAACAGAATGTATGAAGGAATAGCTTTCACCTGGCTTAACTAAGCACAAATCTAGGTTGCCTGTAATAGTTGCTCATACAGACCAAGATATTTCTGCATTCTTTCCATTCTGTTCAGTATAAATTGGCACACATAGGGCTGTAAGAGTTAGGCAGCAGTATATATGCTCCTCAGAGATGAGGCAGGACAGTTGTGGGTTTGGGTAGCTTGGGTTGGTCACTTTGGAGGGGAAAAAACAAAAAAAATTAGTTATTTATGTCATCTGTGACTACTCATTTAGAGTGAAACTTTGCTGACTCATTGTGAGACGCATTACGAAGAGACATCCCTCATGCCTACCAGGAGTCCCTGGGATTACAAAATGCTTAACTGCAGGGTTTAAACTGGGAAAAAGATGAAGTGATATACAATTTACAAAGAGACAAGAAACCCCTAGTGTGCCACTGCCATTGCCTGCACCAGAGCTCAGAGGAGAGGCTGGCCCCCTGCACCAGCCTGGGCAGCCTGCTCTCCACCTCACCGAGGCTGTTTAGGTCTCTTCTGACTTCAGCCTTCCAGGAAGGAAAAGGTTTCCAAGCAGTCCGGAAATGAGGGTGCAAAACTGATCTATCACCCCGAGCCACCTCCTAGCTTACCTGTGTAAAATGTTGTGTTGTTGGATTCCAGTTCAAAGATGCTTTTGGTCTGTGAATCAAACCGAAGCCATAGTCCAATTGCAAGAACTGCTGTCCCTGCAAGCTGTAAGAACAAGCAAGCCTTGTTAAATATACCAATTAATACATTCACCCTTGCATTAGTAACAACATCAGAAGTAAACACAGGATATAGCTCTGTTATTTAAAGAGGTGGTGATAAAGTACCAGCATAAGAGGATGGGGGTACCAAAACAAGAACAAACTTAGTTCCTGACATGATGCATCTTGTTGACAGTTGTGTTTACATATTAAACTACAATGCCACACGAGAACAATGCTGTTCTTGTTGCTTACTGAAAATATCCAAGGTTTAAAGAAGTGCCAAATGTCAGTATTTCCACTGACCTCTCCACCCATTATTTTATTCTGGGTGACTGCAGTGGCATTGCACATCTAAGTGATCTTAAATCTTCAGTGACAGACAGGTGTGTCACAAGGAAAAGCACCTTGTAAGGCCAGCTAAAAGTTTCAGTATATTAAACAGACTGGTAAAGAGTTCAATGTACCACAGTATAGAGTTCAGAAAGAGTGCTCTTTCTTGAAAAACAGGATAAAGCCAATCCAGTGAGTTACCACACAGAGAAAGGAAAATACAGGCTGCTGAAATAGCAACATGGCGTTGTTCCAGATCAGCGCACAGCAATCAAATTTTTTGATAATACTTAGTTTTATTTTATTACCATCTCTGCCCATGTGCCTCCAGGTTCCTCTTAACATTGGTGCCTGTGTTTGAGGCAAGTTATTGTGCGCACAAATTAACTCCTTGATGAAACTCCTGGCAGAAGGCACTGGAGAAGCATTGCAAGGAAGAGGGAATTGCACTCTGGTAGGGCAAACACTAGCAGTTTGCTTTGAACAGACTAAATTCTCCCTGCTTTAAAAAAACACCACCTGGGGTTGTCTTGTCTTGCACACAAAAGAAAGAAAAAGAAACAAGGATAAATTAGAAAGCTGGAGAGTGTGCTTCTCATTTCTTCCTTCTCTCCTGTGAAGGCCATTTAACTATCAAAAGAGGCTCTACAAAAGTGAAATGAGGACAGAAATACCATACATTGTAGCAGACATTAAAAATTTAACCTTAATTGAACAATAAGCTTAAAAAGTCTAGAGCTTTTGTTAGGTGAAGAATGCGTGGAAAGAAAAAAACCCAAAGCCTTATCTCTGGTAAGAAGTTCCTTCTAAAAGGGAACAACATTCTTGATTTGCCTCCAAGAAGCTGGGAAGTGTTTACTAATGCTGATTTTCAGTGCACATATTTCTCCCCCAGAAACCACCCCTGGGCATACTCCTTCCACACCAAGCCCAACGTCCCAGCCCCACGTTCTCCCCACGGGGAGCCCCAGACCCTTCCTCCCTGCTATGGGAGCATTTGGGTTCGAAGGCAGGCAGCTTTGCTGCCCAGAGCTGTCCTCTCCAGCCTCCTAGGCTTGCTCTTTGGAAAATAAAAAGGTAGGGAGAGCCTTGAAGACTCACACGGGACAACGATGGAGCTGAGCGAGGGTTTTAAGGAAGGTACATCCCTCGCAGAGTCTCAGAAGAGCTCCCAGCTGAAGCGCTACAGGGCTCGGATACCAGTGAAGCAAAGCCCTTGGCCGGCCGTGCCAGAAAAACCAGCGTTTCTTGTGTGGCAGGCACCTGACTCCCAAGCCTTCCTCAAAGAGGAGCTGCAGGGTTTTTGGTTTTTTTTTTCCTGGGAGAAAGATGAAGCGATGCACAGTATCCAGAAAGAGCCAAACCCCAACGCAGGTTTCCAGACCTAGGCGAAAGGCGTTTTGCTGGTGTCAGGGGCGTGCAGGCTTACTCACCGAGCGTGCGGCCTGCACATACCTGCCGCTGTCCTTGTTGGGCCTACGCTGACAAAACCATTTGAAATTATGCTGAAGAACCTTAACAGTACACAGTATGTTGCAACAGAGTTATTATTTTAATTTATTGTGCCACAGCCGTAGCTCAGGGGAAGGGCGAGGTGCAAGAGGGGCAGTGGCAGAGGGAAAGGCTGCTGCTCTGCCTGTGCTCACTGCTGCAGCAACCCTTGCAAAGAAGCATCTGCAGTCTCATCTCACTTCATCTCGAAAGCCAGGAGGGCCTACTGATAGAAAAACCTCACACACTGCTTCTAGTCTACAGTTAAGTGGTGCAGTATTTAGTAATGCTCCGAGACTTGCTTTCCTGGGACATACAGCCTTCAGCTTTTACAGGCACCTAGATACCTGCAGCATGAGAAGAAACCTCCAGCCTCTTGTTTAGCTTGGAACGGGTTCAGGCAACTCATGAGCATTGCAAAGCCACGGGCCCGAGCACACCCAGCTGGCTGCACCTACCCATCCCTGGGGTCTGGCAAGCCTCGGTGGCCGAGCATCAGAGCGCTCAGCGGGAGCGCTGCAGAAGGAGCAGAGCGCAGCAGAACTGGAACGCTAAAGGCTGTGAAACTAAAACCCAGAGCTGAGCCCCTAACAGACCTCTAAGGCCAGACTATTCAAACCATAAAGAAACTCCAAGCCATACTACAGCCGTGTAGATAATCTTACAAGTCCAAGCAAAGCAGAAGGCTCAGCTAAGCTCTTCAGAAACAAACTGGTTGGTTAACATTGTGGAGAGCTGACATACCTAACATGACTCCTTTCAGAAAACAAACTTAAGTTGGGGGGGGAAGGGAAGGGTTAAGTGCCATGGTTTTACCTTGGGAAAGCAGTCATCCTGTGAAAAAGTTAAGATGATCACAAGGAAGCAAGAGACTTATTATGGGATCATAGAACAATGATAATGCCAGTAAACTGCTACACATCACTAAAAAAAAAAAAGGTAGCATTAAGTAGAGTGATAATTCTATCCATGGAGGACTAGAAATAAAAAAAAAACAAAAACAAAGGAGCTCCTTCTTTCAAGAAAAAGTGACTTTTTGTCTCTGAGGAAAACAGACTTGTGTTCTCAGTTTGTGCCCTTCCTACCCATGATGACCACTAAACTAAAAAAGGCAGTTTTAAAGCGTAAGGCAAGAAAGCAATTTGAAGGTCTCAGTTTCTATCAAAATAACAAGAGACATGAATGCCAGCCTCAGAGGAAAAGGCAAGCACAGCCCCACAGGCACCCGCTGCACTTGGCAGCATCTCAGACTAATCTGGCACACCAGAGGCTGGCACACAGCCACCTCTCCGCTCACCAATGCTACGCCAGTAGGTTTTGGCAGCTGTGTTGGGGTGGTTTTGGTAGCTGTGTTTTTCCTCCCTGGGAATGAGGTGCAAGCCCCTCTGCTCAGGCTGCATGAAAGCAGATTCTCCAAAGAGCTAGCTGGTGTGGTTCTTAATCCAAGTGGACTTCCAAGCTAACAGACCTGCTTAGACATAGAAGTTAAGTAATACAGGATTCTAAGTATATCTATCCTGTGCTGAAAAAGAAATGTAACGAAAAAAAACAAACCCAAAGAGGCTAGTCATTTTGTGAGCAAAAACTCCAAGACTGGGGGGGTGGAAACGGCATGTTTATGTGCTTCTGAAACATGGAAGTACTATGTTTCTGCAGTAACAAGAAAGCAAACTCAGAAAACAGCATTTCTTGCCAATCTGACCAAAACATGAGGTTAAATGAGTGCTCACTCTATAGGAATTTTGTGGCTGTGATTCTCCAGTACCAGCATGTCCCAGTACAAGTATGCTACCCATGTCCCTGCTCAAGCTAATGAGGCTTCCCTGTGTATCCCCTAACCACCGTTAAGCATCTCTCAAGCAGAAATGACCTGGGAGCTGTCTTATCCCTATTCTATAGCTGCAATGGACATATACTAAGGAAGGATAAAAATACTTGGTCATTTGTCCTCTAATCCTATGGACGCTTTTTTTTACTTCCTTCCTTTCTTTTCTTTCTTTTTCTTCATCACATGCAAACGTACCCAAATGGCCTTAAAGGCTGTCCGCCTGCCTGCATCTTTCTGCCTGCTGCAACTGCAAAAAATGGCTTTTTTGGTCAGTCTTCCTTGCTTACACAGACTTGCACTGACTTTAGTGAGCCTCCTGTGCAGGACTTCGCTATTCCCACCCATCCAGCTCCACATCCTGACAAATGCCTTCTCCAGAGTCATCCCTTTCCATTGCTCTGGCCTCTCCCTTAAACTACAAGGTTTTGCCAAGGAGCGTATCTAAGGGTGTGTCCTGGTACTTATCTCTGACACCCTGCTTTCTTTTAGACTTCCATGTGACAAGAGATAACTGGCAAAGGATTTGTACCACTGCAGAGGACAGTCATGATATATGTGAGATGAGAAACAACCCATCTACCCTGGAGGCAGAAGGCATATGGAATGCTCTGCCTTTCTCCCCCCACCATGCTTGCTAACTTCAGCATGAACCTGGAGCATTCAGTGCTGAGGCATGCTATTGAGTAATTTCCATTACATTTTTTTCTTCCCTTTAACACCTGAGTTTTCACAGATATGGTCTCCTAGAAAAAGGTGCGTGTAGGGAATCATCAGATTTAATGATACTGGTGTAAACACACATGAAGAGCTTGAGTTTTCAAGCTAGAAATTCCAATTTTTGTTAACATCGCATGGTACAGCAATACATGACACTGCTTTGAGAAGCTGGGAAGTTTGTTTTAGGTTTAACTGCTACCATTTTGTAGGTAGGACCATTTTGTCCAATCCTTCAGACCTTGTCACCTTGATCCATCTCAAGAGGACAAAAACGAGGCAAGCACCCCACTTGCTGCAGACACCTTACAGTATCTTACTTTTCCACGGTCAGAATCGCCTCTCAATCAGTTCAAGGTTTGAGCAGTTATCACATCCCTAGAGGTGGCTTTGGGAAGGGGATACCACCCTTCCTCCCCCAGCACCCACCAGGTTGCTACCAGCCCTTCCTCTGCTTCCACAGCATGGAAGCAGGAATAAGGAAGAAATGAGGCACCACAAGAACCCCTGATAACACGGATCAAAGCCTGTAAAAAGCACCCTTTGTACAGGAAACCATGGGTTCTGCTATTTTTGCACATTTAGGCCAAGCTTATATGCAATTTCTATCAAGCTCATGGCATTACCTCTTGCAGAAGGTAAGTTTGTATGTGGAAATACAGTAGAGTCGGTCAAAAATAAGTACTACTTTCAGCGTTGTCAGCTCAGCATTTCACCTAACCGAATATTGTTAATTTTTTTCTTGAAGTAAGAAAGAATGTCCAGCTCTATATGACCGCTCCTTACATAGGTTTTACTCAAAGTGTGCCAAGAGTGCACTGAAACAGCCACCATCTTCACCTCAAACAGGTAAAAGCTTCTAGCTAATAAAAATGTGACTTGGATCTTCCCCTGCGTAAAACAGACAGCTAACTAATGCTTTCCTCACCGAGCAAGAGCGGATTAATGAAGAGCACACAGGCAAAGCATTTGGGAACATTACGAGCAGTAATGAACTGTTTCTGTCCTGTTACTTGCTGGTACTCCAGAAATAAAGCCCCATAAACAGTAAGTACAGATGAGGTTCAACATCACTCTAAACCCTTAATTACAGGATTAGTGTTATCCACGACAGCACAGGTTTTCAAACTTCTGAAAAGACCCAGAACACCTTTCTAACAGATGTGCAAGGAGGGCTAGCAGCTATATAAGGAACTGCAGCTATTTCCACACTCCTCTGAAAAAAAAAAAGACTAGATTGAAAAGGAAGTATTTTCTTTCTGCTTAAGCTAGTTTCAAGAATGTTGTGGGTTAAGTTAATGTCACAGCATTTATTGCAATAAAATGGTGCTCCAGTACAGTAGGAGCAGCATTACAGAATTCCTGAACCCCTGCCAAGATTAGTGCCCATTTCATACAAGTTCCTATTCAGAAGCCAGTCTACTATATTTGCAATTTAAATTGCAAATAGGAGCTATGACTGCTAGAACTTGAAGTACAAGAAGCTTCACAGAAAGTTTCTCAAGGCAACACCCTTCAATGCCACTCCTCACTTCACAGCACTTCACTAGGGTTAAAGAACTTTGAGCTGAGCCCAAGCAGTATTTTGATTCATACACTGCAGTCAGCAACTAAATCGGTTGATTACAGAAAGCAAAAGCAACTGTTTTCTGTTCCTTTCATATGTGTGTATATATACATACAAACACACACATGCATATTTCACTGATCATCCTACAAGTCCTCCACTGGAGCAGGGAAGACCCTCTACAGAAGACAGAGCACTGAATTGCTACCTGCTGTTCCTGGGGCAGCATGAGCAGATGAGATAATGGCTCAGAACAAAGTCAGAGGTATCTTCAAGTTACAGAAAGAAGAGAGCCCTCCAGGCCTAATCTTACTCTAGCAGGCACTCCCATAGACAAATATATTTGTTTATACAACACAAAATGCTCTGAAGAGCAGAGAGCAAGGACAAGACAGCTACTCCCGTGTAAGGGAGCAAGAAAATAATTGCTCCAAGATTCAACATGAACTCCGTGTGCTACAACACTTCTTTGCCTATACTACATTAAATTATAAATATTAGCAGCAGTTGTTCTTGTATTGCTCAAAATTCACAAGGGAAAACTTGGCATTTAAGTTTAAGGACGCAAGGCCTTGCTTTTGTTCAGCAGCAGAAAGGCAGTGGCATAACACGCAGGCACACGCTCCGTACGTGTGGTCATACTCCCAGCGTGCACCGAGCTGCTCGGAGGAGCCAACAGTTTTACAAGGGAAAGACTTGGTCACCAGGGCCAACAAGCCTGAGCAAACACCATGAGTTAAAGGAGCTCAGCTAGAGACAGTCACTCATTACACAACTCGAGGTAACCAAGCATGTACTCACACTAAGGTTGTTCAAAACCAGCTCTGGCAAGACCTCTCCCCCACTCAAGTTTAAGACAGACCATGTCATGTTTCCACTGACTTCTTGCCGAGCTCGAGCCAGCCCGGTGGAAAAAAAAAATAAAATAAAAAAATCTTTGTATTAGCTCAGTATTCAGCCTCCCCCACCCCGAATCAAACCCCAAACTTCCAAAGACCTGAACTCGTACAGCTTTCCTTACGGACCCAAGGCAATCAGAGATGCCAGGGCCAGCACCGGCGATGCTGAGACAGAAAAGCTGCATGCAAACCCGGGTAGGAGTACACCAGCCCTAACAAAAGCAGCATGACAGCAGCAAGGAGCTTGGGCTCTGCAGCGATACTTGAACCAAAGGGTAGATGCAGTCGCTTCTCATTCTCACACCTCAGAGAAGACTGGATCACCCAACTCTACTGGTCTACTTAGGCACAACAGTAAAACCCACTCCCTACATGGTTAACCAGACTTAGAAACATTTCTAGCAACCATACACAAGTGCCTGGCATCTTCCATTCGGGCAACAAGCACGTTTTAAAAGAAAGCTCTGGAATCCCAAAAAGTTTGAGGGCATCATGCTAGCAAAGATGTACACCCGGTCCAGCCTTGTCAGCTGGATAAAAACCACCAGAGCGGTTACCATCATAATCCAGCACAGCATCCTATAAGGGTGCTCCTCGGGAAGGGCTGGCAGAACTTGGCAGACATTTCCCAGGACTAACCCCCCAGTTTGTATGTTCAGCACTTACAGGTTGTGCAAAGACACAGCCAGTACCTTTAGGGGTATTAACAGAAGGGAATGAATGCTCTGTCAGCTAGGCACCCCCTGAACTTCACAAACACCTGCTGGGGAGAAAGCACCACACAACCCCTTATTCTTCCGAAGCTTCCTCTTTTCACACTTAATGCTGCTCAGTTCTTACTGACTCTTGCGATACAGTCACACCCTACCTACTACCTGGCCAACAGTGCTCCTAGGGACCTCTAGTACATTGCCATCATCTGTTTCCAGGCTGAAAAAAACAATCTAGTTCACGCAGAGCTCCTGATAGCAGAAACCCTCCTCTTCCTTTCCCAAACATTACCAAGCTTCACTCAAGGTAGGCAGAAGACTAGAGCAGCCCACAGCACTACAGGACTCCAGCACACTGTGGATTTATGTAATGACAGAATCTTTCCTCTTCTCTAGGTCATCCAGTCCTAAAGATGGTTTTTCTCCACTCTTGCTGAGCACCCACCTGGTGCTTTTGTGAAGCCATCACAGATGCTTTTCTCCCAAGACTTCATTGCTCTGTGGCAGCAGCTGCTGCTCGTAAACAAATCTGTTAATAACTCCAGGCTGCTTCCCCCTCCTGCCTCCCACACGTTACTTGATGCCTACCTTTGGTGAGCGTCACATTCTGCTTTCTCACATAGCCTGCTAGGTCAGCACACACCCATCTCCATCTCTCTGAATAATGGCTGCTACTCCAGCACTGAAGTGCTATCGCACATGCTTTTCTGTATTAGGCGAGACTGTGGACCACCACACCGTTTGCTCTCGTGTGCTAGCTCTGCTGGTTCTCTCCACCGCAAGAGAGCTCCACCTCATCCCAGCCTTGCCCCTGCTCAGTCAGTGACTACATCCCTGCTGGGATCCAGGGCTGCTTAGTTTCCCTAAGAGCCTTGAATTTTCCTGGAGGCCCTGAAGAAGTGAGCTAATACCAACTGGCCCTTGCTTTCTCCAAGAGTCAGGCTTTTAAAAGCTTCAAGTTAACAACTCAACGAAGTCCGACTTCCCCTTGCAGTAGCCCTTCTCTCTTCTCCAATATCACATCTTTATGTGCACACCAACTTTTTATTACAAAAAATGAATCTTCTCCTCTGCCTCTTCTAGAGGCACCACGGAGTGTGCCACTTTCTCCATATGCCAGAATAAAAACCAAAAACACAACCTTAAATTACACTGAATTCCAGCACTTCAGCTGGCCCTGGAAAGCTGTTCATTAGCATCGGCTGCTGCTATTTCACCACCTCTTCATCACAATGTCAACTCAAGCCTATGAGGGATTCAGAATCGAAGACTAGCACAGAACTTCCCTGAGGTCTTCCTCAAACACCCCTGCTAAGAGGAAGTCCCACAGACCATCACTCCCGACACACTCTTACAGCAGGACAGATTACAGTCTGTAATCCCTCCCTGGAAACTCCCTGGTCCTAATGTGTCTGAAGAGGGATACGTTAGTTGGGTTTCCTTCTGCCAGTTATTCCTAAAGCTTTCCTTTGGCTACCCTTGTTGTATTTTTGTATTTGGCCTGCAGCATTTATGAACACTTATCCCTTTCCTTTAGGCACAGCTTCAACTCTTTGAGCTTCCTAATCTTTGCTTTTTATACCAATGTCTGAGAAGGCCACTTAAAGAGTTGCATCTCTGTGGATCCTCTGGGCAGCAGCCCTACCCTGGGAGGCTGTACCAGGCTGCATGGTACAGGCCCCTTCCCTACCACCACACTTCCTTCCCTCCACTCTGTTTACAGGCCAAGCAGCATCCATACTTACTGGGCACCTAAAGGTTCATGCAAAGCTTCTGAGCTTTATTGCCATGACAGCCCTAAGCAATAGATACTTCCTGAGTGAAACCAAAAATACGCTCCTCCTTCTCAGCCCTGGTCCCGAAAGAGCAAAGTGGTGATGCTCACGTTAAGAGCATCTTTGAGGCAATACCTTTGCCACAACAATCATTCTTGTAGGATAAAACAGTTTCTAGAAAGTCTGTAAGTTTCAAAAAAGCAAATCGTCAATTTCCTCCTGTTTCAAAAGGGTTTTAGCACATCAGGGACCCAGAGGTTTCATCCAGTGGGTCCTTAGGCTTTTTTCTTACCAGCTATAACCCTCCAAACAGGACTCCTCCCCACTCACTCTCCTGCTGCGTCTTGGGTGGCAACATATACTTTCCCGTGCCCTTGTAAAGTTTCTTGGCACAATTTCCCTCAGTTGCAGCCTGGTTCCACTTCTTTGCTGAAATTCACTTTAGAGAGATCACAAGTATTTTTCCCCACTAACATTTCATCTTTCAGTTATCCCATGTGAAATACTGTAAATTGCCCCTCAAGTGGCTTCTTACCACAGCCCCAACTTAATTTCTCCACATCAGAAGGTGAAAAGGAACCACACGCACATTTCTCTGCCGTAGCAGACAGACAAGAGAAAATTAATTCTTTAAACTTCACATCTATACCTGAGGAACACAGCTGTACTGTGCTCCCTGCACACTCTTCTATAAGGCAGGCAACGCTACATTCGGATGTCCGTACCCCAAGTGCTTGAGATGCAGCTGTGACCTCGCTGTTCCACAGCCCGTGCTTTCTGACACTGCCTGGCAAAGAGAGACAGTCGTGCCAGAGAGCGCAGGGAGAAGCGATTTCCACTCACGAGGGTGCTGTGCTCCCGCAGATTTAACCGGCTTAGGGTTTTCTGTAGAGCGCTGCCCAGAAGGTGCGAGGCAGAAGCCAGAGGGGCTCCCCATTCCAGCCTCGCACCGGGACCAGCTACCGGGAAGGAGGTGCCGCCAGGAGAGCTTCTGGCCCAGCGCTGGGCGAAAGGGGAACCCTCCCTGCGCGCCCAGCGGCCCCGCACGCGTCTCGGGCAGAACACGCAGGCAGGCTTCGACTAACCGCGATCCGGCCGATATAAGAAATAATGATAAGAAATAAAGCACTGGGGCGGGATGTGTCTTATTGAGGCGCCTCCCGACGAGGGGGTGGCAGGCAGCACGTTCCGGGCCGCAACAGGTAGCTCCCTGCGCCACCGCCCGGGACGCGCCCGCCCCTCGGAGGCGGCTGCGGGTCCCACGGGGGCCGAGGCTCCCGCCCGGGGTGGCCCCGACACGGGGGCGCTCCGGGGCCCCGCCCGGCTGCGGGGAGAGCTGGGCGGAGGAGACGCCTCGGTCGCTGCCGCTGCCACCGCCACCGCCCCGCCCGGGCGTGGGCGCCGCGGCCGCCCCGGCAGCGGGAAGAGGGAAGCCCCGCAGCGCGCTGAGGGGACGGCCGGGCAGGCGACACGACACGGCCGGACCTGAGCTCCCCCCAGCTCGGGCTGCGGGGGACAGGAAGAAAACCGGCAAAACCAAGCAACAACATCGTTAAAAGCAAACAAACAAACAACCAACCCCAAACATCAAATAAACCCACTGCTCCCAGCGCTCTGCCCCGCTCCGCTCCCTGCCCGCGCAGTCCGGCCGGGGAGCGGGCTCAGCTCCGCCACCGCGGCCCGGGCTCTGCAGCGGGGGCTCCCCCGAGGTCAGGCGCAGGTCCCTCACCCAGAAAATGAAGTTGAAGCCGAAGAGCAGATACTTGATGCACTTAGTGCCTCCTTTGACGGGCATGGCGGCGGCAGGGGCGCGGGAGCAGCAGCACGGACGGGCACACTCGGGATACCTCAGCCGGCGCCAGTGCTCACCCCGGGCTCTCCGCGGGTCTGCTCCCGGGTTCCCTGCCCCGTGGCTGCCCGGCCCCCTGCCCGGCCCCCTCTCCGCCCCCGGCCCGGCCGCCCAATGACCCGCACCTGCCGCCGCGCCGCTCCGCCCCGCCCGGGAGCAGCCGCCCCCGCAGCCTCCCCTCTCGGCCGGGCCTGCGCGGGGCTGGCAGCGCCGGGAGGTTCCGTGCTCCGCGGCCCCGGGCGGCTCCCGGAGCGTAGGTGCTGCGTTCCCGCGCTCAGCCGCCGCCGTCCAGGGATAAATCACTTAATGCTGTAGCATCGCACTGTGCAAAAAGGCAGACATGCTACAGCTGTGTGGGGGCCGATGCTCTGCCTTCTCTCGCGTAGATCTAGTTTAACTCAAATGCACTGGTCTGGCTTAAATGGGTATTTTCCCACACAGGATGAATTTACAGTATAGTTTAACTGCTTTAACCTTCGAAATACATCTGTACAAAGTTAGAAGCATGCAATTCGGAAAAATCAGGCGGTAGATGTTTAAGCCTGCAGTGGTAATTGGTTGCACACATGCCCTTAGGTCACCCCAGTTTTGAGACAAAATACATTAAATTCTAGTGAAGAGTTTCACTTTGATATTAATGGGAAATACAGCACTCAACTTTCTGTTAGCTCAGGAATGAAAACCCAAGGCTTGTACCTTAATTTATCTTTAATGCAGTGTGACTGGAAATTCAGCGGTTACCCAGAGTCAAGAAAAAAACCCTACCCTGAGTGGAACAGAAGGAATAGAAAAGACTGAAACGCAAACAAAACATGTTGGAGCTATTGTTGCCAAAATAAATGGTAAGATAGGGTACATTCCAGAGCTAATATGGTGAAGGAGACATTGAAGTGGGTAGCTGTTTCCCAGAGCGGGTTGCAAAACATTAATACATTTCCATTAGAAAACAAGGCAGAAAAATAAGGAGCTAGGAAAAATTCCACGATTGTTGTTAAGTGCAGAAGCACAGCCAAACCGAGAGGCCTCTGCTGCTGCTGCACCGCAGGTAGAAATGGGAAAGGCAAGTTTGGGAAGGGCGGCTGGCTGCTCTTTGTGAATTGTGCCTGGCTGTAGCCAAGCGACCTGACAATCTAAGTATCCGAGGAGTACCCAGAAACGGGAAAGTGGGGAGCAGCGGCATGTTAAATGATGTCATCAGAAGCTTTCTGCTGCTCTTGGTTTGGGGCTGGTAGTAGATGAGCTTGACTTCAGAGGGGAGGGCAAACAGCACTTGACACAAACTCTGCCTCGAGCATTTTGGTTTGTTGCATAAGTCAGTAAAGGGAACCGAAGAGATGGAGGCTGCCACAACAATATAGATCCAACAAGGCTGAAATTAGTAAATGCATTTGACTAAACTCTTGTGGTAACTGTAAACTTCGAAAGTGAAAGTCCTGTGTCTCACCCTTGAGCAGGGACTGATTTTTTTGTGTGGCTTTGGGTTTGTTTTTTTTTGTTACTTTGCCATTAAGAATTTATGCCAGTTAGTATCAGCAATACGGCGTTCCCTAACTTTCTAAAGTTAAGGATATACACCCCCGCCTTGTACTAATAAACCTTTCAAGCTTACACTGTGTTAAAGCAACTCTCATTAAAATTCATGGGCGGTAGCCTTTTGATCAGTGGCAAGAAATGGACCTGTTGGATCAAAACCTCCTGTGAGTTTGTACTTAAAATTAAACTCTCCCCATTCATCTGGTGAATTACTTTACGAAGTGAAATGCATTTGTGCATTTTTAGTATTCTCAAGAACAGGGGAGTGAAAATAGTTAGAATTTCAACTTGCATGGCTTTTTTTTCAATCCACATGAATTGTCCAGAGATAATACTTATGCTTCTGTCTTCAAGAGTCTGATGATCTAGTAGATGAATCTCTCTAAACGTACCTAAACTTCTCTGACTCTTGGGATGAGATGCAATCAACTGAATTTCTCCATAGTAGAAATCACTAATGGAAAGTCATGACCCTTGTAGAGGTACTTCAGAATGATTTATTATTTTAAAACCTTGTATTTATGTGGGATAATAGGCAAAAATGTTTTGCATTACATATTTATTATCTGCACTTAAAATTGTACTGGATGCTTAAGTTTTGACCTACTGCAACAGAGAAGGGCAAACTTGGGATATTGCTGGTAAGAATAAATCCGAGTTTACCAGAAGCCTCTTAAAATTACCGTTCTAATTATCTGGACACAGCACTGACTTGGTTTTCCTGTACAGATAAGCTGAGTTATTTTCTCATGTTCTAATGTGAAACTAAATGTCTTGTTTGGGCCAATAGTGAAGTGCTTGCTTCTCACCAGGAATGGCTGTCCCTCAGACTGCACTGTACAAAGGACCTTGATCCTTTGATTAACATAGGAAGGCAAGGGAGAGAGGAGGTTTTAAAGGACGGTGGGAAACACTGCTAAGTACTGCAGGAGTACTGAGGTTCACAGACTGCTAGACCTCTTTTCTCCAGATCTCTACCTTTACGAATACGCGGAAGGACTGGCGTCAACTACTTTTATACCTTTAGCCTTTTTTGCATAAAAAAAATTCAGGTCTTTAAAACTGTTTCTTTCAGCTCCCTTAAAGAGCCAGGCATAAGCAGTTTGAAGTGCAGAGAGATGAAGTACAAAGTTTTCTGCAGTGAGGGACAGAGATTAACAGAGTTTCTTGAGAAATGTGGCTTAGAGGAGAAAAAAACCCATTTTCTTCTTCACTGAGAAATAACATCTCTGACTGTACAAACCAGGCATGAAAGAAAGAAAACCAAAAGGTTGTTTTTCTTGCTTTTTAGCTTTGGTGAATTACTTTTTGCTGTGGAAGTGGTGACTCTGGTACACTGTATGTTGGGCTGGATGCGGCAGTCCAGTGAGGGAGGGGCTGTACAACCACGGCTCTTCTCTGCTGTCAGGGGTTTAGAGTTTAGGATGACCCAGGTGACACCGGCATAGGGTCTGTGACTTCTTATTTCCTCTTAACTCTCAGAATCCATCCCTGAGTTCATCTGTGAAATTTCAGGTTAACAGCCTTATTTCTTCTGGCCTAAACTTTTCAAGCAAATTTTACAGGTGCTTAGTTTGTTTCTTTAAAATACAGAAATAATTTGGAATGGTGTGATATACGGAAGAGAGATGTGATGGGTGGGTGGTTCCTCCTGGCTTGTGCATCTGGGTCTGCGAGAGAGAGGCTGGTCTTGAGAGGCTGGGGCTGGAGAGGTGAGATTTTCATTCCATTGCAAAAATGACTCATAGGATCAGTCATGCTGATAATACTATGTCAAAGGCACTGGCCTTTTTCCACTGCTGAAGGAAAAGTGTTTGGTATCCATAACAGATAAATTCTGGGAGACCTCATGCTGTGAGTAAATCTCTGCATCCTGGAAGTTTGTCTGCTTTCTGCCACAGGAGAAAGGCTTTGAAGAATCCACAAAGCCCTGTGGGATTTCACTAGAAATTAGGTCTTCTTCTGTAGCTAGAAGTGTAGGTGGAAGTAAAGACCTGAAGCCAGACCTCTTCATTTTATATGTTTTTAGTTCACTTTTTTTTTTTTTACTGAGATTTGAAGAGTTGAAGATATTTAGGCACATCCTTGCAAATATTTGGCGTAAGACCTTTGTGTACAATGTATTAGTACTGATAATGTCAGAAGAGTAACTGAAAAATCTCAGCGTGAACCCTTATAAAACTGTTTCATAATCAGCTATGATTTTCAAACTCTGAGATAAAATTAATGGAATAAAAAGCAAAAATATTTTGTTCTTAGTTGTTTAAATTGAAACTTTTTGCCGAAGTATAAGCATCCGTTCCAAATAATTCTGACTCTCTTACTACTACCAGTAATGAAAGGTAGGGTGTTGCAGGAAGGAAGGATGTGGGAAATGTCATTGTTTTCCTTAGGGAAAAGACACCTGCTTTTTTAATCTTCACAGAATACAAGAAATAGTCTTGATGCCCTTTATTTTTTCATAGAATAATTCATTTCACCACTGAATATGTAGCCTATGGTTTCATTCCTTTTCAAGTGAAATTACCTTTTAAGACCCTCATGCTGCAGATAGCAGTACTTGTATCTGGATGTCAGTCGGTGAGAGGTCTCATGCCTGTAGGATGGGAGCCCAAAGCTTTAGCAAACAGTAGGCTTTTGGTAGTGGCAAATGCTGTGACTATGAAGGGTTGCGAAATGCCTTTTTGGAAATCCTGACTGTAACATGCAAGCGGCTCTAAGTGTGATTCATCTAACTACTGTTTTGCTATCTGGATGTGTCAGACCTCTTGTTATAGCTGGGGTTATTTTAAGACTGGAGGACAGAGGTGGGGCCGCAGGCTGTGGCTGCTGTTGAGGTGCATGCAGTTGGGTGGGTTCATGAGCACAGGCACCCTACGATATGCCACATCTCCCTTGCTATAATATAGCACTGTAGCGTGTGTGGGCACCTAAGGCAAACCCTTCTAGATGGCAGGTTAAAAATCAGGACACCAAGGGTCATCTAGGGCTTTTGTGGAATGAACTGGGAAAAAAAATCCTGGCTTTTCAAGTGCATGACAGAGAAATACAGGTAGCATCAGAAAGGAGTGAAATGGCTAGAGGTCCATGTCTCATAGCCAAGAAAACAAAGGCCATGGAGTGTTTTCTCATTGTTCTGATGGGTGGGTGCCAATGTCCGCTGAAAGCAACTGACTCTAAATCATAACTCTTGACTAGAAGTCTGACAAAATGCCATTTAGAATAAATGAAATTTTTGCTCTAAACAGAAAAGCTTCCCCTAGTGTGTGTGGCTGGCATAAATTTGTGATATCCACTCTTCAGCATATTTGTTCTCCACTTCATGCTGAACTGTCCCTGGTTTTCATCTGTATGTCCAGTGGAAGAAATAAGTCATATACATGATGTTTTTAAAACACCTGGGATTTCTTCCAAGTGCTACTGCCCTAGCACTTTCACACTGTTAGAGTGATGAGGAACTACTTGCATATGTTTGCCAGTATTACAGTTAAAATGTGAACACTACTCTATGTATCAGGTACTAACCAGTGTGCATCTCAGACTATTAGCAGAATGGATCAGAAAGTGGTGTTTTCAATGCTGTGCAACAACCCCAGCAGCATGGCTACACAAACTAGTGTTTTACCAGAAGCTAATAGTTGCCTGCATGCAGTACTCTTTCTGGAGGTTGCTGTTTGTTTGCTTGTTATTTTTTTTTGTTGTTCGTTGTTGTGGGTTTTTTTTCCTCCTTCAAAATGAAGTGAATAGAACAGTTTCAGTTGGAAGGGACCTAGAACAATCAGTCTTACTGTCCAACCTCTCCAGGGCTGACCAACAATTAAAGCATGATATTAAGGCCATTGTCCAAATGCCTGTTAAACATGATTATTGGCTATGGTCCCAATGAAAATGTTTCTGGTCTTTATTCTGTTCCCGCAAGGAGCTCTATAATCTTTCACGGGTCTCTTTGTGGTACTCAGCATGTTCCATATGTTGTCTGCATCTATTTGTTTGATCAAGCTGAGAGGACAAAGTTCAGGGGATGTGGATTGGGAGGCAGCAGTGGAGCTATGGAGAAGGTGTTTGGCTCACTTTTTGTCACATAGGACTCTCAATGCTGTTGTTAGGTCTGTCAGTCCCTGCGCTCCCTCTGCTTCTGCCTTTCTGTCCAACTGACCTTTCTGCCTCTTTCCTGGGTGCTGTCATCCACACTCCATGATTCAAATTTGCCCAGGTTTTTCCCATGCCCACTCCATGGGAATGCTGCTGGGATGCTTTGCTGGGGCAGCCAGAGCTGGATTTCCAAGTGTTTTACCTAAATTTCCCTGGCAGTCCTGGTGTCCCTCTCACACATGATTCAAGTCATGGAGAGCCACACAGCGTGGGCTAGGAACATACTCAGGCTTTTCTTCTTGGTGCTGCTAGGTGACCGACTGGGAGATTGTCAAGACATTATTTTTAATCTGATGTTCACGGTTACCTTTAGAATTTTACAATTTAAATTTTTAATGCAAAGCAGTCTGAACAGTCTGGCAGAATCTCAGTTAACCATGTTTCTAAATCCTTTTGTATGTATAAATATAAATACTCTTCACAGACAACTAGAAATATTAGGGTAATATGACTGAGCTTTAAAATGCTGGCTTTTTAACTTTCATTCAGTTTAAGAAAGCAGGAAAAGTAAATGTTTAACAATGGAGAAAGTGGGGATATTTTCCCCTGATTTTTCAGTTATGCAGAAGTGTTGTAGGAGATTCTTCCCACTGTCTTCTTAGAGAGAAAACGAGCTTTCTTCATGCTAGTGACAAGCAAACAAAGAAGTATATCCAAAACAACAACAAAAAACCTGATACATGAAAAAAAAAAATCAATCAGGAGATGCCTTTCATTTTTTAGCAGTAGAGGTTTACTATTGGGTACTATTACAGTACACAAAAAGGCTCCATAAGATTTATCCTCACTGAAAATGAGCGTGATTTAATTTCTTCACAGCTAGTCTAGATTAGCCACTGCAGAGTAACCTACCACCTAAATGCTCTGTCTGAAAGGGAGATGGTTTTATTTCTGCCAAACTGCCCAGCATTGCAGGTGAAGTTAAATCTTTGGGTTTAGCTCTAAAACAGCACTCATCTGAGGAAGCTGATTTAAATAGATATTCCAGCACAGCTTTAATTAATGATGGACTAGATAAGGCTGACTGTTTTCCAGTACCGATCTCAGCTTCTTTATTTTGCAAACACATGGATTTGATTTTAAGCTTGCAAACCACTCTTTGGTAGTTGCTTTAATAAGTAACTACTCATAGCTTTGAATGCATGGATCAAAAAAAGCTCTTTCCAGGATTGAGACTTTATTCTATTCATTTCTTTCCCTTATTCCCTATCCTCCCCACTCCAATTCAGTTCTCAAATTCTTCTCACATTTTCTTGGTCCTTTCCTCTCTTCAGTTTCTTCTAACTCTGTTTTGAGAACTGAGGAGGAAAGAGTGCTGAATAGGAGAAGTAGCAGGAGTGGTGAATATTGCTCCTTTGAAGCAATCAACTTTGAAAAAGTCATTTGAGGTCGCTGAGAAAAAGTGTGATGGAACTGTATTTCAAAACGGACTGTTTATTTCTTTCCATTCTAGTGAAGTCATTGACTTTCCTAGTTCCTGTGAAATGGTCAGATGTGCACGAGTAGGGTTTCTCAGATATTTCCGGTTACAGACTCTTGGTGCTGTCATGAGAGCCTCTGCTCATTTCCTCCTGATTGTGCTGCAGATTGTTTGGCTAGGAAAGCCTGTGAAAAATCACTTCTCCTTTCCATCAGCATTTCCTTTTTACTTCACCAAATCTACCCGGCAGACTTGGAACAATTTTCAAGGCCCTCAGATGGGAACTGCTGCTTTATACCGCAGCGTGCAGGTCATCCTAGCAACATTCATAGGAAAGCTCTTAACGGGACCTTAACTGCCAGTGTGGTGGAGAGCTGCAGCTTATCTTTTCACGCAAGAAAAGCCTCTACCCATGTCACCTACTTTACATTTATGTTGCACCTGAAAATCAGCTGACAAGGACCTAAAATGTGCTTTGAGTGGACTCGTCCCTCAAAGTGCAGATGAGCATTTGTCTCTGAAATTACCAGGAGGGACTCTAGTGTCTTATCATGATTTGGAAAATAATGACAGCAGGTTTTTGTTGGTGGTGGTTTTTGTTTGTTTGTTTTGTTGTTGTTGTTGTTTTAAATGTTATGAGTGGAGAGCAAAGTATTGTGGGCAGGCATCCAGCTAGCATATGCAACACATTGTGTGGTTTATTTTGCTGCAGCTGCTGCTGAGAAGCATGGCAGGACAGATGCCCTCACTGTCCTCAGCAGTTCAGATGTTCTCACCACTCTCAATTACTCTTGTCAAATG
Organism: Todiramphus chloris collaris; assembly: GCA_025345505.1. Taxonomy (NCBI): domain Eukaryota; kingdom Metazoa; phylum Chordata; class Aves; order Coraciiformes; family Alcedinidae; genus Todiramphus; species Todiramphus chloris. The sequence goes on along the minus strand of JANVCC010000066.1, from coordinate 10,460,171 downwards.
TGAATCAGCTGGGAAGCTGTTGCAGGAGACTTTGTACAGGTGATAGATGTGTTCTTGGGTGTTGAAATTTATCTGCTTGAACTATTTTTGTGCCTGTGTTTAGATGGGCATTTATCTATTTATTGCAGTGATGGAAACAGAGAAGCATAGATCATCAAGACCTGCTCGAGGAAAACCAATTTGTATCTTCAAGAGAAGTAAGAAGTAAGGCTGCTGCAATCTGCCCATGCATTTCAAGCATTGTAAACTGGAAACAACTCCATTGTTTCTTGAAATAAGTATTAGAGTTTAAGAAATATCATGAGAAACGTATACATCTTATACTGAGGCCTGCTGTTTAGAATAGGTAAAAGAGAGGCAAAAGACAAGATGGGGAAATTCTGGGCAGCGTGATTCAATTTAGAAGAGGGAGGTCACACCTGAGCTGATTGCCTCATTTTCTTTCAGTGAGTGCCCAAACAGGGCTGTGTTTACATTAAATCCAGAAGTAAAGCAAGATTTTCAGTATGAACAGGTTGCTGAACATGCTTTCCCTTTTCCATGTGATACTGTCACATCCTAGGGAATGTCCTGTCATCAAAGAGAAGATGTAGCGGGTAAAGGAGTGCTGTTTTTTATATCTTACAACTATGGTCCTGCATTTCTTCCTATGAATCACAGTGCCTTGAAATGGTGGGCACACATCTCTCTAATTGCTCCTCAAATCATTGTTAATTAAGGCATGATTAATTAAACCCTCCTGAAGAGATGTGGGCCAGCCCAGGCTCTGTGGTGTGTCTCAGGAAGGTTTTTCCAGAGGAGAGCTAGGCTTTCAAAGAGTAGGGTATGTTTTTAAAGCTCTGCCATCATATTTCTTCCTATCTTAACTTCAGCTTGTATTACTTTAAACTTTCATTAGAGTTGTTTACTTTCATTAATCTTTAATGAAAAGATGTTTACTTTTGTTGATGTAGCTTGTGAAACTTTCTTATAGTGGAGCAGATTCCTAGGTTTTGTGATTACTTGATCAGCCCATTGGTAAGTTTAACTTTGCTGGCCACTAGCGACTGTAACTTCCTTAGCTAGTGCTACAAGCTTCTTTGATGGACACTCGGGTGAAATGGGGGGATGAAAACATGGATGAGGATAGACCATAACTGAAAATAATCTCTCTCATGTCTGTGAAGTCACGATACAAAGATTGAAGTTCTCCTTAATAATGGAGCTTGGTATGTGCATTTTTGGATGTTCTGCATGCTCTCAACCTCTAAATTTTCAGTCTTGTTTATGTAATATTTTCTGAAGTAAATCTTCACCAGAGAAGTTGAAGAGGTGGTAAATAAGCATCATATTGTTTTGATTTTTTTTTTGCACTGAAACCATTAAAATCCTTTGGTTTTGATTTTAGATATTATCTTATTCAGCTCACAACTGAATTTGAAATTGTTTGTATTGTACATAGCCATAATATCTCAGATATTACTGCTCCAAAGATGTGTTGGATCTAGAGCTTTAGTTGACCCTTTAGAGATAAAAAGTGATACCAATTTTTCTCCCGTGTGAGTAGGTCATTGCCTTAGGTTACGAGAACAGGTGACTTCAGTTTTGAAGTTGGATCAAGCAGCCTTGTGCCTTTCAGGGTTTAAAGCACTGTCAGGGTTCTTTAGAATGAATCTTGTGGTATGAAGGAACGAATGAGTTCATCTCCAAGTCACTGTGAGGGAGCCTGCTTCCTAGAGTAAGCAGTGAGTATTTCCAAAAAAAGATGTAATCTTTTTAAAGAGTTTCAAGTTGAGAGCTCTAAAGCCAAAGCATGTAAGGAAGAATCTGAATCTGGAGAAGTCTCTTTAGAAGACAATTGAATTTGACCCCAGACTGAAGAAGGGGAATTATGCCTTGTTCAGAAGTCTTTTGAGATACCTGAAGGCATGTTTTCTCAGAACTAGGCTAAGTATTCTTGTTTTCCCCAAGGATTATAGCTGGTTAATAAGCCTGTGAAGACTCCTTATGGAGGAAGGAGGGGTAGTCTCCAGACTATATGGAGAAGACTGAAGTACAATAGACCCAAATCTAGATAATATATAGGTAGGGTAAAAAAAAGGCTGTAGACCTTTTAGAGTATCTTGGAGAAAAGAGGAGTAAGGGTTTGGTTTTTTAAAAATTTTAACAATCAGCCTTCAAATGTCAGTAAGCAGACACATCTCAGTGTCTTAAAATTGGTATGTGACGCTAACCTACTGATGGTCCCAAAACTTCAAGAAATGCCAAGCAATAGCACTCTACGATCTTGCTTGTATGTGTGCTTTGAATGGTTCCCTGCTATCTGTATTGATGTTGGGGCTTGATTTGTAGTAAGTCAACTTGTTCCTAAAAATCGCTAATAACTTACCATGTATCTGAACCCGAACAAAACTGCATGTGAAATAAGCCTTAGTTCTGCTTGTGTAGGCGTGCTCTGTAATGGGGTAGAATATCTGCTGTGTCTGGTTAAGGCTAATTGAGGATACAGTTCTTGCATAAAAACTGCGGATTTGCTTTTTTTCAAGTTGTTTTATTTTTACCTTTCATTACTTGCATACAAACTTGTTGTCATGAAGCTAACCAATGTTTGGTGTGACCCTCATGGAAATGAGACAATGTTTGGCTGGAATTGCAAACTACTCAGCCATATATAAAGCAAGAAAGGGTTGATTTTCTTTTGGTCTTGGAGTCTAGTATTGACATAAGCTGTAATTCTGAGGTGTTCTCAGTGCCCTCAACTCCCAGGGCTTTGTTCTCATGAAAAATAAGACTCTCTTGTAAATGATCAGCAGTGAGTCAGATGTGTGGATATCGTATTTAGGTCTCTTAGCTTGGAATGAAGTGCTTAACTTAAGATACTTGGTTTAGTAATGTATATACTTATATCTATATTCCAAAGCAAGTCACATATAATGATGAGATAGGGGGGCTTTTTTTTTTTCCTTCAGAATTACCTTTGTGCCTTCAATAATAGTAAAAGATGCCAGACAGACAGGCATGGCTGTTGATTTCTGATCTATCAAGGGTAGCATGAGCAGTAACAGTGGCATTACCATGGCTCAACCTTGAACTGAAGAGGTCACCTGTATAATTACCCTGCAGAACAGCCCACTTTTATCTTGCAAAAGTACCCTGCTGCTGTGCCAGACACTGCTCCGTCACCCGCGGGCAGTAGGTGTGTGAGGCTGGCTCTGGGGCTGCCCCCTCTCCCTTCCCCCTGAGTAGTTTCCTTAGGAAAAGTCTTTCTTGCTCACGCTCTTGACTTAACCACCAATTGCATCCTATTCCAAGATGCCATAGAAGAATGGGCAAGCCCAGCTAGCAGGTGGCTACTAGGTTTCTTCTGAGGTTAAAAACCATCCATGTGTTCATACCAAGCCGTGCGGTTTGTAGCCAGTATCTCGCAGCCTGTAAGAGACAGCCCTGTGCTAAATGTCCATCTGATTGCTATCTATTTAATTTTTTAAATTTTTTTTTTTGTAACTTAGTTGTTGGATACTTTCTTACTTGCAAGTTCTTTTGCTTTCTCCAGGTTCCTGCTTCTCCTGCTCATCTCTGACCTGATCACTTTGCTCTCAGTTCTTTGCACAGAAAGGATGAGAGGCACAGCTTTTTTCCATGTGGCCCCAGCACCCTCCCTGTCTTCTCATCAGGGCTGCTGGCTTCCTTCTCTCTAAACCTCTGTTCTCCCTGCTTTGTGCTCCTCTTAGCTGAAGCATAAACTTGGTATTTCCACAGCAGGGCTTGAATTGCTTCTTTAACTTTCTGGGTGGAGGAGGGAAGCCTTTTGAAAAGAATAGGGGAACACTTTGTGCAGAGGTCTGGGTTCATAATTCAGTGTTATCCTGGAGCACACTAGAATAGTCAGCAAGTATGTGATACTGAAAATTTGCCAGATACCAGAGCTCTGGAGGACTGGAATATATGCTTCAGACGGCTGTGAGAGCTGAGTACACAACTATTCTTTTCTGACCGCAGAGGTAATGAACGTGTGAAAAGCTGGGTTTTCCACCGCTCAGCTGCCACTTGGTAGCCAAGCTTTTGGGAAAGTTCCACATCCCATTTGAGTACCTGGATTAGAAATGCTTATTTCAGAAAGTCTCCACTTCTAATTCAAGGTCATTTATTTTTGTGTCTTAATAGGAATGGACAAGTGTAAATACAGATTGTTGAAGTGCTTGATTCTGTCCACGCTTCACACAACATGGGCTCAGGCCTGGGATTAGACAATACAAAGCCAAAACTAAATAAACTGCAATTATGTGATATCTGTGGTGGATAGTATTGCTAGATGGTTTGCCATTTAGTATGTTCTGGTCCTTTAAAAGTCTGTGGCCACACATCTGAGAGGGGTCTCTTTGCCTTGCCTTGGCTGCTGCGATCTGGGTCAGTCAGGAGGATGCAGTATTCCAGTCCTCAGACCTATGAGTGTGTATATATAACTTTTTTTTTTAAAATACCTTCTGTGTGGACCCTCCAGCTTCTCCAAGGAACCTGTGGAAATTTACAGCTGAACTGAGATTTTTGCTATTGCTGGCATTACATAATTTGTTGTTTATCTTCAGGAAGCTGTTAAATTTTGTGGGTAATTTTATAATCCATGTAATAAATATGTATAGTCTCCAAAGAACATACAGTTTCCCCCCTGCCCAGCTTTTTTCCTTTTCTGTTTCTATGTTGCGTTGTCAAAAGTTGGGTAACTTTCAGTATGCTCACTTCCATAGATCTGGTATCTGGTTTGGGGTGAAGGGGGGGAGAGGAATGTCATTCTCTCTGCAGATGATTTATTTTTTGTGTCTGGGAATAAAGCCAGTATTTCTTTTCTCCTATTATATTTCATTTCTGTTGTTGAATGCAGGAGTGACAGCCTTCCCGTTAGTGTGATTTGTGGCTGGTTTGTTTTCATTTCAAGGGCTTCTCAGCAGAGATAGCACCAGCCCAGTAAGTACTTTCTCACTGTATGCAAATCCAGGTGTGTTCTTGCCGTTTTGAGTCTCAGTACTCAAAAGTGTATAGAAAACGTTTCCCAGAAGCAAACAGTTTGTATTGTAGTTGCACAGCTGGAATAATGTAACTTGCCTTCTCTTGGCACAGTGATACTAGTACCAGTGTTGAATCAGTACTGAAAATAAATCTAGGGAAATAAATTTACAAGTTTTAAGACATTTTTATTTTACTTCACTGGCATCTGATTTGTGATTATAGCAAATGCAGTTGTGCTTCAGAGGAACCCCATCCTGACATGTCCAGAGCTGGGAAAGTTAGTATTGTGTGTTGGGTAAAGGCTTTACCCAGAATCTGTATGAATAAACCTCAGATTAATGTGAGAACACAGCAGCCCTTGCAACACCATGAAACCAAGTACAGCAGGGGCTTGTGCCTGTCAGATAGGATGTTTGTATCTGCAAATCTGCCAAGAGTCTGAGTAGGAAAGACTGGTTCTGTGGCAGCAGGAGAGTAATACACGTGCCAAGGAGTGTGCAAGCCAAGGAGGCAGGGAGAAAAGTCATGGCATCCGACAGATGAAAGTCCTTGGAACATAATTTCCCCTGAAATGCACTGTGTTTGCTTTTTGGAAGACACGCACCCTCTTTCTCCTCCTCGCCAGCCTCCTGCCATTCTTCGCTCTGCTGGTGAACACAGCTGGACCCAGCTGAGGTGTTGACTGCACTGCCTCCTGCTTCTTTCTTATTGGGGTACAAATGGTCTATTCTGAAGGCCAGAAACAATTGCCAGGCAGCCTGTGTAACAGCAGCAATAGAAGTGTAGATTTATTCCTGCCTTGCATCGAGCAGGGTGGATTTAAGGTATCTGCCTCCTCACAGAGCAGCAGCCTTTAGCTCTGCATTTCCCCCTTCTCAGCAGTTTGCATTTATGGTGCCTTACCTTGTTAGTCCCTGGTTTCTGGGGATTTCTTTAACCGTGGCTGCTGCTGAGAACACGTTGATGCTGCATACCCTTACCTTTCGGTGAACAATGATTTATTTATTTTTTTAAACTGCAATTTTGCACACATGTGCATTTTTAAGAAGTAATTTTTCAGGGTGCTCGTTTGACCCTGGCTGAAGATTACAGTCTCTGGCTTGCTGGCAGGGACTGTGTGGGGCATGCGGTGCCTTGGCTGAACGCTTGTTCTTTCCCCATCTCTCAATCTCCTACTCTCCCTCTTTTTTACCTGATGCAACGCTGTTTTTGTTATTTTCCACACAAGGCATCCGAGGATGTGCAGGTTGGTTAAAATGGTTGGAGGGAGCAAGACTCGGGACTGGCTGATCTGGTGCACAAGGCTGTGAAGGAGTTCTAGCAAACAGGGTTGAGGACTGCCCTGTTCTCACTGCTGTGTAGTAGCTGAAAAACATGGGCATCAGTTGGGACCCATACGTACAAAATGACCTTTGTAAATAGCTGGTGTTGATTTGATAGATCTGTATCTGAGAGAGGATGAACAGACTGTGTGCTTAAGTCACGGTGAAATGTTAAGGTAGTGGAAGTCAGCTTGAATCTCTGGTGCTTAACATCTTCTCTAGCCTTAGCTGAAATTTATCAGCTTTTAAATTGCTTCAGCCTTAATTACAGAAGGGTGTGAAGCTCTCTTCCATGCCGTTGGACTGTGGTTTTGCCCCTTTCAGTGTACAAAGCTTTGTCTAGACTAAGATTTATGTCGGTTGTGTGATTAGCAACTTGATGGCTGTAAACTCTAGCCTAGATATGAATGTGTCTTTCATCACTTGCAAAGGCTTTACCTTCCCTCCATTCCATAGGATTAAATTCAACAAGTTCAGTGCATGTGGTAGAGCTCAGTTTTGAAGCTTTGACTTTTTTTTCCCCCTGGTGCAGTGCTGATGCTGTTTGTAACGGAGAGCGGTGAACAGAGTCTCCACTTTGCCAAGTGCTGTATAATTTAGGAATAGCAACAAGGTGCCAACTCCAAATAGTTTACAGTACAAAAGATGAGACAAAATTTACCTGTAGATAGGAGGAGTACAGACATTAGTAAACCAGTATGGGGCAGCATCCTTGGCCATGACCTCAGCAGTTCCTGCAGCCAAGCCAACCTCAAGTCTTGTTCTGCTCTTTACGGGCACTCCAATGAGGCAGCGGTCTGTCGCAGGTCAGCCTGCCATCACCCTTTCAAATTCTGATCAGGATAAGTGATGGGAGTAGTATACGCGTTCTTTTATGCCACCGAACTGCTGGGCTCTTGTACTGTTCAGCAACAACCAGATAAAACCAGACCAGAAACTGTTTTGAGCATTATTCTGCCCAGAACATCCGCATCAGATTTATCTTCCCGCGTGTGACATTTCTGGGTAAGTTCACAAGCCTTCCTTTGTCCCCACTCGGAGTCCTTCGAACAGCCTTCTTGTTCTGCTGGTGCAGTACCCATTAGGCAAATTAACTGGTGAGGAGGGGCCCTGTGGTACTGTTTGACAGGAGCTGTGGCTCCCGAGTTACCAGTACAGCTGGTGGGAGGCTTTCTAGCATTGTCGGTGGAAAAGGCTAGCTCATCAGAGGATGTGTTGTGTCTGTGGCACACTTGGTTTACGTGTCGATCTGTCCCCTTGCCCGATTCCCTTGTTTTCAGCACGCTGCTGTTGTGGAGGTGGGAGAGCTGAGGTATCTAGTAAGGCTCCCAACCTGGGATGAAGAATTTTTGGAAAAGGGCAATTTAGTGAGTGGCAAAACTGTTGTTTCCTGGTTAGTTCACTTATCACCGGGTCATGGAGCTTTACAGGTCTAACTGGAATTTCTAGGCTTGGAGCTTCTGCATTGTCCTTTTGATCAGGAGGCAGGACAGGAACTTTGCTAATCCCATGTCAGGTTTTTTAGACGGAACATTAGGAAAATGTGTCTATACATACATGAATTGTTTTGGGAATACCTGGAGTAGTGGAGTTAAATATCCTACAGATCTGTACCCTCTGTCCCTGCGGCTCTTTCCCACTGTAATAACCACAGCTTCTCTTCTTCCATCTCTCCTCTGACCTCCAAGTTTCATTCCTTACACTGTCACCTAAGCCACCCCCCAGAGCAGGGGCTTCCTGCTTCCTCCTGTGTTTCCAGACTGCCACCAGTGAAAAAGGATCGACTGGTTTGTAGCTGAGGGGATGCTGATAACCGCTGAGTGGGTGCTTCAGTTGTTCCTCTACGGGGGGCACAATATTCCGCAGACCTCCTCTCCCCATGTGAGGTTGCTGATGCTCATTAAACACATAAGAACAGGATTTGGTTAAAACTGGCCAAAGAATTAAATATATATTAAAATGTGTATATAAGTAAAGTTTAGACCAGCCTTAAAGTACATCCATTTAGGAAATTTTGAATGTTAGTTTCTGGTGCTGTTAATCCTCAGCTATCACCTAGGAGCCAAGAGATTTGGAAAAGCCTTGTCCCATGAGCAGGAGCTCGGCGTGAACTTCAGTTCAGTGCCTGAGAACCACTGCTTCAGGATAGAGCTCTTCTGTAGTTTAATAGTAACACAGAGCTTCATACGCATGAACGCGGCATACAAGATGCTTTCTGTTACTTAACAAATATGTCAGCCAGATGTTTTTAATTTCACCTCTCTGGAGGGACTAAATCTGAATTTTAGCCCATTTTGCAGTTACTGGTGCTCAGCTGATTCTCTCTAGTTATTGGAAATCCGGGCTTCAGTGCTGTTCATCTTTTCTTTGAGGAACACTTTCTTTGCCTTGTCTTCTCTAAACAGACCCTTTTGCTCTGACTCGAGTTATAAATTTAGACTGTGAAGCTACAAATAGCGGAAAGTACTGTTAAAATATTTAAACTTAATTTTTGTAAAGCTAGTGATTCCCAAACCATGGTAAAGCCTACAATGACCTGTAAAAATTTTCAGCATAGTTACCTCACTTAAGTGTTCTTTCTGTGATCTTCCTACTGGCGCTCTGGGGTTAGACAGAGGGGTTTTCGTCCTGTGTTTATACAGTACGTAATGTAACAGGACATCGGTCTGTGAGTGGCCTTGTAGGTGCTCCTAGGGGGTCTATAATGGAAGTCTTTTTCTTCCCTCTCTATAAATAAAACACTTGCTGCAGGATGCCTTTCCAATTGTAGGAACATGTAGGAGTCTCAGTGCTCTCGAGTCTAGAAGAACATCAGTGTGTGCTTATAAGAAGTAAGTTTTATCTTCTCTTTTAATAAATGAGATGTGACTGTACTCCTGGTCTAACATGCAATGTTTTGGATAATTTAAAGGCTTTTTTTTTTTTCCATTTCCCCGAACAAATGCCTATATTATAATATCCTTTATAATAGATTAAAAAATGTTTTCAACATTTTATTTTTATGTATTATTCAATTTTTTTGCCATTATCCTGTGTAGAGTAATTGATGATTCTCCACATTAAAGGAATTACTTTATTTGGCTTATGATGTTGATTATAAGCTGTAAGCATCCACTACTTTAAATGAGGATAAAACCTCCCCGGAATCAGTTCTGACACTGCTGCCATCACTGTAATTGCTGGAGCACTATCTTTGTGTAATTAGTGGTGGCACGCGTTGTACCAGTACCTATGGTGTGTGTCTCTGCCCGCCTGTCCTGAGAGTGATGCCGTGACCCAGGATGTACTTCTCAAATTGAGGAAGGAATGAAAAAACCAGAGTAATACATGGAACAGCGAATGTATGTCACAGCACGTTAACTAAATAGTCTGCATTCATTATGTAGCAACGTGTTTAATGTTAATTAAATACTCTGGCTGAAGGTGAGTTAACTTTTGGAAATGTTTAGCATTCATTTTCCAGATGAAATTTGAGGGAAGATAATTTCATGCTCTGTGTTGAAAGGTGAAATGGGGAAGAGTAAGAAAGTCATGGCAAGCACCGTGGTAGTGACCGTGAACACCAGGACCCAAAGGTGAGTGTACTCTTCTCTCAGCCCAGTGGGTTCAAATTATACTTGGGTTTTGCCAGTTTCATACACGCTATAAAATCCACCCTAAGCAACCTGAAATTGCTACATATCCGCGCTTGAATCCCACCTTGCAAAAATCACGTCAGACGGCGGGGGTCAATAGCTCCGTTCTGTCGCTGCATGGGAACCTATTTACAGAACTGTTTCTCCACGGGTAGCTTCCAAACCAGCCAGGAGGTGCTGAGCTGTGCTGTGAATAGAGAAAAATGAGTTGGAAGGAGGATGTGAACAAAAGTAAAAAGCAAATGAACAAAAAATACAGATGTACCCATGCTTGCTTATGTCCTCGGGCACCGTTCCTTCTAAATGCCATGCATTTTTCTGCTAGGCAAGGCAAGGAAAAAGAAATATATTCTGATAGAGGAAGCAGAGCTTTTACCTGTTTCACGATTTCAGAATAATTTATGGCCAGTATTGTGCCAAGCTATGAAACATGGATAAGGAAGATACAGTAATGTTTGTTGTTTGTTTTAATCTTTGGAAGTGGGCTCATAAAATAGTGATCCCAAGGTCGCTCTCATCCTTGAGGTGGTTCAAAAACTAAACTGGTATTAGAATCTTTTTTTGCAGATTTTGTCACACTCAAATGAGAAAAAGTAGTGTGTGACCAATGTTTTTTGTTAAAACAGAGTGCTCATGTAAAACTTAAAGGGTATTTTTAATGCAATTTAACATAACATTCCATAGGTTTTGGAACAGTCAGGTTGGAGACACCCCCTGCATCTGTGTTGTCAAATTGCCTGATGATATTTTTGAGCCTTACAGTATTTGGAGAGTTTTATCTTTTATTTGAATGCCAAATACAGGGATTGGGAGCTCTTGTGAATTTCTCAGCTTTGTTTTTCATATCAAAGTAAAGCTCTACCCTTTGTGTTCCTTCTGAAAGTCTTGTGAATGCTAACTTTGGATGTTAGGAAAAAATCAAAAGGCATATGAGAGAGAGCTAATTATTACTACAGAATTTCATTGTGCTTGTATTAATCTTGTAAATTTAGGGTATGTACTGTATCCCAAGATGTGAGGAAAAAACGGGAACTAGAGGCAAATTTCACAATCTGAGCTGCTTTTTTTATCCCCTGTGCTTTCATTAGATGACTGTAGGCAAGAAAAAAAAAGGGATGGTGAGGAATGTGCATAAGACGTATATTTGTTGATCACATAATGGTGCCAATTGTTCCCAGTGAGCAGTGAATGTTTCTGCAACTTAATTGTCCTCCACAAAGAGTAACATGCTCTGTCTTGCACTGGGGTAAATCAGCGTTTCAGAAAGAGAAACACGTGACTTTGTCTTAACGATCTGCTTGTTGGTAGAGTTGTTTCTTGCTCAGCATTAGAAAAATGAGCTAAACAGAAGTCACAGCCATACACAACCTTTCTTTTTAATAAACTATTAAGAAAATGGAATAAACATTTAGGGTAAAATTGTGGCTCCCCTTGGCACAGTGTAATGTACCCCCGTGGACCCACACCAAGTCTTGGAGACTATTCTTCCTAGTGGAGACTTTCAAAAACTCCATCTTCTTCAATGGGCACTGGCATCTCTATGCAATTTAGTTTAGTTCATAGCACTCTTCCCAATCTTTTACAATGGTTTTGTTTGTGTGCATGTATAGTAGCATTTAGTCAGAGAAATTTCCTTTTTGAAACCCATATTCAAAAGAGAATTAAGTCAATGAGCTTGGAAGCATATATAAATATTTTATTAAGTGAAGGGCAATAGGAATATAGTGATTGAATCTCTGGTAGAGATGTCAAAGTTGAAGTCTCAGTAAGTTGAAATCAAAGAAAAAAAGCATTTTAATGGGTAAGATCTCCCTTGCTGATCGGTATTTCTGGTCACATGTACTTTGAGAATGCTAATATAACCTGGTCTTATGTCAAAATAACTTGTTTTGAATATGAAGAGTTTCATTAGGAAATTACAACGTGATTTTTCTTCTTCTTAATTTTGTTTTTTCATTACTTACAAGGACACTCAGCATCTAGCATTCTCTTGCTAAGTGTCATTGTAAAATCAAGTCAGATATGTTAAACCAACAAGACCAAATAACTTATTCTTGAAGGTGTGGAATGATCTGGCTAGATGAGTAGTTACATTATGCTACCGGAGCTTTTTATGAATGTTAGTGGTTTTATGAAAAATAGATCATGTCTAGCAAACCTTACAAAGCTTTAGAAAGATCACACAACTTTGGCAAATAGTATTAATGCAATATATTTGGGCATCTTTAAGGTTTGCCATAACATCATTTGGGTGACTAGGAAACCCAGAATGAGGCAAGGAACCCCAACTGCTGAGTGTCCATCACATTGGTTACAAATGACAATCATCCTTCTGAGAAGGTCAGCTTTTGGTAGAGTCTCAATAGCATCTATCGAGACACCTTTTGCTATTTAACATGGTGAGCTGGTAGATGCTGGCGAGGGGAGGGAGGTGTATGGACCAGATAGGCAGTGTTGTGTTTGTAAGGGATAACAGCAGTGTTCAATTCTTAAGCCTGCCTCTAGTCGTGCTCTCTGGAGAGAGCTAGAAATGAGCCATGAAAACCATTTCAAGTGGGGAGAAAGGTGCTTTAGGGAGACAATATGAGAGCTCAGTTGATTTAACTTAGGTAGATGGTGTAGAACTGGCGTGAACTCGCCGTCTGGGCAGGTATGTGGAGAAATTGTGGTAATGGATGTTTAAGTTTTCATATAATCCACTCTCTGAAGACTGCATCTGGGCCAACTGAAACCCAAGCTACCAGCACAGTGCGTATTTTTAAAATGGTATGGCATTGGAACAGTTTACTAACCAACCCTACTGGTTTGAAACGTCAAGTGACTGCTGGTGGTATTCTAGTTTAAAAACTAATTAACTTGGGAGAATCCTACAGGGGTCAGCCTTGAACACAGAAGCTCCAGCTGGCTCGGGATGCTTGGGCGGTGGAAAGATAGTTAGCAGCTGTGACCCTGGATGGAAACTGGTGCTCTTGCAGGAGCATTTCAGGAAGTCTGTCATTAGTAAATTCCGTCATTAGTAAACCTCCTAGGACCTGAGACCAGCTCTGTGCACGGAGCAGAAAACATCAGTTAACTTCTTCTCGCTTCCCCACTTGTGATGCAAATACAGAAACTATGGCTTCCGTCTCATTACAGCAGAGGAGAGGGATGAAATTCCTTCTCAAACTGTAAAGCAGCAGCGACTGTGTTTGCTGCCTTCTGTAAAGGTACAGCCTCACCCGTGAGAACAATCACTGATCCTATTTAAATCCCATCCGGCAAACTATGGCACTTGCTTCCAGTGTCATAACTGCTGAAATAAGTGGATTTATACTGACAAGCAACTGGCTTTTAGGAACAAAAGCATGGACACTTGCAAGATAGGCAGTTAAAATCAAGACATTAGTGGTAAGAATTAAAAAATCAAGGCATTCTAAGAAAGATGACTTTCATCTTTTTCCTTCTCTTTTTTTTTTGTTTTTTATTTGTACCTGCGTACATTCATAGTGCTTAATAATTTTGGGGTTAATAATAGACTTTGATTCCCCCTTCCTGCCTAAATGAGGAGCACAGTGGTGGAGCTATTTTCTCTGGCGTCCGCTTAGAGCTCTGTTTCTGTTCTGTTGTCCTTCTCTTGCCTTTGCTCCAGGATCATCAATCAAGAGTGATTTCTAAATTTATTTATTTAGTTAGTTTTAAATGGTCAATCTTGCAAGCTTACCAAACCTCAGATACTTCAGTTAAAAGAACAACTGAGGACGTTTTCCATATAAATGAGATTTGGAGATCTTGGTATGAATCTGAGGGCGACTTTGGCAAATTACTATATCTGTATCTATGGTGTTACAAGGCCAATTGTTACTGCAACTGTTTCACAGGTCTGCAGCCCATGAGTGTTATCTAGTCATATTTTTCATGGTTTCATTTAAAGGCATTTTAGCAGCCAGGCATTTGGACAAATTTAATTCCAGAGGGAGGGTTTGACTGCTTTTAAAGCATGGATTTTGAAAACTGGCATGACGTCATGCGGAATTCAGGCTCTCATATTCTCTTATTATCCTAATGGAAAAATTCCTTTGCATTGAACGTGGAGGGTTTTTTTCCTTCAGAAGTCTAATGGTGATATTGTGGTGGTTGACTGGGTAGTGTCTGATGTCAGCCCTGATGTTAAGGTACGATGAGGATGCTGATGTTTGCTCTGTCTGGAAAAGGCTAGATGAAAAGTAAACATTCCAAAGGGTGATTGTGGAATAAATAAAGAGAATAGCATGTATTTGTTGAGCACCCTGCTTAGAAAATCTTCTGCGTGTAAATACACTGTAAACCAATACAGCTAGAGTTTTGGCTAGTTGGAAAAAGCCAAATAATTAAAAAGGAATATGAAAATCAGAATTCCAGGGGAGGGGGGAATTGCTGAATTGGCTGTGACTGATTCTCTGTATGTGGGGAGTTTCAATCCAAAGGTGGAGGCTTAAGACATTAACGAACAAAAGAGAAAGAGCAGTGAGAAACTGCTTCCCAATTCTTACAGGAGGAGACTGAAAAGGGGTGATGCTCTCCCAGGTTGTGCTGCTCTGGTGTAGGAGCATCACCTTCCAGGGAATGCTGAGACTTGCACTAGTGTCTGAAGGTACAAGCAGGGGTATATCCTCAAGGTGACACTTAACTTACAGAAGGGATAAATTGTCCACAGACCAGGAGAAAAATAGTCTTTCTCCTGCCCTTTCATTCAGTGCCTGGTAACTCTTTGTAATGTAATGCAAATTGATGAGGCTTTTGGCTCTTCAGCTAGCACGGACTGGAGTCGAGTTGCTGGCTTCAGCAGAGCAGTACCAGTTGGCATCAGCTAAAGATATCGTCCTTCAGCTGTAGTATTCTTATTTCCTAGAGACACTATAGCATCATTGTACCAGAGGGGGATGCTTTGCTTTGATGTTGTGCAGCAGATCCCTGGGCTTACAGTATGCTCCTTGCCTCGTAAGCCCCCGTGTCAGGCTGCTACGTGGCAGGTTTGTAGTCTGGTGGACTGGCAGCTATGCTGAGGACCTTTGTACAGGGTAGCACCAAAGAACCTTGCTCACTTACTACAGCCTGAGGCCAAAAGATAGCTCTGAGGAAGGCTGTGAAATTGGCCATTACCTGAGCTTGCCGCCAGGGAAGCAGTTCAACTGCTAGGAAGAAGGATTATCTTTAATAATGCCCTTCTCTGACGGGTTGCATGGTTAGGTGGGAAAGTGCCCGAGTGCTTGTCTTGTGAGCCTCCGCGTGTATGGAGGGATGTCTGGAGGCTGAGAGGCTGCAAATGCACAACACGAGTGGTTGGTGCCTCCAATATTGTCTGAGGAGTGTCTTTCTAAAAACCATCTACTGTAAACTGTGCCAGAAGGAGAAACTGAGCCCTGATGACCCCAAAAATGCATGTCTAGTTCCCTGGTTCCACCACTACAGCTGTCTGCCTGTCCTCCTTTCTCTTGAATATCTGTAACTGGCTGATTTTCCCTACGCTTCCCTGTGCCCTCAAAATGTGTCGGTGAGTAACTGTGCAGTAGAACTGTGCAGTAGAACTGTCTTCCAAGGCTTCTCTGTGTGGGGAAGGTCACTAGCCTACTTTGTTCACCTACCGCAGCTCTCTCCGCCAAGGTGTGGGACAGCCTATATATTCCCAAAGTACAGAGTCATGTGGGATTGGCAGATGATATTCTTGTATGTGTGTGTAGTTTTGTTTTGTTTAGGGGTTTTTTTTGGTCTGTTTGTTTGTTTCTTTTTCCTTTGGTGGCTTTTTTTTCCTTCTCTCTCTCTCTTGGGCATGGGGAAGGTCGGGGTGGGGGGGGAAGAAGTAACTTTGCCTGTGCCCTGTGTTATTTCTGGCCTGCTTCTCTGGGCTTTCAGGAGCTGTCATGGGATGCTCTTATTTTCAGGACTGTTTGCAATGATTCTTATTTTAGCTTATTCATTGGTGCTTATGCCGAGTTTCACTGTTGGGTCACTAATGGAAAAGTTAATATGTATCTCGGTTGCACAAAACCACTGACACGTACCTTCCTGCAGGCTGGGATAAAGAAAGCTGCCTTGGTTTTTAGTGGTTTGGTTTGTGTTCTTTCTTTTTTTGTCAAAAAAAATAGAATTCTAGTGGCTAACAGCTGTTGTTTAGGAAAAGAGTTGTAAGACATGAAGTATAACATTAACGGATGGGATTTCTGCTTCCAACACTCAACAGGGTAAAGACTTTATAAGCCACAAGCTCTGATTCATCATTTGATCCATCCCTGTGATGGACCAGCCCTTCTGACTCCGTTTAGATGCAGTGACCTGTGCTGAGGCTGCCTAGTTATGTACTTTAAAGGCAACTCCCTGAGAATTTGACTCCTCCCAGCCCTTACACCGGGAGAAGTGATGAATACTTATTTCTTATTTATCTTCTCTGTGCTGTTTGTGGTATGGTAGATGCTCCTCATGCTTTCCTTCTCTGATTTTCTAAGACAGGAAATTTCATCTCCTTGCAGAGAAGTTCCTTCCTACCTCTAATCATGATTTTATTGTTTTGGTGTTTTTCTCTTTCTCTTTTCTTCAGAATTTCACTTGTTTTTGAGGTAGCCTGTCTGACTACTTTGTATTTGGCTACTTTGTACTTGGATGGCATAATGGTGTTTGTTTTTTCCTTACCCATTTCCTGCAATTCTCTCACTTTCTTGACTACTTCTGAGAAACAAAGCAGCGTGGCTTCCTTCGCCACGAGTCCCTGCTGAAGAACTTTCTGCTGATGCCTGCTGAGGCAGTCACTTCCTACCCTTCAAAGTACACCATCCTTAATTTGACTTTGTGTGCCATCTGAGAACGTGGCATTTGGGATTTCAGTTTGCTTAAGATGCTAAGAACACTTCTTAGACCTGAAAAAATCAACCAATGCCTTTCCCTACAGAAATTAACCAGTGCTTATGGAAACCAATACTTAAACAAGCTTACAGCAGGGCCAGAACCAGGCTGAAACGTTCAGATCAGCTGGCTCTGTTATGATCTATGTACTGACACCCTAGGCTGGTTAGTTTCCCTCTTTGAAAACAAAACAAAAACCCAATAAACTTTGTTACTACACTGCAGCCTGTGGTGAGGACCGTGGTGAGTCGAGCTGTGCCCTAGCAGCCCATGGAGGGCAATTGTGGAGCAGATACCCACCTGCAGCCCATGGAGGACTTGTTGCTGGAGTAGGTGGATGTGCCTGATAGAGGCCGTGATCCTGTGGAGACCCTGAGCTGGAGCAGGCTCCTGGGAGGACCTGTGGAGAGAGAATTCCATGCTGGAGCAGGTTTGCTAGCAGGATTTGTGATCCCATGGGGGACCTGTGCTGGAGCAATTTGTTTCTGACAGACTGAACTCCATGGAAGGGACCCACGGGGGGGCAGCTCATGAAAACCTGCAGTCTGTGGGAAGGACTCAAGTTGGAGAATTTCTTGGAGAAATGTCTCCCTTGGGAGGGACCCCAGGCTGGAGCAGGGGAAGAGTGTGAGGAGTCCTTCCTCTGAGGAGGAAGGAGCAGCAGAGACATGTGTTGAACTGACCACAAACCCCATTCCCTGTGTCCCTGTGGAGAGAAAGTAGAGGATATTGGGAGTGAAGCTGAGCCCAGGAAGGAGGGTGGGGGAAAGGTATTCCTGAAATTTAGTCTTAATTTTCTTATTATCCTACTCTGGTTTTGTTTGGTAATAAAGTAAATTATTTTTTCCCCAAGTTGGGTCTTTTCTGCCTGAGACAGTAATTTGTGAATGATCTCTCCCTGCCCTTATCTTGACCCGTGAGCCTTTGGTTATGTTTTCTCTCCCCTGCCCATCTGAGGAGGGGACTGACAGAGTGGTTTGGGGCACATGGAATCTAGACAGAGTCTACCAACCACAGAAATATTGGACTTGTTGCATGTGTCCTAGCATTTGAACAAAGCAATGGAAACCATTATTGCAGATCATTTTTCTGAGCAGTCCTTCCCACTCTGATCCAGGAACTGGCTATAGGGGGCTTCCCAGCAACAGTCTATAGTCCTTTGTATGCTTCTCCCTGTTTCTCAGGTGTACTATTTGGAAAATTACATGTCAGATCTACCCAAGCATCACCAAGCTTTGTACTGGAGCAAAGTACAACATCAGCCAATAAATGTGCTCTTTAATTAACATTTCCTTCTTTTTTTTTTTTTTTTTTTTTTTTTTTAGGGGAGGGTGGTGGTGTGGAAAAAACAGAGCCAGGAGGGGCAAAGGAAGTGTTTGCTTTGGGTGTCTCTCTCAATTTTCTTTGCTATGTCCCCCAAGGTTCCTAAGACATTTAAGAGGTGTTGTGATGTCTGACTTACCTGAACCATCTATTAAACATTGGCAGTAGAAGTCACAAAATGTGTCCTGGTGTAGACAAGGTTCTGATAATGCAGAAAAGTGCCTGTGGACTTCAGAGGCTCAGTCCAGGTTTAGTTGCCTGCCTGCCTGCAGCCTGCTCCTCTCTGAAGCATCTTTTGTTGTGCTCAGATTTTTGTGTGCTTTGCGCTCTTCCTCACTGGTGCTCCAGATAAAGGTTGTCAGCGTGTGAAGACCTCAGCTATCCATCATGGTTACAGACTAAACAATCCTGTATTCTTGAAGAACTGGCCCCTTCTTATAATAACAATAAAGAAATCACTATGGAACAAACCCAGAAATGTTTGTATTTTAAAGGAACACTTTAAGTGTTCTCACTCTATCTTCTGCATGGGCCAAACAAAAAAAGATTGAATCAAAGCTCCCCATTAGACTTAGATTCACAAGAAGAAATTATCAAATGAAGGGACTTACTTGGGGTTCAGGCAGTGAAAGGATTAAAACTGGCAAGACAAAAGACTGGTGATAGGATGTCTCATTCCTTATCTCATCAATAATAGTGGGGTTCCTGCAATGAAAGGTATTGATAACATCTCTCTGTGATCAGTAATGCTCAGGCTCTCAGAGGTAGGAAGGACCTGCTGAGAGTTGGCAGCTGGATGCAAGAGGAGAGAATGACCCCCAGTCAATGCTATTCCTTTGTCTTAATAGAAATCCAGAAGTGCAGAAAGCAAAAGGCGGCACCTGCCGGGAGCAGCGGCCAGGACAGGGGACCCCAAACTGCCCCGCGAGGGGTCCCAGCCCATGGATGGCAGATTGGGTAGAAAGCTGAGGGGGCAGGAGGGTCTCATCCCTCTCTTTGCCCTCTTGCCCTGCTCTGCCAGCTTGGCTCGGCTCAGCTCCTCTTCCAGTTCCTTCCTCAGAGCACCAAAAGGGACTGTGTCCATTCTGCCTTCAATCCCGGGCTGTGTGTGCCTGAATCCAGCCCCTGAACACAGCTCCTGTCTGCTGCTGGCCCCAGTCTGGGACTCCCCTGGTGCCTGCCCCACAGCATCACTGGTGACGGTGACAGAATCACCATCAGGGCGCTGGGTTCCACACTGGTTTTGTACAGACTTGTGTATGTTCCATTTTTATTATTGTCATGTCCATTAAAGCTGTTTGAGTTTCCTTTTTGATTGCTCAGTCTCTCTCCCTTTTTCCCTTTCTCTTGCCCTCTGAAGAGGGAGGGGGGATAACAGAGAGCATCAGTTACAGGTCTAGTGGGCTGCCCTCGCCCTAAACTGTGACAAAAGGTTTGCAAATTCAAGCACTCCATGTGTTGACCTACTAGAATGTGACAGAATTCAAATGTATCTGTACATGGAGAACAAAATGAGGTCATTAGTAGCTCTTAATATTTTTATTCTTTAAAGCAGTTGTTCGCAGGAAAAAATACTACATGACTGTGGTCTTTCAGGTATGGAGCATCCCACTATTCCTCTTTAATAATAGTCTTTCAAATAAATACACTGCCTATTGGCTCAGACAGTGAGATTTGTCGCACATACACATGCGAAATATATTTCAAAGACATATGTCATGTAAGTTTTAAAAGCTATTTCCCCTCATTGTAACTTTCTGGCAATTAAAGCTACTGATTTATATGATAGCAATTTAATCTATTGTCTTGAGAATCGGACGGATGTGACGTTTGGTCTTTATCTTTCCTTTCAAATTAACAAGAGTTCCTGGCTTGTACAAAAACAAGAACTTTCAGACCAAAGCCATTCCAGCCCTGTCTTCTGAAGGACGACGGGAAGGATGGTGTTGTAGGCTATAGGTGGCAACTGGAGGAGCTTCTTGTCCACGTGCAAGAGGAATCTCGCACAGAAGAAGGTACGCTAATTTCTAATTAAGCCGGTGATAAGGTTACACAGACTTGTATATACTGGCAGATCTTACTAGACTGCATTCTGATTTCTCTATTAGAATTGGGGGAAACTTCAAGTCTGCAGCTTGGAACAAACAGGGAGGTGGAAGGGGTCTGAAAGGAAGGTTTTATTTTGTATTTTTTCTTTGCCTGCCTTGTAAAACCGAAGGGCTAACCAAGAAAAGCAGTATCTGATTCTGTCACAATAACACAGTGCATGCACTAAAAATACCCTAGCAAGTGTGTAATCAGAGAATAACGCCTATTGTTTTCTTTACTGTTACTTTGTAGTCACATTCCCAGGCAGTTGGCACTTCTTAGCTATCTTGCCAGCAGTAACAGCCTTATGTCAGATTGGTTTTTTCAGCATTGTATTGGACTGGGTTTTATAATAGATCTTTCTTTTCCCATCTTTTGTAAATGAGGCAAGCTCAGCATTTATTTCTGTGGCTGTGAACTGGACCTGCATAATGGACATCAATAAGAAGCGTGTGTCTGTAAACTGAAATCAGAATTTGTCTTTGCAAAATGTCTAGTCTTTAATTACAGGGCTCTTTTAGGGAAAGGTGTGTCTGGTCTCCTGTCACACAATGTATTACGTATGGTATATTTAAGCTGCTCTACTTGTTTATATGGTCACAGAAATTTACTCTGCTGGAGCTCCTTGCAGCTTTCATCCCTTTACAGTTAATGTCGTGTCACAGACCACATCTGTTGTTCACCATCTGCATGACACTCATATCCTAATATTATTTTTGAAGTCTGGGCAGTACAGGAGGTAGTTTAGAGGCATATGGAGAACAAAGGCTGATGTTTTGGTTGTATGAAGCAGGAGGCAACACTAAAACTGATTTTGATGAATGGAAGTTTTCACCCTGGATCTCTGGTCTCTGCACCATTTCCTCCCCTTACATCTCGCCCCTTATCTCAAGCGTGTTTTCACTCTGAAATCAGTGGATTCTAACCATGTGGTTATGATGGTCTGTCAGCCAGACCTGCTGGCTTGTGCACGCCCTACGGATTCTTTCCCTTTGTGGATGTTCGAGCAGGATGCAAATCTTGTGCATCAGAGGTGGCTTCTCCTGGAGCCAAGCTGGCTGATCGGCCTGGTGTGGGGCTTTGTGTGTACAAAAGGGGAACTCGGGTAAGTTGGGTGCGTTTCTTGTGGAGGTGGCCCTTGTTTCCTCAGTGAGAAGTGCAAATGGGGACAAAGAGCAGCTATCCCCCTCGATTCCTGGGAAAGCCCGGCTGCTGCTGCCTCAAGCCAAGATCTGGAAGGGCCTGTCTGGAGGGGGGAAGCGTTGATTGCTGCCCAGCAGTGTCTCTGCTCCCCCTTGGCTCCCCGCAGATAAGCGTTATCAGGAGAGGTCCTGCAGAGGAGGGATGTCTCCTCTGGGGTGAGGTGCCCCGGGGCCGGGGGCAGGCGGGGCTCGGGCAAATTACCGCCACTTCCCGCGGAAACTGGGAATGCCCCCCGGGGGCGAAGGGGCAGGGGACCACTGATGGGTGTGCGCCCAGCACCCGCAAACCGAGGACCTGGGCCGGCCCAGCGAGACGCCGCTGGATTCACGGGTGGGGGCAGCCCCTTCTCTTTGCCTTTCTCTCCTCCTCACTCTCTCCCCCCCTCCACCTTCTCCTCTTTTCTAATGACTCTTTTCTAATGACTCTTTTCCTCGAAACCGAGTCGCGCTCAGATAATCGCCTGCGGAAGCAGCGCCTTCCTCGGCAGCCTTGGTCGGGCCGGGGCGGCCCCACCGAGCGCGGGCAGGCGCTGCCGGGGCCGTTTGGGCGGGGGAGGCTGGGCGGGCACCTGCGGCTGCCGGGGCCGCGGAACAGGGCCTCGAACCCGAGTTACAGAGGGAAGGGACAGGAGACGGGGAGCTGCTGTCAGTCAGACTGTGCGCCCTGAAACTAACACTGTTTCCATCTCTCTGGTTTTTGACAGATGCTCCTCTTGGCAGTGCTGCTAACAAACCTACTGCTGGCCACTGCGCTATCGGATATGAAACGTGTGTATTTTCTGTTATCTTGGAACTGTAATGCATTTTTACTCTCTCTTTTTTGAGCATCCTCTCCCATTTTTAATTTTTTTAAACACCCCCCCCCCCCCCACTGCAATCATGGCTTAGGCAATATTTTTGTCATACTGGAGACATCAAAAGGTTTACTCCTTTTGGCTCTTTACCTTGCAACAAGCACTGCATGAAGCCAGAAAGACCCCTGAAGTCAGTGATGTTTGTCTGAACAACCTTTGGTACTGCCCTGTTGATTTTAATGGGATTGCAGGCAGGCCCAAGTGAATGAATGCATGGCATTCCTCAAAGGATCAGGACTGAAGAGACACGTACAAGGTTTGGGCCATTAGAAAGAAAGCAAAAAAGTGCTTTCATTAGTGCATATAGTAAAAAAAAAAAAAAGAAATAAAAAATCTGTGTTTGATCCTTTGGACTGTCATGCCAGGCATACAGTCTTCCTGGAAGCTAGTGATAAAGGTCCAGGACACATAATGATTAATGGTGATAAATTCCAGCAGATAAATTTTTGAACTACAAAAGGATCGTTTTACATTGCAAGTTATGTTGTGTTTTGGTATCCAGGATCATCAGGCTCTTTGCGTCAGGAGTTATCAGTCTCCCGTTGCAGCCTTTTTGGGAATGATCACATCAAAACGTTTGATGGTTCTTTCTACAGTTTTGCCGGGGACTGCAGCTATCTCCTTGCTGGGGACTGTCACAAACGCTCCTTCACGCTCTTGGGTGAGTCTGAGCAAGACACCAAAAATTAACAATTGCAAAATATTGTAGGGGTGTGGTATTGCACTTTTGCTGGGTTTCATCACTGAGAAGAAAAGACAAATAGAGGCCCTTTGTTAGATAGCGTGGACTACTGCATAAAAGGATCTTGGTTTCTTAGGTATTTTGTTTCAGGGTGTGTGTGTGTGGTGTTTTGTTTTGTTTGTTTGTGAGAGTAGTATTTCTTCTGAGGAAATTCTGTCCCTTTGGCTTCTGTTGTCCTGTGTTAATATAGTTCACACACAACTCATCTGCCAAGGAATGGAGATTTCCTACTAGCCTTTCTGAATAGGCAAAGTGAGACCTTTTTTCATTTTGAATTTGCTAGAGGAAGGTGTCTGTTAAAGATGAGTACTGGAATAGGAGCTATGCAACCCTGTAGAACTAATTTTACCTGTATGTGTAATCCCTCCAGTAAGAAAAATCCCATCCTGCAGGACAAAAAGCCTTTGAATTAGCATGAACCTCTGTGGCATTATTCTTGGGAATGGGCAAGAGATGATATGAGAACCAAAGCTGTATATTATTTTCATACAAAACTCCTCTGGTAGATATTCTTACATTCACTAGTTACTGTTATGCATTAGTCATAATTTAACATGACTTTTACTGACTACAAGTAAAATGAAGTAAACTGAAAAGGAGCCAAATGCCAAATTAAAATTTTTTCTTCAACTTGGTAAAATTTTTTTATATGTAGAAGACCCCACGAGCATATGTGAAGTATGAATTGACTGCAGTGTTTTATGTGACCAACTACATCTCAAAAAACCCACTGCATCAGCACTTTGTTAATACTGGTCACATAAGCATGGCATAATCTGGTTTTGATTCTTATTTTAGTATCTGTGTGTGAGTTTGTTTTCTTTGGATACCTGGCTGTGAGGTGCAGTCTGTATTGCTGAGTTAAGGCATTTAGGTCTGCCAGAATGGGCGGCACATTGCACAAGGAGCTGCTGTAAAGTCAAAGCTAGACAATGGGGAAAAGCAGAGAAAGGACTCTGTCTGAAGCCACCCCCTCTCTCTGAGTGTAAGAAAGTTGTCTCCATCTCTGTGTGCTGCTCCTTTTGAAAAAATCAGAGTTGTGCCCCCCAGCCTAGGTTGGATAGCCAATATAGACATCCACCTCTCAATGACTTGTTGAGATGGTTAGAGGGCTTATCAAAAATGAAGATATCCAGACTCATTTCTTCGATCCATTCAGTGGATTCAACCCCTTTCTCTTACCACTCAGCTATGGGTTGTTCTTGGGAGGAAACTAGGAAGGGATAGAGCAAGGCAGATGGTTGGGCAAATCTGTGGAAACTCCTTCGGTTTGCGTGGCAGCATGGAGCATTCACTGTCCAGAGACTAATGAGGAGAGCATGAGTCCACAGCCTGTGCTGGGACATGTGCCTGCCAGTGGCTGATGCCAGCCCTCATCCATTTCACACCAAACAGCCATGGGATGGAATAGATGGATGGCTCTTGGAAATGTTGGGTGATGTGCTCACAACCCTGCAGTGTGTACTTAACAGACTGTCTTCCTGCGTCACAGAAATAACAATATTTTTTTATGTCTCATCTCTTCAGGTGACTTCCAGGATGGGAAGAAAGTTGGTTTCTCTGTGTATCTTGGAGAATATTTCAGTCTTCATTTCTCTTTAGATGGAGATGTGATGCAGGAAGACAAAAGGTACCTGTGGGAACAGATATTCCAGCAGAAAAAAACCAGATTTTTTTTTCTTCTTGCGTGTATATCATATTCTGAGAAATTCCTGTTTTTCCTCACAGGGTTTCCATACCTTTTGCCTCCAATGGTATATTTATAGAGAAGGAGGCAGGTTATTATAAAATATCCAGTGATGAGCATGGCTTTGTGGTGAAGACTGATATGAGTGGAAATATTCAGATACTCTTTCAAGAAAAGCACTATAATAAGACCTGTGGGTTGTGTGGCAACTTTAATACATTTGCTGAAGATGACTTCAGAACTCAGGAAGGTAAGACTACAACTAACTGACTCTATTTTAATGCATGCTCTGCACGCTTTTCCTGATGGGCGATTCAACAGAGATTTTGTTGATCCAGCAAAATGTTTTGACAAAACCTGTCAGGTACCTCATCTTGATGCACCGAAATGCTGCCTGCCTAAGTTCTTTCATCTTCCTTCTGAAAGGAAACTGCTGTCACATCTCATTCCAGGGCAAGTCCCAGAAGTCAAAATTTAACACTTTTAGAAACCCTGAATCTTGAAATACAAAGAAAGCTACGAGCTAAACAATCTACAATAGAGCCTATGGGGAGACTGACTAGGAGGGGACCCAGCAAAAAAGATGTGAGGAATTCTCATTGATTCGACTTCCAATTTTTCATTAGGTAGACAAATGGGAGTAAGAATAAAAGGTGTTGCAATAGCAGAATATTAAACCCCGGGGGGGTGTACCGGCAGGTTGGTACTTGGATTTGGCATGGGATGCTGTTCTATAGAAAGGTTACCTTTTAATGACTTTTCCCTGTCTCTCTGGACTGCTGAATTGGAACCTTTGGAACCTTACAGCACATCAGTTTCTAGTGAGAGGGAGAGGCAGCTTTTGCTGCTTTATACAGCTTTATGCAAAGTGTGCCAGTGTGGGTAAAGACTACGACTTTTGGAAAAGCCCTGAATGTGACTTTGAAGGGGCTGATCTTGATTTGTGGTATTTCAGAGTGTCTTTTAATTCTTAGCACTTGCCTGAAGAGGAAGGGTTTACAGTAAAGTTAGTTAATACATTAAGATGTTAAATTGATGATGTGTAAAGTATGTATTAAAAATAAATGATACAGAAAATGAAAAGGGATACAAAGCAGCTTGGAGAAGAGCCTGGCAGTGCTCCAGAGATGTGCCTTAACTGACACAGGGGATACGTGTCTTCAATGTACAGAAGAAAGCTGATTTCATAGTATGTTAAAATGATTGATCTGTTCTTCAGCAATGTAAATAATAAGAAACAAACGCAGCTCACAGAATTTTTTTTTTTGTTAGGACTTGGATACCTCGATGTCTGAATGTTGAGAGATGAAGTTTACATCTTTTTCTTGAGACAAAAAAAATAGGAGCGAGGCTAGCATAAAAAGCAGGAGCAGAAGAGGAGACTGTATATTGCTTTGGGCTGTTCAAGTGTGGATTAGCTTCTGTGGCTCCTGTTTAAGTGTGTTTCCTGCTGTATTTGTTTAATGTGCTGGAGACCAGATCCTTCCTCTCAAAAAACCCGAAAAAAGCAGTGCTTTCACAACCACAGATTTCCAAATGTAATGAAGTACATGACAGGGTCACTGGCTTGGAAGAGCTGAAATAATAGAGAAGGTTACAGGGAACATGTGTACCTCTTACTGTGTGAGGAAGGACCTGACTTCTGGAGCTGGTGCAAACATCCAGATCTGTGATTTTTAGCCTGAAAAACACAGTTGTATCTCAGCAATTCTGCCAGTTTTTTCCTGATGCAATAGACCTTTTATTTAAACTGATTTAAAAAGAATTAGAATTAATTATGTTTGAATTTGTTGTATCAAGTGAGGGATGTCACTACGCCCACATGTTGTTTGTCTTGGCAGCCTTGCTGCTGGGGTGGTTCAAATGAGTATTTCTTAACTGGGTCCAAGCAAAACCAACTCTTGATTTAATCCAGACCTTGGTTTTTGTTTTTTCTTTTTTAAGCTGTGGAAATTAACTTCCAGTTGAAGAGCAGCACAAGCAAGTGGGAGAGCTAATTTTCTTTCCCTGAAAGACCTTGGCAGCCCCTTGGTAGCCCGTGAAGCAGCTGACCCTTTCCTTTCCACAGTGGTTTTTATTTACTCTCCTTTTAGCCTGATTAGATCTCATCAAGGTTAGCCTAACCCAGGATGGAACTCGCTGGAGCGATTTGCCGGTCTGAGGGCACTGAAGGGTTACCTTAAGAATGCTGACAGATTGAACTCTCCTGCTGATGTGTCCATTGCTTCCTGTTAAAATCTGGGCATATTTTGATTTGTCAGATTGGGCCTTCAGTTCTAATCCATTAGATATATTTCTGGGATGGATTTCCACTGATAATAAATGCAGTAACATCTCTGAATGTCAGAATAACATGCAATAGAAGCAGAGTGTGCAAAGGAAAAAGACAGTGATCTGGTGTTGCTGAGATTACGGCTCCTCATCTGGAGGTGCCTGGGGAGCACTGTGCAGATCTGAATGTCAGAGGCAAAGCAAGAGAGATGATGCTAGAGGTTCTGCATCAGGTATTGTGCTGTAGCCAATGAGCTTGTCAGATAGATGAGATGCATTAAACCTTCCTCTGTGTTTTTTCAAGGCTAGGTGGGCACCTCAGGATGTACTGACCTTGAAACTGTTTTGATTTACACTGAAATGATAACCTGCTGGTTGCTAATAGCCCTTGCCTGGTCAGAAGGGGCCCTGTGAGAACCACTGTGGTGGAATAAGGTTTGCAGATGAAATGTTTTCTTCTTTTGCTTGCATGGTTTAAAAGATAATGTACTACTTTTGTATTGATTATCTGTCTGCATAGAACAGAGGGGTACCTGGGTATCTAGGGCATCTTTGTGGCACCAGAGGACAAGACCCCAAATTTGTGCAGAAGTCAGAGTTGTCATGGGTAGAATGGAGCCAATAAAAGCTGCCTTGCATGTAGCATCACAGGTTTTGTCATTGCTTCAACAAAATGCCAATGTTTATGCTGGCTACAAATGAAAACGCGACTTTTTTTGTATTTCAGAAAAAAAAAAAAAGGAAAAAGTTTAACACAAGGGTAGTTTGGCATGCTCCTAAGAAAGTGGATTATGACGTAGAACATAATTATATTTGTATTGCTATGGGGTGGGGTGAAATAGGAGGCGAAGCACCTGCTGTTACTAGACCTCACCACTTAGAGCAAGTAAATAAAGGAGGCATGAAGGAAGGGCTGTTTAAACAGTGAACAGCATGCAACTGATTTTCCTTTCCTCTTGATGTATTTATATTCGTATTCTATAATCTGCCCAATGATGTGCTGTTGTCACGGCACTCTGAGGACTCCTCACTCTGTTTTGATGTGGAAACTGAGAACTGATAGTCTGATGAGATAACACACGTTGCTTCTGTGTACAGTTCTGATGCGCAGTTATAGAGGTCCTGGAATTTTAAGTGATGTGACTCAAGCAATGATACTCTAGCAAATTAACATCGGTAGGACCCAGCTTTAAAAGCAGTGGTCTTAAATAGTAGCTCTTGAACCTCAAAAACCCCCAGACTAGCATCTCCCCAGTAGGTGTCAGAGTGTCAGGCACACAGTCATTCAGAAGGTGGAAGGTGTGCTGAGTCGCTCCCTTTGACACAGCTGGTCAGCGAGCTGCCTCATTCTGCAGAGGGGTGCTGGTGTCCTTGGAGACCTGCCGTCGAGACCCGTGACATAGAATCAGTATTATGGTTGGAAAGGACCTCCAGGGTCATCAAGTCCAACCTTTGTCCTAGCGTTTCTCTAACCACTACACCATATCCTCAAGCGCCACATCTATTTGTTCTTTAAACACCTCCAGGGATGGTGACTCCACCGCCTCCCTGGGCAGCCTGTTCCAGTGCCTAACCACCCTCTCAGTGGAGAATTTCCTCCTAATATCTAATCTAAACCTCCCCTGATGCAACTTGAGTCCATTTCCCCTCATCCTATCATTACTAATTGGAGAGGAGACCAACACCAGCCTTGCTACAACCTCCTTTTAGGTAGTTGTAGAGGGCAGTAAGGTCTCCTCTCAGCCTCCTCTTCTCTAGACTAAACAAACCCAGTTCATGGACATTGTCCGTGGTTGCTTGTTTGTTGGGTGTGTCCAACTGCCCCGGGAGAGTTTATTCTCACGCTTTAAACATAAAAAAAAAGGTTAAAATAAAGCTATTGGAAGCTTTCCAGGTTTTTTTAGTTGGTTTGTGTTTGTTTGTTTTCCCCCTGTATCCTAATGAATGAGTCAATCCCTGCGTTTTCTTGCCAGCTAGGCTCTGGTCCTTTGTAGCCATACTGTGAATGCTTCAAGGACTTGGTAATGAACAGGCTCTGCTTTGTGACATCATCACACACTTCCATCTGGTTGCCAGTCTTTGTTCCTATCAGAAACATGAAGTCGAGTCCTTTCTGGATGCTCAGATAGCTGGCAGCCTTCAGCCCATAGTACCTGTGCGTCTCATGATCATCTTCATGAGCATTTCACAACTGGGGGTCCAACATCTAGGTCATCATTGAAGTTTGTTTGTGCAAAAGGCCTCGTTCGGGTCCAGCGCAGGGATATTAATCCATCATTTTGTTATGTGTGCATCTTACGTGCTCTTGGCATTATGGAAGGAAAAACTGCCACCCAAATTAATCCAGCATCCCATTTTATGCTTTTCTTGACACTGGCAGGAAATGTGTTTCTGGGAATCTGTCTCAAATTACAAGGACATTAATGATAAAACAATACCCATGGCTAATTGTGGATAAAAGCTTGATATTGTGAGCCTGCTCTGGCTGTCGTATTCCAGCCTTTTACGCTGCTGTAATACAGAATATATGGTGGCACCGGGGGGTGAATCGGGGCTGAACGGGGAGAAGCAAACAGTATCTGCAAGGAGAAATCTGATGTTTCATGCAATGTTTTTGTTCCAGAAGTGGTATAAATGCAGGTATCGGGTGCTTTTGAAGCACATTTCAAGCTCATAGTGACAATAGTGCAGATAATTCTTCCCCCCCAAAAAAAAAGAAAAAGAAACAAAACTCTTTACTGCTGGTGCTTCGCCTTGCCTGGCAGTCGGTCTCAAAGTACACCAGCAGCATGCCACTTTCAGAGTTCAAAAGGAGCTAGTGACCTTGAGACCCAGATATTGTAGTGACACTGTTTTTTCTCTCAAGAGTGAACATCATCTGTCTGAAAACCAGAAAAGTGAAAGCAAGTGTTCTGAGAAAAACCCAAAAGGGGTTGGTGGGAAGGAAGCGTTGCCCAAAAGATGTCAGTGTGGCATGTGTTTTTGGTTGGCTTGTTGGTTTGTTTGTTTGTTTTTGTTGGTTGTGGTGTTGTTTTCGTTTGGTTGGTTTTGGTTAGGTGTTGTTGTTTCGTGGTTTTTTTCCTCTCCCAAAAGACAGAGACACAAGGGCAGCAATTAGAGCATGAAAGTCACAGTCCAACAGAACTCCCCTACCTGCTGCTCAGGTGTTGCTGCATGGCCTTCTCCTGGAGGACCTTAGCAGGGTGATCAAAGTGTTGGGATGTTTGTGGGATGTAGGGAGTAGTGAGATTCAGGTTATGCTTTAACAGCTACATCCCGGATCCATCTTGCATCCTAGAAGGAGACTGCATGCTGACTAGCTGCCCGAGGGCCTTGTCTGGTGAGCAGCTGCTTTGCTGTCAGTCCACATCAGGCACTGGTTCTTCAAGCACTTGTTTTGTCTCCAAATGAAGTATTTGAGAATCATCACGCTGATCGACAGGACGGGTAGTGCAGAGTATGGGTTGAAGAGTCCTCTCCAAAGTTACCCTCTGCAGAAATAACTTGTCTCCATGCCCCTGATTTGTCAAGCAACTCAGTGGCCCCAGAGTTACTTCCAGTTTTGCGTTAGAGCTCTTCTGATGTTCAGTGGAAGCTTCATGTTCCGCTGCTTTTCACCTTTCTAGGAGTATGGATTTTACTGTGTGTTTGGAAAGCTGCTCCTTCAACAAAAATACAGGTGCTCTGAAAGCAGAGGTTCTGCTGAATTTGTGTTATTGGAAATAATAACTGAAGCTGTGTGGTGAAATGCTGTGCGTCTTTAGTGACTGTGGTGTTTATCACTGAGGAGAAAGGTGCCAGGGAAAGGCAGGCTGGCAAATGTGCATGCAAAGTCCTGCATCACTCTCATTTTTAAGTCAAGGTGCCTCTCCAGTGCTGCATCAGTTGCCACGGGTCGCATAAGGCTGCACGGGACAAGTCACAGGAAAAATACACTGTCACATGGTCTTTCTGAAGTCATTATTCTTGATTTTACTGTTGTGTGTTGAGGAAGCTTACCTGGGGCAGGACCTCGAGCAAGCTCAAATCATTCAAGTATTGCCTGTTCCAAACAGCTTGTAGCTTGGTTGAAGGCCTCCAGGACTTTGTAAGGAGGAAGAACTGCTCTGGCAAGTTGTTGGCAAACTGCTCGTGCTCGTGGAATGGTCTGATAATGTACAGACAGGTGCTGGCAGCAGGGGGGTTTGAAGAGCAGGCTCCAAACAAACCCCAAACCAGCCAAACAACAAAACCCCAACAACCCCACAAATATTTTGAATTTAAATAATGTAATTTGAAAAAAAAAATAAATTACTTGAAAGTATTAATCATAGAATACAACAGAAGAATTAAAATACTAGATGAGTGTTGCATGAAAGAGCTACACAAGAGGCATAAATTTCCAAGTACCACAGAGGAAAATACCTAATGGAGGGGGAGAAATGAAGAAATAGGTGAACATTGTTTGGGAAACCTTTTGTTTCTCAGACACACTCGGGGTCATAGTTCAACATATTCTCTGAGATCTTGGGAATGTGTTAACAGGGGCAACTGATACTCTCACGTGCAACGCTGTAGGGGTTTAAAGAGCAAGTTACAGAACTGAGAGTCAGGAAACAACTATTTTGCATCAGGTGCCCATAGAAGGAAGCAGAGGCAGTCCTTGAATCAGTCAGGGAGGTGGAAACATTCCCTCTCTGGGAGGATCCCCCTTGGAAGGATGCAGCAAGAGCAGCAGAGATGTGGTTTGCAACTCCCAGGGAGTGGCAGCTGTAGAATCGTTTTCGCTGGAAAAGACCTTTAAGATGGAGTCCAGCCATTAACCTGCCAGTCCCACCACTAAACCGTGTCCCAGCCATACCTGTTGACTCCTTCGATTTGCCTTTATGCAAAGTGACAGCAAATCTTGCTGTGCCTGGGCCAGGAGCTGCTTGTAATCGGACAGAGGAGCAAGTTTCAGGACAGCTTACGCAGTAATGTTGTGGGCCCAAGCAATTATGGTGTGTACGTTTCTGTGCACACAAGATTTAGTTAATATCGGAAAAAAATCATGGCTAGTTGGGATCAGGAATGTTAACACTTTCTCTGTTTAGGTAGACCAGCTTCATTTTGTTTGACTCTCTAATATGTCTTCTGTTTTATTGACAAGTTTTTTAAATAGTTGTGAAATGTGTAGCCATGCTTATGCTTCTGCCGATGGTAGCTGACCAGCAAATAAGTCCCACCGTGTTCGTGCAGGTGTGAAAAGTGCTGGGAACTGCCTTCCACAGGCTTTAGTCTGTCCT
Organism: Todiramphus chloris collaris; assembly: GCA_025345505.1. Taxonomy (NCBI): domain Eukaryota; kingdom Metazoa; phylum Chordata; class Aves; order Coraciiformes; family Alcedinidae; genus Todiramphus; species Todiramphus chloris. Next base: position 10,427,948 of record JANVCC010000066.1, on the reverse strand, counting down.
TCAGCTCAGCAGGAGCCAGTCCAGATCAGCGAAAGCAGCGGTTCTATGGTCAATCTACTTAGAATAGAAATTCATTCGATACAACACTTTTAAAGCCATCTTTCAGCAGACTATTACGTTGGTGGTAGCCAGTAACGACCACTTATTTCTCAAACCCTAAACAGATATTTTCTTCTCCCCTTCTTCATTCACAGGGGCCCTTGTGGGCAACAGTTATGATTTTGCCAACTCCTGGGCTTTGCACAGTGAAAACAAGCGGTGCAAGAGGGTGCAGAGTCCAAGCAACACCTGCAACATTTCATCTGATATCGCAGAGAAGGTTGGTGCCACAAGATGCCCTTCTGGTTCCTGTCCTCCTCTCCCCGCAGGCAGCTTGCCTGCCCTTTGGCAGAATACAAATGCTTCCTTGAATCCATGTCTGAACCTAACGTGGTCCTCCCTTGGCAAGAAGCTAGGATGCAAGGCCCAGGAGATACCTGTTTAGGTTTTCTGAGGTAGCTGCCACATCAACCTTTTTCTTCGCCTCCTTTCCAAGTGTAACCATGTTCCTCGTGTAGACACAGGGCAGACACGCGCAGATGGTCACCAGCTCAGGGAGCAAAGCAACTTTGAATATAAACTGACTGCATGTGCTGTTACAGGGTATGGCTGCCATGTAAATTGAGCCTTCATCTGTTGAAGGTTTGCATCTCATCTCCTGTACTCTGCAGTAAATCAGAATGATCTGGTGGCTGCCAGGTTTAGATTTATACCAGAGTAACTGAGGCTAAAATTTAGCCATCCATTTCTTGCCGTGCAAGTTCTGTAGAGCGATACTCATTAAACTAGGCTCAAATGATTTCTCAAGAGTTATGGCACTTCCTGCAGCATACCTGCTATACAGCTGCTTTGAGTACTGGTTTCCTGGTTGCCTGGAAAAAGCTAACTAAGTCTCGGACAAGCTTGCACAGTTCTGAATATTTATACTTCCACTAAGCTTTTGGGTGGGGGCACTTGAATTAGACGTGTTCTGAAATTCAGTGAAGCGTGCTTGTGCTTCGTAGCACCGCAGCTTCTGCCTTGAAGCCTGCAAGCTTGGCTGAGAAAATACAGCAGTGGTTTGGGGTTGGAAGTCTCCAGCCCATGTTTTCTGCTTGAGCTGGGCCAGTGTGTGTGGGGCATTTCTGTCGGGGTCAGGACTGATCACACGCCTGACTTGAGTAATGGTGCCTAATGTCGAGGGGGTGACTAAAACATGAGGGGTTTCAGCCTGGCTGAGATGTCTTTTGAGGGACAGGACTGCATCTTTAACCCATTTACAGCTCTAGAGCGGGCATAGTTCTTGTAAGTGGTTGTGGCCACTGGAATCTTATCTGTTCAGTGGAGTTTAACATTTAGAAAATGTCAACATTGCAACAGAGGCCAGGGAGTGGCACGCAGAGCGAAATCCTCGCTGGTGCATAGACCGCAACTAATGGGAGTTCTGTGTGGATCACGTTAAATATTGATGCTTTGTGGCATAAAGTTTGCTTTCCCACAAACTGGATGAAATTATCTTCTCTCTTGTGCGAGTTCATGAGCTCACAGCATTTAACATTGGCTTAATTTATTCACTGTGCAAGAATAAACACAGTGCTACTAATAGAAGTCCAGCCAAACGAGTGCCTGCTGAAGAATGTAGAGCTTTTTAATAGCGTGCTTTTTGCTTGCTTCAGCTTCAGGAATGTAAATCTCCTCCATCTCCCAGCCCTCCTCTCTGCCAAGTGTTCAGCTGCTAGGTGAGGAAAACAACAGCTTTGGTTCTGTGTGCCCCTCCTGTCCCCCCACTTGGGGTAGATCTGTGATTTTCTTTGCCCTCTCTTCCCCACCACCACAGCAGCATCCGTGGAGAGATGGCTTCTGACTTCTTTGCGAGATGCATTGAAGCCAGAAAGCTCTGTTGCTCTTTTATTTCCAGATCATAGCAAATGCAGGCAATTTAATAAGGAGGAGCTGTTGTCTTATTAATGGCTCCCTGTGTCAGCTGAAGGTCTTGACCCAGCTCACACACTCAGCCTACTGTTGCTCTGGGCCTCTCCCTGCCCTCCACCTCCAAAACACATACGCCGTTACACATGTTTGACTCCTGCTCTGCCGACAGATATGATTTCTCCTCAGATACAATATTCCCCTCCCGGGCTGGAGGCAGCTCAGCATCTGCACGGTGGATGGAGCTGCCTGTTGGCTACCTTGTCTTGTGATCTGGAGACCATGCCAAACTGGGTGGTGTTGGAGGGAGAGAGCTACTGCCTCCCTACCATGCCCTGCCTTCTCCAGCTGATGTGTAAATAGTTACCAAAAAGGAAGAGCTGCTTTGTGTTGTCTGATCCTTTTTTCCACCACCTGGATGTGATGATTTAAGCTAACTGTTGAATAAAATACTGCAATCTAATAGCCTTTCACATGTCTAGATGTGGTAACAGATCTTGAAGTATAAAACAGAGTGATGTGGATAACTGTGGCAATGAGGCAGCCCTGAAAGCAAAAATATATGATTTAAAGTGTTACAAACAATTTATATGTTCTGAAATGTTATCTTTATTTTCTGGATTTCACCTCTAATAGGAATGGTGCATGGAAGCCACTGTTCATTGTATTTCCTTTTTTCCTTTCTTAGTGGGAAGCTATACCTCCAACATATTAGATGTGAAAATGACTGAAATTACAATTCAACCAATTTCTGCTTCTGCTGAAATTCAGCTTTTGCTGTAATTGGTAAGAAGTACTCCCACCGTTATCCCACGGAGTACTTCCACATGCAGTAGAGCAATAGCATTATCCTCAGAGCTGAAAGCAACTGGGAGACAGTCTCAGATTTGACTGATTTGTAAAGGTGGAGGTCAGTAGCAGATCCAGTAAAAAGATGGATGTACAATACTGTAGTACATTTTAGAGGTGAAAATGAGGCCCACTATATCTAAAAATCTCATTTTTCTGCTCCTGAAATAGACAGGTTAGATGAATCAGCATTCAAGTGAAGTGTCCTCTCTCAGTTATTATGTTTGCTCAAACATACAGCCAGCGTTTGGTGTGCAAACATATTGGCTTGGGATGCTTTTCACTTGGAAAGACAGGAGTCTAATTCATTCTCCCTTTGAGGGAACCAAAAGATGATGTATTCTGAAAAACTATACCCAATTATGGCACCATAATATTCCCTTCCTTAATGATCTGGAGAAACACTTCTGTTTATCTGTGTACCACAGGGTTTAAATTCAGGGGAAGGAGAGAGTTCTGCTTCCTTCTGTTACTTTTTAGGTTATATCTCTTTAATGGCAATTGTTTAGCAACAGGCAATTGCAGCTCATGCAGAAGGCAAGGCCGCAGAAATTGGAAGAATGTTCTAAATTCCACCTACAGCTCTGTGTGGTGGGACTGGGGCAGAAAGAAGGTCAGCAAATTTGTGGTTGCCAAGGGCTGTCAGTGCCAGGACACCACTAACCCATTTAAAGCAACACTTAAAATAGAGCTCATGCTGAAGTCAAGGGAGAAGCCTAAAGACCTTCACCTGTATTTTAGATACTGCAGTCTATTCTGTTATTTTCAATTTACCCATATTTCAGCTTACACCCATTCATTTATCACAATAGTTGAGGTGTGTCTAAAAGATGGGAGCATTTCAGCTATAAATTCTTGTATAAAGTCACTAGAAAATCTGAAGCAATTTGAATGGCAAGCAAACCTTCATGTAGAGGGGGAAAAAAGCTGTTGCTTTGTAAAATGCACAACATGGATTCTTGATACTCAGCTTGAGCTCTGTCATTAGGTAAGTTGTTATGGAACAAGATCAAGGCCAGAAAACACTATAGCAAAAAAATAGAAAAGAAAGTGAAATTTATATTGGGTTGTTTTTTTGTGTTTATAGTCTTCTTTACTTTTAAAGTCATTTTCTGGTATCTAATAAACATGGTCATGAAAGTCTGTTTCTAGTAGTTTTAGTGTTTAGTGGAATGTGTGTAGTCTGAGCTCTATTGCAACGTACCAGTTGAGTTTTATTACCTTTTCAACGAACTACTACCTTATTAAGAGAGCTTATTAACACAGCCCCTAAATGTTATTGCATATACTGGTATTTGATAGTATCTGGATCAAGGCTTTGATGCAGGAGTCACTGCACTGCTCATCTTCTCAATGGCTCTGAGCTCACTTTTGGCTGTAATAGTTTCACTGTGGAAGTGCTGCTTTAATTGTTTTGGTTTGGTTTTTTTTTCTGTGTTGTTGCTGTTGTTGTTACTCGGTTTACTTTGCTTTAGGTTCCCTGAGGCCTTTTTTGGAGAGCTCAAAACCTCTTTGTATATGTTGTCATTCACTGAACGCTTTGCTAAACTCAATACATTCCCAATGGGCCAGACATCTCTGGCTGGTTTGTTTTCATACGCAAGAAGTTCTCTCAGTTCAGACATATATTAGCTTTAGCTGATCACCTGGACAAAACACCCTTCAGCAAAAAAAGCCTTTCCTACTCAGCAGTTTTCCTATACAGGTACGCCATCTGCTAGTCATAGAAGACATCTGGATGTCTGCTGAACGCCTTGGGGTTTTTGTCTCCAGTTTTTATCTCCTAAAACATGAAAACAAGACTGTTTTTTTTGTTCAGGTCAGGTTTTTTTGTTTGTTTAGCACAGCAGCTTGTATGTGCTGTCACCTCAGGTACTTGTTAAGGTGTTTGGGAGTAATTAATCGTTACTGTGAGCTACTCTGAAGAATGTTATATGCTCCTAATGTATGACTCCTATATGTATATGTTACACTATGTATAACACCTGAAATATACAGCATGCTTACATCTGCTTTTATAAAACACTGACAAATAAGTAGAAGAAAGTTACACTTGAACTGTTTTTGCCAGGGTTGTTTCAGAAAACCATTTTTCCACTTATCTAAACTCAGTGTCATCCTTTCAGGAAGTTGCATTGAGGACCTCAGACTTCTTGAACTGTGACATAATGCATACATAAGAGAAAAATCTATTTTGGAGGCTCCCTTGGAGAACTTAGCTATGAACTAAGTTTTCCTTAGGTTTTGTTTCATGTATAGCCAACTGTCGTCTTAGCTTGCTGCCAGCTCAAAGGAGAGGTCTTGGTACCCTCCCTTTCATAGTGCAGTCTTGTCTTTACACTCGCTGTCACCATGCTCATTTAACTCATGAGAAGAGCAGAACAAATTGCTTTTCTTCCCTGGGATATTTTTCTGTCAGTTACCTGAGTTAAATTAACCTGTTGTGCATTGGATAAGCCAGCAGGAGCAACAGTAACATGTGGCCAGAAGTGTGAAATGAATTTGATTCCTTGGATCCCAGTCAGACTTGATCTTTCATTCTTTATCCAAAAGATAGTCTGTTAATTTTTCTTCCTACGTACCTCAATTGTAAGTTCCTTTCCCTTGCTGTGCGTATCTTCCTGGTACTCCAGACACCATCTGGTTCTTCACTGCCTAAGAAGCATTCTTTGCTTCTGTCCAGGTCCTGACTGCCTGCCTGACATGCTCTACATGAACCATCCCTTGTGTGACACTCTGTTTTATAATAATCAGTATATTAGTGTACCTCTGTGTGTATATGGATGTAGTGAATAAATGGGTGTATCTCACCAATAGCTCTTGACTATAGTGGTAACTACATGGTGGTATTAAATACTGTGACTGTTATTAAATAACATTATAGATAACTGTTTGAAAAAGTTGAGTTTTCTTCCTCCTTCTTGAGACTATAGTAACTTGGTTTGCCCCTTTTTCTCTCTCTCTCTCTCTTTCTACATTTACTCCTCACGTGTGCAGGGTGTCTTGGAAAGCTGCCAGCTCCTAAGAACATCTCTGACCTTCTCCCGCTGCCACCATCGAGTTGATCCAGAGCCATACATCGATCTCTGTGAACGAGACATCTGTGTCTGTGCCCCGGGCAGGGACTGTCACTGTTCGGTGTTCCTCGATTATGCGAGAAGCTGTGCTCTGCAAGGGGTGGTTTTGGATGGGTGGCCTGAAGAGAGCTCATGCAGTAAGCTGACAGGATTATTCCTCTGCTGCCTATCGCCACTGAGACCGTGCTTATCTTGCAGATCGTGTGCTGCAACTAAAAGCAACTGGTGTCTTTTTAAGATGTTGATTCGGGTTCATTCAAGCATGGCAAGTTAAAATCTGAAGTGGCTGTCGCTTCCATTTATCTGCAGTGCCTTTCCCTTACTCCCCTTTCAGCTCCCTATCACTCACCTTTTTCTAGAGATCGTTACCCTTGAGGCAGGGTTGTTTCAACCATAGATGAAGAAGATCCTGAGCTGTTACAGGTCCCACCACGATGTACAAAGTTGGTGATGACTTATTTGATACACAAAGTAATAGACTAGGGTATTTAGGACATCCAGCCTGTATCTCTGAGTCAGCATCCTTGTGAAAGCCTCTCCTTAACACTTTTTTGTGAAGACAATTATTTTGTTCTTTGTTTGTTTGAACCAATTACATTGAAATTGAGATCTTGCCTTTTTTTTTTCTTTTTAAGCCAAATTTTATCTAGGTTACAGATCCTGATTGCATCTTGAAATGGGGCCTTATGAGCCCAACTTTGTTGAGGTCAGAGCTCCTGATTGCATCTCTGCTGAGATTTTGCAATAAGGAAGTGCACAGATTGACTGGGCTGGATTGTGTTTATAGAGGAAAGGTCATGTTTGCATCCACCGTTGATACACACATACACCTCCCCTGGAGAACCACAGCTAGATACACAGGCATACAAATGAATAATCACAGTAATAAATCAATCATCTAATACCGTGTTCTCAGTGATTTGTCTCATGTTTTCACATTATGTAGGCAGGCCAGTTTTCTCAGGATGTTTATGTAAAATAATTTCATGAGGTGACTCTTAGGTACTGACAACACTTTCTCCTCTGTCAAAGATATTTTGCTATAGGCTAACACTTAAGAAAACTCTGCCTTAAGGTTAGGACAGGAAGATACTGCTAACAACTTTTTCAAGGGATTCTGCACTAGAGGAGAGTCTTATTTCTAGCAGTAATTTGTTACTTTTCCATTGGGACATAAAAGGGATCTGATGAAAACTTGTCTCCTTGCTCATGGTGCAAGCCAGGGAACACTGGCTTGCTAGGACCATCTGCAAGTCTACCTATAGCCATGAGTGAACTGAACCCCTCTTTATTCTCAGGAGTTTCAGAACTCCTTTCTAACCCTTAACTTCACAAACTGTTTTTTTCGGAGTTAGGAAAAGGAGAGGCAGCCTGCTGCCCCAGCAGGAGCTTAATTTTCCATCCCCCTTCAGCTGTTGTATGATGCTTTCTCAGGAGCTGCTGCTGCTGGTTGTGTTGGAGGCATGAAACACTGCTGAGCTGGAAGGGCTCTAGTGCTGGTCGCACTGTACCAAGCCCTGGAGCCACAGAGGGCAAGACTGCTCCTTCGTTACCCCCCCGCCTTCTTCAATAGAGGTTTTGCTGAGAAAGTGCAGGCTCTAATCTTTTCTTCCTACTCCCTGCCCACGCAGTCTTGTGGGGTATGCCTGGCCATCAAAATGAAGGAGTGACTAGAATGTGGGCTTGTGTAATGGCCCAGTCTAGATAACGACAGCAGTGAAGATACCACAGCACGGGTGTTTTCCTGTGCTGGCAGTTCTCTGGAAGAATAAAGACAGGATTTCAGAGTCTTAACTGTATCCCAGTTTTCTCTGGAAACACAGACCAGTGTAAGGTCACCAATGAGTGGAATAACTGCATAGTTTAAAAGTACAGACCATGCTTGTCTACAAAAATTACTTAGATAGTATTGCAGAACTTTTCCCCGTGCTTGATTGTTCTTAATGCACTTGGTTTTGGACTCAATTTATTAGAATAGAAATTGACTTTAATCACGAAGTATTTACTGCACAACCTGGTGGATGATGATATTTCAGCAAACTGAAAATCTAGAGTTTCTGAAGTGTTCTGTTTCTGAAAAAGAAATCATTGACTGGAGAGGATATGACCTTTTTGGTGTCTCTGTGGTTCAGCCTTTGATAATTAAGGATTTCTTTATTTAAGAGTTATTGAGGATTTTGCATTTCTAATTTCTTTTAATTGTTTCAGGGCCAAGATGTCCAGTTGGCATGGAGTATAAGGAATGTGTAGCCCCTTGTGCCAAAACCTGCCAGAGCCTGAATATCAATGAAGTGTGTCACGGACAATGTGTTGATGGCTGCAGCTGCCCTGGTAATTTATTTAGTGGGTTATTTATAGAGAAACGTTTGGCAGTGATGCTACCTATTTTATTAGAAGAAGGAAAGCTGTGTCTTCCCTTAAGTTTTCCTGAAATCAGAAACACTTCTCTTTTCTGGGACCATGACCTAGAATAAACCAGTTTCTGTAATGCCTGTATGCTCATCCATGAAAGGGCCATTTTCAGACCCAACTGAAAATTAAATGGTTCTGTGAAAATCAGCACCATGTAATACTGTAGGGTTGCCTCTCTCTTGGTGAGGGACCGCTTCCCACTGCCACATCTAGATTCCTTGTGAATCGCTTTTGGTTGGAGGAAGAACAGAGACTATACCAAAGGAGTTTCCTACAGGAAACAGTATGGTAGCACTTGCACTGTAATTCCAAAGATCTTCAAGATTTTAGATTAACAATTTCACTTACTGTTGAATTATTTGTACAGGAAATTTGACTGGCTTAAAAGGTGCAGCCAGACCACCAGAGTCTTCCTCCTCTTTCTACTGTAGTTACCACAGCTGCAGGAGGAGAGTTTTATTCCGGACTGCAAAGCTCCGCATCCTCTCATTTCTAGCTGGGTTTTTTGGTTGTTGTGGGTTTTGGTTGTTTGTTTTGGGTTTGTTTGTTTGTTTTTTCTTTTTGTTTTGTGTGTTTATTTTCAATAGGATTATCTCTGCATTTCACCCCTCAGATCTAGACGTTTGTGAATGCACAGAGGTATTTACTGTACATGATACAGGTGCAATAGAGGTTTACTGACGGCGTAATTTGGTTTACAAAATAAGGCTGTGGTGACAATGTCAGCCTTGCTTGAGGATTTGTTATTTCATTCAGAGCTTGCTAGTTTCCCATTTAGCTGCCAGTTTCTTATTAGAGCTTCAAAGCTGTCACGCTGTGGCAGGACCTGGAGAGGTGCACATGGAGGGTGACAGGTAATGTGAAGTAGACACAGGAGCTTATTTTGTTGTGAAGGATCTAGCTGTACATTTGTGCAGTCCTGGGGGTGCTGGGAAAAGCTGAAAGAGGTGAATCCACTGGCTTCACAAGAACTGTGTCCTATATACGATGGGGCTCTGAGTAACCTGCTCTGGTTGCAGATGCCCCTCCTTACTGTGGGGGTTTGGGCTAGATGCCCTTTAGAGGTCCTTTCCAAGCCTGTGATTCTTTCTTTGGTAGCTACACAGCTCATTTCAGCATGGGAAAGGTCTAAGGGAGTGGGAACTGAAGAACAGAGAAACAAGAGATCAGCAGAAAGGGAAATGCTCAAGGAACAAGTAGATGGGTAGAAGGAACTTCATGGAAAGAAATAACAATTATCAGTTCAAAAACTTGGTTCACAGGGAAGAACTTTGAGTTTCATAGAGAACCAGGAGGTTCTGAGAGATGATCAGAGGAATTTAGGATGAAGATTACACCTTCACTTAGCTTCTCTCTGGTGCTCCAAGTGTAAAAAGGATCTGTTCAATGAATGTGTCTTTTTTTTTTTTCTCCTTAAATGCACCATACAGTTTAATTACTGTAAATGGAATTATTTTTGCCGTGCAAACAGGCAGACATAATGTTTTCTGTGCTATCTGGAACCACACTACTCTTAAAAGCTCAAAATTGTTTTGACTGTCTCTCACTGAAAAGATTTTCTCGACAGCAAAGGTCTTTCCAGGCAGCTCTACGGGAAGAATGAGAGAAAGGGGACTTACCTGTATCTTGCTGTCAGTGGTGACTGCTGCTGCCAGGGAAAAGGGCCAGTACCTCTGCAGGCAATTGGAAGGAGTCCCTTAAAGAAGAGGGAGAGAGGCTTTTGACAAATAATGTATTTTGCTACAGCGAGTCTTCTAAAAATGGAGGAATATTAACTGTTTCTCCACATAGGGCTCTAAGAGAAAGAAACTTGTCCTTTCTTTTATTGCTAGCTTATAGTGCAACCTCAAGCAAGTCTTGTAACTCTTCCGTGCTCCCGTTTATCTTTGTAAGATAAATTGTAGCACAGCTAATTATAGTTGTGTAATATGGAAACCTCAGCAGTTAGATCCAAGTTGGCAAGTTGGGCCTTTCACTTTTTGCTTCTGCAGAAGAGGAGAAAATGCAGCTCTGCATGATAATGGTTCTTTCTCTCAGACCCTGTTTGCTAGACTTTTATGGTGTCTAACTTTGTTTCTTCATTCCCTACTTTGTCTCCCTTTCTGTCCTCTTGCAACAAATGCAAAACCTGTCTGGACACCCTTTACAGCAGTCAATGAAGTGCATGCATTTTTCCAACAGTCGTATTTCTAGACCAGTTCTGATCCACTTTGATCATGCTCCCTTGTGTTTGACTTATGTGTGTTCCAGTACGTTTGCTTTGGACTTGGACACTTGCTAAGCAAAGAGCTCTTCTGGGAGCGCCAGAAATGCTCCGTTCAGCACATCTGAGGGAGAGGCAGCACTAGAAAGAAAGGAGACATCAGCCCCTGTGAGGCTTTTTGGCAAGCCTCGTTCTTTCTTTATTGCTGGTGGTGACTGAGTATGGATAATAATGCATATGAAGTCTTGCCAAAGTATATGAAGCACTAGCAAATCTAATCATGTTTATATCTGTGTCCCTGTGTGTGTTTGGTGTCTGTATCTGCTGTTGCCTGATCTAACCAGAGGGGAAACTCCTTGATGGTGAACGCTGCATTGCAAGTTCCGACTGCTCCTGCATCCACTCTGGAAAACATTATCCTCCTGGCTTCACCATCTCCCAGGACTGCAACTCATGGTAAGCTCTGTGCTGCTCTGGTGTGGTTGCTGTAGCTCTAGATAAGTACTGCGCACTGGTTAGTGCCTGGGTTAGATGATGTTTCTACAAATCTCTCTACTTTTTAAAAATTTCCTTTCCCTGGCAAAGGACCTGCTCTCTTACTGGAAATGCCAGCCCCTTCCAAGAACTGAGCTGTTCACAAAGACAAAATCAGGTCTGCTTTTAAAGGGATATTTGATCTGATAGAACAATGTGAGGGTCACACTCCTTCAAACAGTAGAGAACTACCTGTTTCCTGTGGATAAGACAGACCAGCAGGTTCCCATGTCTGGTTAGTGTCAGCAGTGGTGTCTTTGTTTTGACTTCCTACGTTTATTTAACCTCTAAACCTTGTTTCTTTCTGAAAGGAGTTAGCTTGGAACTTCTTGCAAAGCTAATGAATCTTCCCAGCTGCACGGTTCATGGTTTTTCTTTCTTTTTGCTGGTGAATGCTGGCTTGGAGGGGAAGGTTAGTTGTGTAAAGAAACGAAGGAGAATGAGTAACGTATTCCTGACCTGGTTTTGTGCAAGTGCAATCATATTTGTGGAAGGAGTTAAGACAACTCTGTGCCCAGATGTTTTCCATTAGAGGACAGAAGGACTTAGTGAAGACTACCCTATGCAAAAGAAAGGTCTATGCATCATCACTGTTAGTCAGAAGTTTTTCATTACCTGCACCATGTGCCACAGAATATGAACCATAACTATATCATTAGCATTTTGTCTTTTTCCCTGGAGCTGTTTGCCACTTTGAGCTTGGCCATGTTGTTCAGCCTTAGTGCTCTGGGGAGATCAGTGCTGCCTGGTAGACTGTGTCATTAAAAATGCTTCCTGTTATTTAAATTTGATACTGATGTGAGAAGTGTTATTCTATTCGCTCTTCATTTACCATCCACAATAAAATGACTCCCCACAAATGGTGTTCGAGAGATGGAGTAATTAAAGGAATAAGAAGAATCTAATGCCTTTTAAAACTAAATGGATTTTGGAGATTCTAAGACTGCCTGGCATGGTATCTCACAGACCCAAGAACAACAACAGTCTGAATCACTATCAGCACACATTAGTGGTTACTAGTAGTGTCTCTGCAGGATTGCACTAAAAATTCTTCCCCTGGGATGGTGTAGCACTGGGACAGGTGCCCAGAGAGGCCATGGGACCTCATTCTGGACATGTCCAGGATGACGAGGTCCTCAGCCACCTGGTCTGGCTTTGAAGTTCCCTTCTTTGAGCTGGGGGTTGTAGCGTATGATTTTTCTGGAAATCCCATCAAACTTTTTTTTCCCTATGATTGTCATATTAGTAGACATACCTTGAGGACTGCATTTAAAACTCATTCAACATCAGTGGTATCTAGTTGAAAACTCTGATATAAACACAGAGCTTTGGTGGGGGAAAAGAGAAGTTCTTGAGTTTTGCAACTGTTACAGCTCATATTACCAGCAGTTGCTGTCAAATGGTGATAAGAAGGGATGGGTATCTGACGTCATGGGAAACAGAAAGGACGTTTGGGACTGGACTAATTTCCCTGAAACAGGGTCCCATGTTTCAGTTATTTGGAAAGAAGTTGCAACAGAATATTTGAATTTGTGTGCTTTTGCCTAACTTGTCACGATATCTTTCCTAGCATTTGTCGACGTGGCACCTGGATCTGCAGCAATGGGGAATGCCCAGGTATGTTTGCTCTGTTCTTTTCAGGTTTTGACAAGTCACTCTTGCCTACATCACTCCTACTTACATCCCATTTCTATTTTTTCTGCACAAAAATTGAATTTGTCATTGTTCTTTCTTGCTTGCTCCAGTACAATCCAGATAGAATCATACTTCTAAGTTCTTCTTGTGAGACAAGCAAGCCAGCAAAGTGCCACCTTCCTTTTTTCCTCCTGTTAGTTCTGTGGCCCATCCCCTGTCTCAGTTCCTGCGCTGTGTTCAGCCATGGAAAGACCTGCCTGACCTGAAACAGAATTTGACTCTGCTTGCACTGTGCGTAACTGTCTCTGCAGGGTGACAGCATGATTCTTTATCTTTGTTCTCATTGCTTTTGGGAACTGAGAGTGGAGGAGTGGAAAAGCTGAGAAGGAGGCTGGGGTTACGGCAGGACAGGAAAAGAGAGAGCAGGTTTTGGGAGTTCACTGGCTTTGGTTTGGCTTTTCTGGGATTGAGACTGTGCAATCCTGACAAACTAGGAGAATAACAGCTTTAAAATGGCTATCAAAAAGTCTGTCTTTATATTAATATTAAGCTTGCGTGAGCCATCAACTCTCCATTTCCTCCTGCTTTAGACTGAAAGAGCACTTGCCTCAAAGTTTCAGCAGTAAAAAAACCCCACAAAGTGGGAGTACGTAGATGTTCAAAAGAGAAAAAAGCATTTTTAGGGAGCTATTCCAAGCAGGACTGAGAAGCAGTGTGCCTGAGGTGTTCACTAGAGATCTCTCTGAGTTCAGGAATCTGGCTGTCTAAAATACAGAACCAAGGACACAGCCCCAGCTATTTGTTATGTCTTGTAGCTAATGGGCAGCAACACATTTGCAAACAAGAAATATGTATTTTTCTAAAATCAGTTTTTACCCACGTTATAGCTTTTAATGTTCCTGCTTTCTGGGCTACTGTGAATACTATGTAGGCCAAACTTCTCAACTCCAGCCATGTTTTCTTCATAGTGGCTACAGAAATGAAGATAAGCCTGGTATTGAGGCTTGCAAACAGATATTTTTATACACCTTTGTGCAAGAGAGAATTCTCTGCCTTTTTCTGTGTTGGGAAAGCTGTGCCAAATGAGCAAAGTCAGAAAGACAGACACCTTATTTTTGTAGCTTCTGCCAATATATCCAAGTCACTTTTCAGCTAGGCTCGTGCAAGGCTGGAGGTTGTGTAAGTACAGCTGTTGTGCATGTACCTGCTAACATCTACAGACTGTACAGAGACAGTGTGGGAGGACAGCAGAGCCTCCCAGAGTAGCAGTCCTTGATAGGAACATCAGCCAAGTTTATATTGTTACTTCTCCTGTTTTGTCTCTGTTTGAAGCAATGTTGCTGATTATTTTTGCAACCAATATTTCTAAAGTCGTATGTCACAGAAAATTTATCTACTTAGACGCACAGAGGCTCAGGATAGCTCCAGAATTTCTTTTTTATCAACCTGTTTTTCAGGAAAGGTTTCTTTTATTCTGTGGGAATGAGTTGCCTAGCTGTAAGCTTGGTGATAAAGCTGGGTACCCAGCTGGAGGTAGCGCTTCAGAAGGCAGTGCTGTGTCAGCCAACTAGCAAGAGCTGGCTAGCTCTAGCAAGAAGCTCTCAAGCTAAGACCATAATTAAATTAATTATGAAGGAGGTAAGTTTCAGGACACCTCACGGGATGCATTACATCAAATGGAGTAGACAGAGGGACCCATAAGAGAGACTTTGCCACTGGAAAGAAATTTCCCTTCCAGGAGCAATGCCAAAAGCGCGGGACTTGTCTTAGCAGTCCCTAGCTCTCCATGCTGCAAGCCTGTCCTCTTGGTTCCTAGTTGCAGAGAGCACCATGGAAACCATGCTGCGTGTAATATAGCGGGTTATGCCTAGGGTTTTTTAAAATCTGTTCTCCACACCTGATAGGCAGTTAATTGACTCTGAAGTGGCCTAGAATAGCACTTGTTTTACCTTTGTCCAAGTTTTATTGTACAGAAAGTAGGATTTCCAGGGTGAGCTAGTAAATACCAAGCTGCCTTACTCTCCAGGGGATGACAAATATCCAGTGGGTGCTGGACTTTTCTTAAGGCAAATCCGAGCTGTGCAAGGCTGAGAATCCTCAGAATCACTAAGGTTGTGCTTTAGCACAGGCTGTTTTAAGACAGTTAACATGATTATGTGAATAATCTGTGAAATTTCCACCCAGTGTTCATTAGACAGATGATATGCGGGACTTGGAGGTAGTGAAGAAAGAACACCACATGGGGTTCAGCTGCCAGCTCCTAACTTCTAACCTTTGCCCATCGTTTGTCAGTGGATTGCTGATGTAGGTCCAGCACCTGAATTTTGTTCTGGACTAATTGGTTTCTGCCTACCTTGTTTGCCATGGGACCATCTCTAAGTATGAGAGTTTTGTTGTATGAAAGACTTAGTTAGCAAACTGTGGAGTTGGAGCCTCCCTATGTGTTTGCAGAGACCCTAGCACAACAGGGTGCTAAACTAAACCCTAGTTGTGGCAACTGATTACTGCCTTCCTGGAAATAAAAAGTTACAATGTACCAAAACATTTTAAGATGTTGATATGTTTAAATAGCCTCTTTTTGTGGTAGAAGGGTGGGCAACCCAAACTTCCACATTATTCTGTAAGGACTTCAGATGTAGCTATTGTAACTAGAGAATTACTTTTAATTTTATGA
Source organism: Todiramphus chloris collaris (assembly GCA_025345505.1). NCBI lineage: Eukaryota > Metazoa > Chordata > Aves > Coraciiformes > Alcedinidae > Todiramphus > Todiramphus chloris. The sequence continues at coordinate 10,412,617 of JANVCC010000066.1, read as the reverse complement.
TAATTAATTAAGATAATGGTTCAGAGCAAAGTCCAGTATAAATTCTGCCCTTGGAAGAACTCCAACAGTGATTATCATTCAGCTCTTCATTCTGATAAGGAAGTTTTAATTTAATGTTAGAATAACTTACTGGTGTTCAAGCCCAACAAAGGAGTCATCTCTTTGGAGGCTGTGTTCAAGGAGGCCATTGTGAAGGAGGCTTCCACACATTGTTGCCTTCAGCAAACCATACTGCAGTGCTCTAAAACCACCAGCAGAGAAACAAAGAGGAGGCTCACAATCTGCCAAGACACAACTGTGAAACAGGCTGAGGATGAGGCACCTCTGCAGAAGAGGAGTAAAGCAGTATCGAGAGTCCAACGAGTCTGATTGCAAACTTTGATTTTCAACTCTTTAAAAATGCCTGCATTCTGCAGCCTGCTGCAGGGATGCAGATGTGCCCCACTGGGCTAGGTAAAAGTGGATTTAAAGTGGATTATCAAGATGTTGTTGCAAGCTCCTGCCTAGGGGTAAAGAGGCAACACGTCCCGGTGCACGGAGTGTGTGACTAATGCTGGGTAACCATGAGTGTCTTTCCTTGCTTGGCCAGTCTTAGACAATAGTACTTGCACTCTATATGCCTCAGTTTCCCCATTGCATAAAGAGGGAAACTTAGGTCCTGCATAACAGAGAGCGTGGGTTGCTGTTTCAAATCAATGATAGCTACCAGCACCCATCACTTCAGTGCTAGGTGTGACCTAGCCTGTGGAGAGCTTGAGAGAAAGCCCTGAGGTATATTTTACAGAAGAATCAAATCCACTTCAGTGCAGAGAGATGAACTGGGTGCTGGTGTCCTCATGAACCCTCCATTTGAAACATTATATAGGCTTTTCCGTAGGCGTGAATTTCAGCTCTTCAGTGTGATTTATACCATATTCCCTGCTTTTGTTGGCACCTCTGTTACTGCTGGTAATGACCTGCAGGAATAAACAGCAAGACAAGAGCATCTCACTGGTGCTTTCTGGTCTGTGGGGAGCTTGGGCCTTGTGCAGCCTGCTCCTCTGGGCTGCTCTTCCCTTCCAGTGGTTTGGTGCGGGCAGGCAGGATTTTGCTCGCGAGGGGCGCTGGGCTGATTAATGTCTCTCTGCATTTTTCAGGAGAATGCTTTGTCACTGGCCAGTCCCATTTCAAAAGCTTTGACAACAAGTATTTCACCTTCAGCGGGATTTGCCATTACTTACTTGCGAAGGACTGTGTGGAAAATTCCTTTTCCGTGATCATCGAGACGGTGCAGGTACCAGCAGCCTCGCCCGGCGTCCCTGCGCGTGCTCTGGAGGGAGGGAAGGGCTCTGGGAGTCTGGTGGGAATTGCAGACGCACAGACCAACAAAAGTAATTTTCCTAGGGAAATAATTAGTTTAAGGAACAGATGCAGCCTTTCGCCTTAGCTAACGAGTGTTTTGCTTCTCCTTGCTGCCGTTGCCAGCCTAGCTGGAGATGGAGATCCATAGCGAGGCGTGGGGAACAGCCCTTTGCCGCCTTTTTGCCCGCGGAGCAAACGCAGGCGGGCCCAGGGTGCGCCCCTTGCAGAGCGCCCTGAAGGCCGAGGCCTCGTTCTGCGGGGACCGGGCCTCTCCTCAGGCTGTGCGTGGGATGTGCCGCCAGAGCAGGACCTTGGGCTGCTCTCCGTGAAGCCACAGTGGCTGGAGATGCCTGTTGTTTACTTGCCAGTCAGCTGCCCCTGGCTTTTTGGCCATCTCTGATGGGCGAGAGGGAGGCAGCTCTGGAGGTCAGCAAGCAGAGGCAGCTGGGGAGAGGCGGGAACGGGAGACAGGCCAATATGGGGAGGGGAGGACACCCTGGAGGAGCTGTCACAGAGAGGTCAACCTGGTCATGAAGTTAATAGACCAGTTGAACATGGGAATGGGTGAACTCTAGACTTTTGAAAGGAGTAGTGAATGAACTCGCTGAGAGTGGAGTATCAGCCTGCCCTGCAGGACCCAAGCAACTGTCAAACGGCAGGCTTTCTGAAGGAGCAGGGTGCGACTGTCGGGTGTGCACACCATCTGCATCTGTACCCTGCATTAGAAAGCTCTGATAGTGCAGCTCTGTGCTTGGGAACTTGCAGAACAGGTTTTCACTGAAACTTCCCTTTCGAAACCCAGGAGGCACGAGGGCCTGCAATCTCTGTTCCTCATTTTCGTAAGCCACAGCGTGGAAAATAAAGAGCCCAAGATTCTAGGGCAGTGTGAAGCAGGCAGCTGTGTCCCAGGCTGACGGGCTGTGTGGGGCACCGTGCCCTTCCTGCCCCTGCCGCAGCCTGGCGGGGCTGGGTGCCAGTCGCCGGCATGGACGGCTCCCAGGGGTCCGGGGAAGCACCAGATTGCTTTCTGGGCTCCGAGATGAGGAGCTGTGGATTGCTCCCTGGTGTGTGATTAACAGGGTAATGGAAAAGAGGTTACCAGCCTCAGAGTTGTGGGATGCATGAAACTAGATCCATAAAGGCATCGAGACACTTAACACCTCCTGAATTAGATGCTAAAATGCCTTCTGGGGGCCTGGGGCTAAGTCACCAATAAAGCGAAAGCTTGAGGTTTGAGGCAAATTTTCCCTTCTCTGCAGTGTGCAGATGATCCTGATGCTGTGTGCACTCGCTCAGCTTCTGTTCGAATCCGGGATGTGGACAACAGCCTCATTAAAATGAAACACGGAGGAGGAGTTTCACTGAATGGACAAGACGTACAGATCCCTTTGCTACAAGGTGTGTTTGCATAGGCTAACTCTGGCCAGCCACTCCAGGCATCCTACTTATTAGTGTTTGCTGGCATGCTTTAGCGCCGTTCAAAAGGGTTTTCAATACCACATACTCGCTTGCAACCTCTTCTAGAAGCGTTGTCATTTCAGCTTGTCTCCTTGCAGCCAACACATCTTGGCTCAGCTTCTCTGAAATGAGGAGCTTTAAGCTGGTCTGGATTTGTGAGATGTGTTCTTGAAAACCACTATGCTTTTAAAAATTACTATTATTTTTTTATCCAGAAGCTTGAAATCCCTCCAGTGATCTTGCAAAATGTCACAGTTAATGCCTGAGGTTTTACAGAATGCCCCTATATCCTGTTCTAGGGCTCCTGAGTGCCTTAAAGCAGAACATACTGGACAAGTTCACGCAGATGTAAGCTGCTAAGAAGGCACAAAGCTTGGAAAGTGTGATGTAGGCATGGCTGGTACCCCTTGCTTTGTCAGACCTGCGTGCCCCCTGCTCTGTGGAAGCCACTTTGTTGGCCTGTTCAGCACAACAGAGCAGTCCCAGGCAACAAAACGTCGCGTCCTGGCTTTACTGACTGACACTTGGTGTTGTTTTAAGGTGCCCTCCGTATCCAGCGTACAGTGAGGACTTCAGTCCGCCTTACCTACGGGGAAGATTTGCAGATTGACTGGGATGGTCATGGTGAACTCCTAGTGAAGGTACTCTTTCTCTCTCTCTGTTCTATTTCTGTCTTTTTTTGCCCCCTCTCTTGTCCCACACAAACATATACAAAGATTTTGTTGTCTGAAGTGAGGAATTGCTTTGTGTTGCATGTTAGAAATTCCGTTCTTTTTTGCTACCCCCGGAGTGATATACAGGTCCTTTTGTTTTCCAGAAACAAACAATTTCATCCTACAGCAGCTTGGTAGGGTTTTTGGTTTTGTTTTTGATTGGTTTTTTTTTCCCCCCTTCTCCTTTTTGTGCCGTGACAGCCATTATTAACCATGAATAGTTTTGTGTTTTGTTCAGCAGATACCTTCCAAACTGCATTTTTGCTTTCATTTGCTTTGCCTGTCCTGTCTAAAGCAATGGATTTGTAGGAGTTGAAATCAGGGAAGAATATGGCTCTAGGGACACAGTTAGTCATAATTTCCAGGAAAAACCAATTAACTCATGGAAGATATGTTGCATGCTCCTTCTACTGTGAGGAATGTTTAAAGTCACCCTTGGTTAACAATTAGGGTTTGTCTGTGCTGCAGACCACAGCAGAGTGTAGAAATACCCAAAGCAAGTTTAAAAGAAATGAGCTGTTAGGAGAAGCAGTCTAGCTGCAAAAACAATGCTGCAGAACCAGAATGCTCTACATAAACCACTTTGTGTGCCTGTGTGTCTTAGAAGCTGCAGAATGATTAGCAGCGCAGAAAAGCCTGTGAGTGAAGAGGAGATTATTTACTATGGAGTAGTTTCCTGATAGCCGATAAATCATCACAGCTCCTCCAGCTAAGCTGTCTATTGCCCTTTTTGCTTGTACAAGAGGCTGTTTTCTTCACTTGGCAGGTCTCGGGGAATGCAGTGTTGTCCCTGAGGGTGTATTTGCTCCCTCAAGAGCACCAGCCCACCTGTAGTGCTGCTTCCTGGTGTGGTGACCTGCAGGCTCTGGGTGCTAAGTCAGGGTGATGTGCTCCAGTGTGATGCTGGGTGGCTGCAGACCTGCGTGGTCCTGCTGTGTTTGCATGGGTGGGTGCTTAACCACAGACAGGCGTCTGCAGCTGGGCCCCACCTGGGGTAGTTTTGCTCACTGGAAAGGGTTTTTGCAAGAAAGTCAATTTTCCTGGGGCTTTCTTGGGAGCAGTGAGTGTTGCCTGCTCTGAACCATGGTTTTCCTTTTGCACTCTCCTTGCCTGCCCCAAAATCTGGCTTAAATATCACATATGGCACTGTGTAAAGGTTCATGAAAGCTAATTCAGAAGTGAGTACAAGAGTTGAAGAGACAACAGAGAAGAAAGGTTGAGAATAACTTCAGAAAGCATCCATGGTTTTGTTGTTGTTTCAATCTAGCCTGTATCTCTATGCTCCAAGGATTGCAGAAGTTGTTTTGGGGGAAGTTCAGTACCTTGGCACACCTCAGAAGTATTTGCTTTCCTCAGTATTCAAAGTGTTTTTCTGCCTGGTCAGAGACTCGTATAGCCTGGCAAATTCTTTCTTATGGTTAAAACAAATCTAATTTTCTGCTCCAGATCCTCTACCCATAAAAGCAGTGGAAATGTCTCCAATCGTCTGCATGTATTCAGCTCTGTCCTGGTCTCCCTCCCTTTCTGGGTATCTGAAGCATCTTTTTAATTGCTTTTGGAGACTTAATTTATGCTGGATTTGTAGACTGACCCATTGCCAAGTATTTCTGACAATTGGAGGAAATGTTACACTTCCATGACCTTGGCTAAATTTCTGGTAAAACTTCTATGTTCCCCAAGAAGGCTTCCCTTTCTGTGACCACTTGATATTTGTGATTCAAGCTTCCACTTGAAAACACACAAAAATTTGGGTTTGTATGAGCCGTTGTCTGTCTGCAGAGTATGTGAAAAAGTAGCTTCCTTGGCCATCAGAGTATAAGGGTATGTATCCTCTAATAATTCATGGCTGTTCATTTCAGTGCTCACTGAAGTAAAATCACTGAACAGAATTAGTTCTCTTCTTACTCAAACCAGGGCACCCTCTTTACCTCTAAGTTTAGGGTCCCATTTCAGCTGTCCCTCAGTTTGCACCGAGAACAAGGCAGGGTGCAAAGTACATCTGCTGTGTGGGTTGTTTGTAAAGCCACTTCTAGTGCATCATAACCTTCTCTAGGCAGGAGGAAGCTCTAGTGTGAGGTCATGTTGCTTTAGGGGTAGTAGTCTCTTCCTTACTGTATTAATGGTCCTTAATGCTGAGAGGAAAAAACCCCTCCTCCAACATTGCCTCTGTTTTGCACAAAACAATCTTGTTTACATTTTCTTCATCTTCATATATTCTTTAAAAATGTGAAATGGTTTCAGGTGCAGTATCTTTCCCCAGATTACCACTGTAAATATAATCATCTCACACTGTTAAAAAAACAAGCATGCAACCCCTGCTGTTGCCCTCTTCATATATGTGAATGAAAGGGAAAAATAGGAAACGACTAAACTGGAGAGCTGATCAAGGCACTGTTCTTCTAGTCACCTTCAGCTACCATCTGAAATTGTCACTGTGCTGCACAAAAATTGTCCTGCTGCTACTAATAGTAGTGTTTTTGTTACAAGTTCAAAAATGTAGTAATTGTAGACAATGAAATTGTCTCTCTAGTATTTTAATGTGTAGTTCAGAATTCCCTTGGTTGTTGAATTGTGTATGGTTCAGTCTTTAGAAAATCCTGCTATCCAGAGTGTATCCTGTTCTGGAGGGTGACCAGGCTAACGTTGTGTTCCTTAGCTGTCTCCAGTCTATTCCGAAAGGATGTGCGGGCTGTGTGGAAATTACAATGGTAACCAAGGAGATGATTTTCTTACACCCTCTGGCATGGTGGAAGCGCGTCTGGAAGATTTTGGAAACTCCTGGAAGCTCAAGGCAGACTGCCAAAACTTGTTAAAACAAGACAGTGACCCCTGCAATCTCAATCCTCGCTTAGGTACTGAACTCCATCCAAAACTAATATGTGCAGCGAACTATGATCTTCCATTTTACATGACAATACAATTAAAAATAAAGAAAAAGAGAAGAAGCTAGTGTTGCTTACAGTAGCAGCAGGGTAACTATAATTTCTGTTAAATAACAAAAAACCCCAAACAAACAGAGACACTGATTGATGCAGGCTTCCTAAGGAAAATGTAATGTTTTGTGAAAATTAAAAACAAAATCTGTGATGTGGGATCATGCTGCTGTTGAGTTTGGACCATGGCTGGAGTTAGACCATCACAGCCACAGCACAAACTTGTGCCACTAAAACCACTCTTACAAGTGGCAGCGGTACTATGTTTATCCTCTGGGTGGATGAAACACCTGTATTCTTCACCCCACCTTATATGCTCTTACTGATCCGTTGTCTCCCTTCTTTTACTGCATCCCAACAGACAGTCTTCCTCTTTCCTTCTGTCCTGCTTGGCTGTCCTCATTGGACACGGAGAGAAATTCGCAGAGCAATTTCTGTTACAGCAGCCTCTGATTTCTGGGAGGAGCAAGCACACAGAAAATTTTATAGTTGCAGATCAGAGCAGGCAGTGGTGATTTGTAAGTGCAGCGCAGCCTAGGAGGTTTAATTTGGCAAATATAAAAAGCAGCAGAACGCAGAGGCCCAGTGAAAGGAAGTACAGCACCAGAAATAGTGGTAACAGAACATAAAAGCATTACTTTTCCTTGATTTGTTTTTACTAGTGAAGCATTATTCTTTTAGTGGAGCTCACGACCTATGAGCTATGATGCTATCTATGCCTACTCGATCCTATTTTATTCTTTTGCATATTATGTTGGTTTGGTCTGGTATTGTTTTCTACAAAAGAAAAGGAAAATACTTAAATAGTTCTTCTAGCTTTTCTTGCAAGCCGTTGATTGATTCAGTGCAAGCATGTCACTTTTCTCTTTTCTAGCCAAATATGCTGAGGACTCCTGCTCAGTTCTGATGTCTGCTGCATTTGAACTCTGTCACCACGAAGTCAGTCCCACTCCCTATGTGAAGAACTGTCGCTTTGATGTTTGCTCCTGCTCCAGTGGCAAGGATTGTCTGTGCTCTGCAATCGCTAACTACGCAGCAGCCTGTGCTAGGAAGAGTATCCTGGTCCAGTGGAGAGGACCTGACTTCTGCCGTGAGTGAAATGTTCCTAAAACCTGCTTGTTTTCCTTGTCTTGAAGGAATTTTCTGGCAATGTCAGATGAGAAATCTAGAACGAGATGATTTTTGCAAGGTGCCAAATACTACCTATGGCAAATAATGAGGGAGTGTATCTTTCCCCCTCTCTAGCAAGGATGCAAAAACTGTTCCCAGAGACTGCTCAGCACTGCAGGAGAGTCATCTGACATGCTTTAGCAGATTTCCATTTTCAGATATATTTAAGTTTCGCTACTCATCTGAAAACTTTCCCCCTATCCCAGGGCAGGAATTCCAAGTATTTTGTAGTAATGTATGAATTGAGTTTTTTGGTACCTCCTCCTTTTCAGGCCCAAGCTTCCTGGCTCCTGACCTTGTCCTTTGCTGATGTTGAGGGTGTGGAGGAAGCACGAAGGGAGCTACTTGGTCAAGTGGTGTCACAGAACAGAATCATACAAGTACAGACAAACATATCACAAAGAACCTCTGTCAGTCTTTTGGTACCACCCCTGCTCATAGAGGGGATAACATACAGCAGTTTGCCTAGAGTCTTGTCCAGACAAGTTTCGAATACTTCCAAGAATGGAGATCCTTCAACCTCCCTGGCATCTATCTCTCTTACCAGTTTCGTTATCACCCTGTCAGTGCAGAGGTCTGAGATCTGTGTCAGATCTCATTTCGTGTGCACCATTCAGCTTGTGGGTGAACATCATTTTTCTAACCACATATGAGCTCCTTTCCTCCTTCTCCCGTAAATTCTAGTATGATGTGGCAGCTGGTTCAAGATGAGATCCTGAACCTTGATCAACAGGCCCTGGGTGGCATATGAGAGCTTTGTGGCAATTTGTGCAGACTTATAATTCCTCTGAGGGTCAGAATTCCCCTGAGGACTGTTTGCAGGATGCCACCTGTAATAAATGGCAGCCCTGGTTCAAAAGCTTGCAGTCTAAAAGCCAAGATGTTGCAAGAGGATAGAGCAGAAGGTTTGGGTTACAGAGGTGGTGTAACAGAAAGAATAGGGTGTTTTTGCATAGATCAGTCTGGTGCTAAATTAATAGCCATACTGCTAAAAAAGAAGCAGAAGCAGCCAACATCTCTTATTTCTTTTCTTTCTGTGTTAGGTCAGTGTGGTAGGAAAAAATCCTTTGCAATGGAATTTTGAATATGGACGTGCTTTTCCTCATAAATATTTGTGAAATGGATGTTTTTCCATTTTGCTTCCTACTAAGGAAAAAAGACAATTGAAGATTTAGGGGAAAAGCGTGTATGATTGGCAGCCCTCCAGATCTGTTCTTCTACTACTTCCCAGACAGGAGGTGGGAAACACTTTCATAAACTGAGTGTGTAGAAACTGGAAGAGAGACAGAAAGAAAGGTCACTGGCCTTCCACCTGGTAGGTTCTGTACCTGTAAGGTCAGTGACTAACAGCTTCTGCAGGCTGGAGAGTATTTACTGCGAATGAGAACAAACCCAGTTTATGTTAAACTGCTCCATGGTTTCATAGTATTTTACCTAATTTATGTAAATGTTCAGAGAGTGGAACAGTAATGTAATAAAAATCCTTTTAAAAATGTACAGGTCTGGAGGCTGAAAGAAAGAGCAGCGATAATGCACCATCATTCTTTCTGTAATTGAACAAGTCAATTTTCACAATTAATCTTTAATAGTGCAGAGCTGCTTCCTCCTTTCTGTGCATTACAAAGCGCTTTATGCTTTCATAAAGTGACGATTTCCCTGACTGCAGATCCATCAGCCCCCATTAAATAATCCCGATGCCCTAGACATCTCCTGGCACATGAAGGAGAACAATCCCTCTTTTAATGGGCTTGAGATGTGAATGTGCAGGTTGTGTAATTTGTGCTGATGGTCCAGTGCACGGAACGCGTGCTCCACTCCTGCCTTGGTCAACAGAGATTCAGTTTCCTGGGAAATGACTTGACAGAACCGGTTTGCTTGATTGGAAGTGGATAAGTGGAGGGAGGTAAGTCATTAGTGTAGCACAGCATTTCTGCTGCATGTCAAGATAACAAGCACATTCATCTCCCATGTCTTTGAAATTATTTTAGTTGCAGTTTGATTGTTTTAAGAGTTGACTTGTACCCTTCCGGCCCACCATGAATAAGCAACAGAGCCCATCCCTTTATGCTGCATGAAGTGAGCAGATAAGCCATACTGTGAAGACCTGTCTGTCTCATGCACATGCATGTAAAAAACTGGGTAAAAAACCTGGCTATCTGGCCAAGCCTGAAGAAATGTAGTGAATGCAGTTAAATCTGGTTGGTGACTGGTCACTAATGGTGTTTCCGAGGGCTCGGCCCTGGGGCCGGTTCTCTTTCCAACAGCTCTATCAATGATCTTGGTAAGTTTGCAAATGACACCAAGTTAGGTGGGAGTGTTTAGCTGCTTGAAGTTGGGGAGGCTCTACAGAGGGATCTGAACTGGCTGTATCGATGGGCTGGGGCCAGTGGCATGGGCTTCAACAAGGACAAGTGCTGCCTTCTTGCTGTTAAAAACAGATGTCTCTGAGAGGTGATGGAGCAATGTCTTAGGACTGGGAGTGTGACCGTGGCATTGAGCAGCATCCCTGGAAAAACAGCAAATGTTTCTAAAATCTTAGGAAGGGCATGGGCAGGTACAATGAGACACAAAGCTTTGGCTAAGAAAGAGATCCGCTGCAAAGTTGTCCCTGTGGACAAGGGAGTGTTATCACTGACTAGAAAGTAGAGCAGGATGCTGGGCTGTTACCCTGTCCCTTTTGAATCTCGTAAACTGGTGTACCCAGTTGAAATCTGCCAGACCAGTTCCCTGTTTCCAGAGGCTCCTGTGTGGCAAATTGTAGTTTTGGCTGAGGCTTCGTGGTTGTCCTACGTGCACGTGCCTTGAGTGATGAAAGTTAGTTTAAAATGTAAGAAGCCTGGGCTGTGCCTGCTCAGTGTTTTATTACTGCAGAGATCCTGTTTGTGTAAATTAGCAGCACTGTTCTGTGAGTAGAAGACTCCTAGAGCTGTGAATGAATCCGTCATATAGTCGTTTCTGAGTTACGAGGGATTTCCTCTGCCTGCTGTGGTGATGAGCATGAAGAGATTTCTTGGGCTGTTCTGTGAAAAGTACATTAAATAGTTTGGGCACAAGTCCCAAACTTGGGAGATGGTTGCTCTGAAGAAGGCCTCAAGTGACCTTAGATGCCTCTGGATCTGGTCTGGATCCTCACGTTAGAGGCCTATGCTCCCACGTACGGAACTTCAGGTGTCTCAACAGAATCTGGAGGTGTTAGTGCAGTCACAGCTCTCTTCAGGAAGTATTTCAGGAGAGTTTTGTGATGGTAAGCATTAGACTTTGGTCAGCATGTCGCCCTCGCGTTGGTGCCGTCAGCGTTCGCTTTGGTGCCCTGCTAGCAGCTGAGGGCTGCAGCCTTGCTCTGGTTTGTATCCTGCTGCCCGTGCTGCAGTTCCCAGGGGTGTGCTCTCGCAGGAGAGAGGGCAGGGATTATCAGATCATTCCGCAGGGATGATAAGAGGAAGATCTTTCTCTGTAACCCCTTGATCTTGGTTTTAGCACTGTACAAATGTGCCAACTTCTATTTGCAGCTGCTTCCCTCACTCCACTGAACATCCTACTTCATCACCTTCTGACTCTGGCCTTTGCTTTGCAACGTTGCTAAACCGACACGTTTTGTAAACCCCAGTTACTAGAGGGCCTGCTAAAAGCCCTTGGCAATACTAATCTGCTTTCTTGTCCCCTGAAATGTCTTGTCATAGGTGCCACCTAGTGCTTATGCTGTTGTATGCAGAGGAGATCGCCTCAAAATCGGTGCTATAGAGCTGAGTGGAAGCTTTATAAGAAACAAAGAGGCCAAAACGGCTCCACAGGCCATAATTAGGTCTTCATAAAAATGAATTAATCATCCTACATCAGTAGTACCCAAGGTTTGGCTCCATGATCACTGAATTACTTCCTTACTTGCACCTGCTGCCACAGAAATGACTGTGGGATTTCTGGGATGTGAACTGTTCCAGCACCTGCCTATCAAGGCAGGAACCTTCATTTCTACTTAGTTTGACCAAATTGTCTCTAACCACGCTGCGGAGGAAGGGACATGTGTACGTGACACTTGTAATGCTCCTAGCTTGTAGCTCAAGTAGGAACAGAGATTGGACAGAGCCCATGTTTCTTTCGTTCTGAATGACATCTCACGCAGGGATTTCCCCCGTGGGGGCTTGCAGCCCAATCCCAGCTATTGGGAGCTGCACGCTGTAAGGTTCTGTTTGTGTGTCAGCAGTGCCCTGGGCTGCACTCTGGCTGCAGAGTTAAGGAGAGACAGTGTAATACGGGCCTCCATCCATAAGTAAATGGTGTAAATGCATTTTAATGCCCCGGTCTGGTTTAGGCAGCTTTTCCTGTAGGTGGCTCTGCATCAAATGCTCATTTCCCTGATGTGCACATTGTTCAACAGCCATGACCTGTCCTGCAAACCAAGTGTACCAGCAGTGTGGGACTCCCTGCAACCAGACCTGCCGATCTCTCTCCTACCCCGACGAGGACTGCAGTGAGCTCTGCGTGGAAGGGTGCTACTGTCCCCCTGGCCACTACATGGACGAGCACGAGCAGTGCGTGCCAAAATCCCACTGCTCTTGTTACTATGAGGGTGAGATCTTCCAGCCAGAGGACATATTTTCGGATCATTACACCATGTGGTAAGTGCAACGTCCGTAACTCATCCTTGCGCACTGTGACTCTTAAGTTTTGGATAGCGTGAGTGGTTAATTGGTTCACTTCCTCAGTTCCTTTACCTGAAACTACTTGAAAGGAAGGCAAGGTTTTGCCTCCAAAAAGCCAAATGGTCAGTTTGCGTCTCTGTCCCTGTCATTTCAAATGCCACCTTAGGAAACAGCCCTAAGCCCTAGTCCATAAACAGTTCCTGCCAGTTTGAAAGGGACTTTAATTACTGATAATAGCTCATTTGCAAGCTTTTAGAATATCACTTTAATGCGCTGAGATGCGTTTCTTAAACATTAAAACCCAATTACCTCTATCAAAGACAGAAATATTAAAAAGCATTTCTAATTGTTAAAATGAGTAGTGATACACTGAGAGTAGGAATGTAATTGCTGGGTGTCTCCTGACAAGCCCAGTTTTGGGAACAGTGTCTTCTCCTTTCCCCCTGTAGCACAGAAGTCGTAAGCTGCAGGTGCTTGGTGGTCCCTGGCCTCTCTGGGCAGCAGACCTGCCTTACCTTGCCCAGCTTTCTGCGGGTGCAGACGCGATGGGCTGAGCGGGACGGGCTCGCGTACAGCCGGGTTACCGTGCTGGAGCAGCGCTGCAGCTCTCGAAAGGAAGGTTTGCCTGGAGCTTTGATCAGCACAGGGGTTGGAGGGTGACAGATCAGCCCCAATGAGAGGTGTCATTTTGTTACTCTGATGAGTTCCCTGCAGGCCTGTCTGAAAACAACAGTGAGAGTGAAAGCTAAATGTCACTTTGTTAAATACAAGCTCTATTTGTTTTTCTTAGCTATTGTGAAAATGGTTTCATGCACTGCAGTACAAACAGAGTTCCTGGAGCCTTCCTGCCAGATGTCTTCGCTGATGAGAGGCCATCTGCCAGAAGTGAGTATGCCTTAAAAATTAGTATTTGTTTCTGATTTCTTTTTCTTCCCCCCGCCTCCCCCCTTCAATCTGCTGGTAATTTAGACTAGGGAAGAAGTACCAGAGGGTGTAGTGACTGATGATATTGTGAGTCCTTTTTTTTTTTTCTTTTTTGATACAGGATATATGTTTGTGTGGGAGTGTGCAGAGCTCATTGTGTCTCACCTCTCAAAATTCTAGTCAGCTACTGCAGTCTCTTTAGTTGAAGAGGTTAAAGGATCCCTTGGTGGGGATCTGAGGCCCCCGGTAATTTGAGGATCACATGATATCAGTAGCTAGCCAGCTTTATACCTCCTGCTTCCGACTAGCAGGTTGCAAGCTCTCCTTTCTGGTGCAGATCAATCTTATTGTGGCTTGAGGGTTAGAGTGCTGCCAGGCACTGAGTATGCCCCCAGCCACCAGGCATTCTGCTCTAAAACCTGGAGACTGACAGCTGCCTTGCAGAGCTAGGCAGTGCATTAGAAAATAGGACATCAGTGATCTGGGATATTTTTGATTCTTCCCATTGATGTACAGATGGAGTTTACAGGATTGTGATGGGAGAGGGAGTCTTGGTAGACCATCAGTAACGATGTCACTGGTTGTCTCCCACTGCCCTTCTAGGTTTGTATCTCAGTGAACTCTTGCTGCAATGTTAAGCCATAATTTTCCTGATACTGGTACAAAACCTGAGAGAGGCACGTTTCTAGTGTCACTTGAAATAATAACGTGGAGTTTCTTGGGAAATCCTGATCTTCTGTTAGAACCAGAGTTCTCAAAGTGTTTGACATCTTTGTGTTTAAGCTGAGGGGATTGTTATTAGCAGTCACCCATGTAGTTGTACTCCGTGTTGGGAGCGAGTGTAAACACAATAATGTATGGTGCTGTTGCTTCTCAGAACATCAGTTCTGTGCTGACACTGCTCGTGAACACTGCTTACAGGTTAAAATAAGTGTCCTCTAATACAAGTGTTGTTCTATCCTATAGAAGAAGACTGTCCTAACAATACTTGACTTCTAATTGCAATTTCTGTGAATCTATTTTGTAAAGTAAAAAGGAGCTTGACATGCAGGCCCCCCATGGAAAGATTTATCTGTCCTGCAAACAACCCAAGAGCTGAAGGGTTGGAGTGTGCCAAGACTTGCCAGAATTATGACTTGGAGTGCATCAGCCACGGCTGTGTATCTGGATGCCTCTGTCCAAAAGGAATGGTAAGCAGGTGGTTCTTGTTTTCTTGCCTTCATTTTATCTTACCAGCAGTCTTCTTGCAGCTTGGGAATATGTGATTGTAAAGTATTGACTGTGACAAATTATGGCTAGTTTAAAATATCTGTATTAGTAATCTGCATGGAAGTTGAAATTTAGCTTGCAATAATAATTGATAATCAAAAAGCCAAACCCCACTATTTTTAAGGCCAATTTATGTCTTCCTTCAGCTCTCCTCCCAAACTCCTCCTCGGTCTCGATGAATTTCTGTAGTCAGAGAGACAGAGGTGCACAGGCACCCATAACCCAGTTACCTACCCCACATTCAGACAAACCCTCCTGCTGATACTGGTTGCCTCTTTGTCAAGTCCCTGTCTCTGCTGCTGCCTTCCTGTGTGTCCTACCAAAGTGAGAGTTCCCCCTGAGAAGGAACGTGGGACATGAAACTTGCTAAGATGATGCCAGAGGGTCGTGGAGTTGCAGCTGGTGTGCTGAGCATGCTTTTTCCACTGGTAAGATGCTTTCTGGAGTTGAGGGTTATGTTCCCCTGCAGCCCTCATATTTAACTATTAGTTTAGTCATTTTTAAATAGAGGAAATAGCAGATAGTTATTTGCAGAGCCAGTGACTATGAACTCATTGTCAATTTAGAGCCCTGATAAAAAACAGGTGGAGTAGAATAGACAGCAGATTGCTGCTGTTGCTCTCTGAGCAATAGAAAAATTCTCAGTGTACATAATTTGAAGGCATTCATATCAACGTTGAGCAAATTTTCAATACAATTTTAAAACAAGTGTTGCTTCTTTTAACATTTCAGTTTTTAAATGTCTTTCTTTTTAGAGAAGAATATTCCTAACTGGTAGTGTGGTAAATAAACTACAAGCACACAGACTTTTGTAAAAGTTGCAGGATCTGGAGTGTGAACAGGTCTTTCTCTGTACATTACTATTACATCTTTTTGATTTGGTGAAGGATCTTGAGATCTCATTTCAGTTCCAAGATGTGGTGACGCTACACTTGAGAGAAAATAGTGGAAAACAAAGCACGATAGCTACTCAACAGGAAAAACCCACAAAACATAACAAAAGGAGCAGTGAGTGCCTCCTCAGCTCTCATACTCCCCCAAATCAATTTCCTGGTAATTGGCCTTCACATGTAGTACAGCATTTCATACTCCTTTTTAGTAGCTGGGAACTATCATGTAAACAATTGTTTCATGAAATTCTTGCCAGGAGAAGCAGTGTTTGGCATTCAGGAACCGGAAACTCCAGCTGACTCTGCAGTGATGTGAAACCCGCCCCTGAACTAACAAGATGGTTTGTCAGGTTTTGGATAGAAGAATTGGGCCTTGCAGTTATTTATTTATTTATGTATTTTGTAACCTGGTAAAATAAGTTCTTTGTCCACTAGATGACAGTATGGCTCGATCTTCCAGTGAACTCAGTCTATAATTGCTCATTCTCATTGGCTTCCTGTCCGGCAGGGAATAAAAACTGTGGGGTTTGTGTTTCTCAAAGCCATGAGGGGAGAAGCCAGTATATAGATGATTTTCTTGTCAGTACAGCCATGCAAAAGCAGGATCAAGCTTGGCGCTCTTATTATGCGTGTGCCCTTTGCCACGTCTTAGACTCCTGGGATGTGGCTCCACAGGACCTGCCAGCTCTGTTTCCTCCTCATAGATACCCAGCCAGGAAGGTTTGGGAGGGTGCTTTTTCCTTACTTCTGCATTCTGAAATGTGCTCCCAGTATCAGTTGCCAAAGACAGAAGAATTTGGGGTGTTGACCAAGTTCTCCTTTCCATGCCAGCACTCTCTACCCTAAAGACTGGGTACACTGAGGGAAGGCTTTGCTAAGTCAGAGTCTGGGTTTTCCAGACTTGTACCAGCAGGGCTGAGCAATAAAGGGACCAGAAAAAAGATACTGCTATTTGTTTTGCCAGCTGGTGTCCCCTGTTGGTGTTCTGTAAATTTACTAGCACTCACGGAGGTGAGCTACTGTTTATATAAATGTCTGTGGGAAGTAACAGATTACCACATTTATGGGAATAAATATTTGCACATATTATCACTGTAAGAAATTGTGCCATATTAGTGAAGATTTTTTTCTTTTGATGTGCAGTAGCATATAAAAAAGGGTTGGTCATGGATAACTTAGGTTCTTGCTTCTCTGAAATGGTTCATGCCATTGAGAAGGTAGTACACTAAAACAACTCTTCAATACTCTTTGCAAGTGTACATATAGCAGTTGATGTGTAATGAAGTGCAATGTTATGCCTATGTATATGAAGAGATGTTTACAGATCATTTAGCTGGGTTATCAGTCTTAAACAGAGGAATCCATAGCCTTAAAATCTGTATGCAGAAATCGCCCACCAAGTTTGAATTACATATATGAAAATAATAAAAAATGATAATTAAGAATTGTTCAAGAACATGATGCTGCAGCTGCCTAGATTTGAATTGGAACTTCTTGGTGAGAAAGTGCCAATCAATCAATTAATCAATTTCCCCAAACAGAAAATGCAGAAGAAAACTTAATTTCTTTCATCTGAAAAATAAGTTTTCCATTTAATTTTAGCTTAAGTTTACATTGTTTTGATTTCTTGAAAATAAAAATGTTCAGTGAGTCATGGAAAGTAATTCTTCTCTTTCAGTCCTTGATCATCTCAAGGGTGGGAAGTACTTCATACCTGCCATCCTTTTGCAGAGCAGAAAAGATAAATCATAACATATGTGCAGAAGTGTGGGGAAAAACACGCTTTCTCAGATTTTTCCCATTGGAAAATCTTAATAAATATACAAATGGAGTGTTAACCACCTTTTTGGGGAAAAATGGAGCAGGACAATTAGAAGGCACAAAATTGGACACTTCAAAACTAGAAAATTAATTTCTCTCAATTTCCAACAACTGGAGCAAAATAAGGTTTAAAATTGAAACAAAGCATTTAATTATATTGCAGCCGCTGAAGTAACACTATTTCTAAAACAATCGTTTATTAGTGGAAAAAGGGAAGGGGGGAATCAAAAAACTAAACACTTTAATCAGAAAAGTTTGAAGGGTTTTTTTTTTTCTTGCACACTGTTTTCAATGGGAATTTTATGGAGTGCTGTTCTGATTTTCCTGCTAGCTCCGTTCTGTATTCGTCAGTGTAGGCTTGTCCTGTATAATCACACCAGAGTCTTCCCAGAGAGCGGGGTGCTGGCTTTGCGGGGTGTGCATCTGCTCCTGGGTTCTCATCTGACCCACTTCCTTTACTTAACCCCGTAGTCCTTTATTCCTTTGGCTGGCTTTCTGCTGAAGCCCTCAGGTGTTTCAGGAGGAACAGAGTGAAAAACCTGAGCTTCCCTTGGCAGTGAGGTACTCGTCAAAAATGCGTGAACCTCTTCAAGGCAGAGATTGGGGGAGAAGAATCTCAAAGGTTCTGAAATCTGTAATGTTGTCCTGCCTTTTGCAGGATTTGTCAAGGTTTAACAATTAATAAGACAGAGGAAGGAAACGATGGACTTTCTGTCAGATCCCCAGGTAGAGGCAGGGATCATTGTCTAGTCAGCCACTTACAATCCCATGAACACAGCCTCAGGAGCATCATTGTAAGGGTGTGAGATGGTCCCCGCAGCAGCTGTTCTCATAACAAACCTGTGTCTTGTCTTGTGATTGCCTCCCCAGCACTCATCCCTTCCATCACTCAGGACTCTTAGATCTCCTGTACTAAATGCCACCAATGGGTTAAGAGCCTTGCACAGCAAATCCAGCTGTTTGGGAATAATGCCACTAGCTTTGTGGTACTGCATGGTTCTGTGCTCAGCAGACTTGTAATGCAGCACGGCATCGGGCTGCCAGATATGCCAGCTTTTGGATGCGGTGTCAATATGACCAGTAGATTGTATGTTACTATTAATAAAAACATGATCTATTGAGCTTTGCAGTAAAAATAATTGATTGTCTAGTCAAAGTCCACTTGGGTACTTTTGTTCAGCTTTCAGAATCCAAGCCAGCCACCCTGCAGTGTTCTGACAAGGTAGATTTCCCTCTTTGTCAGTGGGTTGACAGTGGCTGAGCTGTAACTTTCTGGTGGCTGTATGTTTGTGATGGAAGTACTAATACCAGTCTATTTAAAGGCTTTAGAGTTGGGGGATAGGGAGTGACTAGCTTCACCTCGCTGTGCGAGGGAGCAAGTCCTGATCTTCTTTTCACTAACCACATGTCTAATCCCAGATGTTGTACCCAGAGGGTGGCCTCGGGTCTGTTGTGAAATGTGCTGCTGATCACTGGAAAAATGCAGACATGTAGCCATGAATGTGAAGTCATGTAGTCATGTACTGATATTTTTCCTGCATGCCACCAGGAAGGAAGGAAGGAATTATACATGCTTGGAAGCATTTGGTCATCTCTGGGCTTGTTTTCTCCCCATCCATTCTGGAGATCAAATCTGAGGTTTAGCCCCAGCTCCATCATCTAGAAAAGCATTTCTTTGTTTCCATCTTGCCTCTATTGGTGTGAGTTTATTTGGCATAATACAGCTCTCCATAAGCCCCAGAGCATGTGGAGCTATATTTGAATGAAGGGTCTCTGGGCTGTGAAATCCTTTTTATTAGTTCCCTGTGGCAGTTCTGGGTCCCCATAGGAAAAGGCAGAGCTGTTCTGCTTTATTAACCTGGCATTCAGACTGCATTGATTGCACTGGCCCATGTTTAATGGTCAAAAAGAAACTGTTTTAATGATTTTATAGAAGGAGTTTAAAGTGGAAAGGTGATATTTTGTGACTTTTGAATGAGAGAGAGGGGAAGCGCCCATCACTTCAGCATTCCATGAAGCAAGAGCCAAACCTTCTCCTGGCTTTACAGTGCTACAACCCAAGTGAAAGACAGCATAGCCAGATTTGGGTTTATTAGATTTGCTAAAACTGGCTGTCCTCAAACTGGAAAGAGAGTTATTGCAGGAAAAAAAAAATCCAGAGAAAAAGAATGGAAAAAATGGCTTAGTCTGAAACCTGTGAGGTTTTTTGTTTGTTTGTTTACGTGAGACATATAGTTTGTTGTTATACAAAACAAAACAGATCAGTGGGGTAAAACTGAAAAAGAAAAAAATGCTAGATAGAACATAATGACCTATTTTCCAGCAACAGAGCCTGTGGAAGTGGAATCAAGTGTCAAGTGGATTGATTTTTATTCTACCTTCTAGTAAATAAATAGGAATGTGAAAGAAAATGTATGGCTACTGCAGTTTTCAGAGGCGGGACAGCAGGGTGGTGGGCTTTGCTGAGGGGCTGTCGTCTGTGACAACAGAACCTGCATTTGCACTTGGGTTCTTCTGGCCGTGCAGCTCCTTGTCTCCTCCTTCATGTTTGTATCTCGGATTTCAGCGCCGCTGGGCCCTGCATCTGGCTGCTTTGCTGGTAGGCCATCCTTCGCTTGTTGTGTGTGAGCAGCATGTGCTAGGCACCTGCTCTCCACATTCAGGTTTTATCTTCACAGCACGCTGGCTTTTGGCAGGTTGGACTTTCTTCTCGTGACATTCTTCTAGAACCCAGCAGTTTCAGTGGTGTTCCGCTCCTGAAGCAAGACTGTGAGGTGTACCCATAGCTCGGTTTATTAGCAATACTGTACCTTTCTTACCTTAGATAGCCTTGAACCATTTCCCTTGTCCTGTGCTTTACTCTGTGTCTCTGTGTTCTCGTGCTTACACCTGCGTGTGCCGGCACGTGCCAGCAGACCCGCGCGCTGACAGCCCCTGTCTTTCGCTCAGGTGCGACATGAAAACAAGTGCGTTGCTCCTGCGAGGTGCCCGTGCTTCCACAATGGGAGAGAATATGCCAAGGGAGAGACAGTGACTAATGACTGCAACACCTGGTGAGCCACTGGAACTGCTTTTTCTCTTGGGCACCTGACGGGTTTTTGATGGAACACAATACTGTTTGCTTGACACGTTATTTTACATCAGGTCAGAGTTTGTAGGGCAGTAACGCAGGTTTTGCACAGACGAGCGCGTTCCCTTCGCATGCTGCATAAAGACCAGGGCAATAGCTGGCAAACTCTACCTGGTACCTTACAAATAGCTGCTCTGTGTGTCTGTGCAGGTCCTCTGGGCCACTGGCTAGTGGATTTGCTCCTTGATCTTGCAACACAAGATAATGATGTAAAGGCTCCTCTCTGGTGGGAGGAACAGAGCCTGCGCTTTGTTGCTAAGCCTGCTGTAGTGCTTTCCTTCCCTTGCTGTTTGTAGCCCCTCGGGTTAGCCCTTTTCAGCCAGAAGCACACAGCAGCAGAAGGGCTGTGATACACCAGCTGTAATATGACAGGAGCTCTTCAGGAAAATGCTAAGAATCAGGCAGAAACAGAGTTGACCACTTAGATCTCAAGTGAGTGCTCAGTCCATTGTTTGTTTGTGAGAGGGAGTTGGTGGTACCTTAGAAGAAAAGAGTAAGTGCTCCATGTCTTTCGCCCACATCTCTATCTATCCTGTTTGATTCTTGAAAAAGAATTTGTAGCTTCAAAAGAAGGTTCTGGGCTGTGAGATTTGCCCAGAGAGAAGCCCTCAGCACAGCCTAGGGTAAGGTGCAGGGTATTTGCCTGTTGGGCAGCTCTTGGTTTCTGCCTGCACAGTGTGCTTGCTGCACTGGAGATGCTTTGCTCTCCGTATGTGCTTGTGCAGGGAATGGGGGCTTGTTCCTGCAGAGCCCCAAGAGTCCAAGGTGTAGGACATCCAGACACCAGCAGTGTGGAAACTGTTCTCTTCCAACTTAAACTTCAGAATCCCTCATACATTTCACAGAATGTTGGGAGGGACCTCAAAAGATCACCTAATCCAAACCTTCTGCCAGAGCAGGGTCACCTAGATTAGGTCACACAGGATCGTGTCCAGGGGGGTTCTCAGTGTCTCCAGAGAGACATTCAACATTTCACCTGAAATGTTCCTGCCCAGCTCTGTGGCACCCCCAGGAGCAGTGTTTTTGTTATTCTCTATATGGCTGGGTGGAGATGGACTGGAGAATCAGCACCAGTAAAGAGTCCTTTGGTGTGGGTTTTGTTTGGTGCGTTGATCTCTGGGCAACGGTGGGTCTGAGTTTTGTACATTTAAACTAGTGGGACTGCTCCAAACTAGCCTAAGTTAGACTTGGATATAAGGTTTTATGGTTTTGTATGGAAATCTTGACTTTCCAGTGTTTTGTTTCATTTTTTTTCCTTTGCAGCTACATGTCACATTGTGAATCATGTACTATAATTAGACCTGGGGAAAAGTAGGAAGATGGAGGTGAAGTTGATATTTTTATCTAGAGACATACACTATAACCTGCTTACATCACACCTACATACAAGCGACAGCTGAAAATTTTCTTGATACAGGAAGAGTAAGGTGTAAAACCCCTAGGCATTGTTGTGAAACACACAAGATTCTTCACAATAACCATACACAGTCTTTTTATCTTCAGTCATTCTTATAATTGTCAGTATTAACATGGTCATAACCATGTTGCTTCATTCTCCTAACTGCCCTTTTGTTTCTGATAATGTACCTGTTAAATGACATTTCCTCTAATAAATAGAGTTTTCTTCAATATCAAGGTCAAGAAAATGTTGGAAACCATGGCTTTTTCTCATTGATAAAAACATTCTTTCATTTTAGGCATTTTTCTTCAATGTGAAAGTAAAATTGGAAAAAAAAGGTCCCTTCAAAAATGTCACTAGGGCTTTTTTGAACTATGGGACTTTGAAAAAGTTTCGTGGTAGTTCTCAGCAAATTTCAAGTCAGATGTCATTTAGAAAGTGATATAGGAAATTACAATTGCTTTGAGAATTAGTAAGAGTTGAGAGTCTGCATTTTGGAGGTCAGATCTTCTTTTTCTTTTGTTTTTGCTTTTTGTACTGCTGTTGCAGGAGTTCTCATTCTCACTTGTTCTTAGCCAGATGTGAACACCTGCAAGCGCAGTATATGAGCCAGAGGTGTCAGATTTGGCGTTTACATTTGACTTGACATATGGGAGACCCTAATTCATGAACAGCGGAATGTCTCTGAGTCTAAGCCAGTGGCAAAACTTCTGTTATGCTCTGTGTTGGGAATTCATTGTCGAGCTCAGTGAAAAAATTGGAATAGCACTGATGAAGCAGTACACAGCAGAAGTTTGCTAATCCGAATTCCGCTGCACAACGTACTCTGTAATCTGTGAGACCCTGGTCTTGCTCTACCTGTTAGCAGAGACTTCATAGCAGAGCGTGCGACAGGTTTCATGCTACTGAAATTTCATTCTTTGAAGAAAATGTGTTGCACAGTATTTCTTATCCTGTGAAGTGTTATCAAGATTAAACAGTGTTTCTGCTGGAGTTAAGGCATTAGTAGCATACTCAGTTCAGTACCCGGTTTTCCTTTGGTTAGCAATTTGATCTTGGGAAAGTACTTCAGGGTTTGTTGGGTTTTTTTTTGTTTTATCCCTGAGTTTTTACATCTGTAAAGCAGGGATAGAATTCCTCTTTCCCTGCCCTTATAGAGCTTGATTAGAAAATTCCTGGAGCAGTGATGGTGTCCATCTGCTTTCATACAGCTTTTAGTAGCTGAATGTTTCTCCAGTCTCAAGGAAGGTATTGCTTATTAGAGCTTTAAATGATTATTATTGGATTAGATTAGTAGATACAGTGTCAGATGCTATTCTAACACCCCCAAATGAATAACAAACAAAAGAGCAGATTTTTCTGCTACATTAACGCTGTTTTTTCTTCTGTTTGCTCAGTCTCTTGATAATTACCAAATCAATTTATTTTACTGATCAAAAGCCCATGGATCCCCTTTCATATTTGCAGCATCTGTAGCAAGGCTCATTGTTCTCCAGGATGCCTCTGGAAAAGGGCAGTAGGACAGGGTGGATACTTGGTAGGCTCTTCTTATCTTTATTTCTTGATTTCTTTCATTTTAACATGAGTGTATTAACCTCCCTGAGCCTTATTTATGAGGGTACCATGTAAGATTTAAATTATGTATCACAGCAATGAAAGGATACAAATGTTCTTGGAGACTCTGAGAACTTTAATAACAATAGGCTGAGATTTATCTTGGAGCCCTCTTTGTATGTTGCCAAGCTTGAATTCTCTCGTAGGGCAGACGTTCTGGTTTGATCGTTGCAGGACACTTTGTGGGACAGTATCATACCCTAGACCCTTCCTCTGAGGTTGTGTCTGTGTGTGTACTTATGTACAGAAAAGTAGATATTTTTATCCATGTCTGTGTTCTTGTGAGACCATGAGGTACTATCTCCAAATGCTGGGTCGGCTAAGCTATCACAAAGAATGAGTTTAATTTAACAGAGACCTGACTGGAAGAATGGCATTATACTTAAGTGCATAATCTGAACAGAAGCCACTGGGCAGACTGAATTATAGTCCTGGTTACTTGGTCCCAGAAGTTGATCACTAGAGTAAACGCAAGTCCTTTGGCATCAGTTGGCTATTAAATTTACTACTATTTTGGCTTTTAATGAGGGGAAAAAATGGACAGTACTGTAAATAAAAACCAGGTTTGCTGATATTATGCTTCATATTTAACCTCTAATGGTCCTTAGGGGGTAATCAATCGATCTGCTTTTCTAAAAGGTTATTCAGAGCAGAGCAGCATACCCAAAGTAAGATAGAGTATTACAAAATATTCTAGCAGGCTCTGTCCAGGCTTCTGTTTGTAGTGGGTGATTCAAAAAGTGCATACTACTACATGCAGCTTGTAAGAAAAAGGGAAACATGTTCCTTATTTGCTTTACCTGTTAATGCACTAGTTGTATTTATGCACCCAGTGCTGACATACGCCAGGTTACGTTCATGAGACAGCGTGTCACCTGGTGCACAGGAGTGTGGCATAGTTAGAGAAGTCTGTCTAGAGAAGGATTCCAGCAGCCCCGGCCCGGAGCCCTCTGCGAGTGCCTTCTCAGGGCCAAGCACCAAGAGGACCTGCTGAGGACTACCTGAGGATGGACAGCAGCACAGAAAACTGGAAAGGTTCCTCACAGAGCTGCAGCTGATGTCTGGGTTAAGACACACAGGGGAGCGATGCTCCTGTTTGGTCTGCAGATGGTTATTCCCTGACCCAGGCCCAGGAAAGAGGCAAAATAATAGCTTATCACCACTTGTGTGGTTTTTTGGTGAGTCTTAGATTGTGAGTTCCTGGAGGCAGAAACTTTTGCTCTTTCACTTTGCCTGAAAGATCTCTCATTCTCTTGCTTCTTCTAAGCATTGGAAATGCTACCTGTCACTGACTCATTTTCTGTGTTACAGCGTATGCCATGGACGAAAGTGGGAATGCACTAAAAATGTGTGTGATGGCACCTGCACTGTTATTGGTACTGCTCATTATTTGACATTTGATGGACTGAAATACAAGTTTCCAGGAAACTGTCAGTATGTCTTAGTTCAGGTAAGAACATGTCAAATACCAAAGCTGGCTGATACTGTATCAGATGTTTTATGCCAGGAAAGAAGTCCTGTGTTTGGATAAATCACAGCAAAGTATTCTTAATTACTACATCAGATGTATGGTCAAGGAGACCAGAACTTTATTAAAGACTTCAGAGATGCCTTGAGAACTGTGAAGATTGCATTGCACTTGATAGAAATGACTTGGGTTGTCATGTGTCTGGTGGCTGAAAGTCATAGATCATATGGTAGAAGCATGGTTAAGAGAGGAGCTGTCTGATTCTCTAAGAAGGAATAGTAGATTCCTATACGTCTGTCTTTCCTCCTTCTCCACTAGCCTCTTTATCCTGTAGTGCTGGCTTACTGGCTGAGACAGGCCAGGAGTGCTCAGTGAACCTTCCTGAAATGCTTGTTCACTTCAGCTGAGTCACTCTCCTGCTCCATGCACCAACCTGTTTGATGCACAATATCCATTTTCTTCTTTCTAACCTAACCTTTCAGGTTTATATTTTATCTTATTTTATCATTTAAGCTGCAGAGCCTTGTTTTCACTGTTAAACCAATTAATATCTGTGTATTAAGATGTACACTGTACCTATTGTACATCTGTAAAATATCCCGGGTACTGTAATATCATGGATTCTCCCTGCTGAAGAATACCCTGCAAAATATGCACGGGTGTACCTCATTCTTTAAGGGGTGGACCACATAAATATCAATGCTAATTGCAGAATTAATTAACATGGGAAAAGGTAGCATGCTAGTGTACAACCTACAGGTCACAGATTAGACAGGGTATTATTTGAGGCTTCCTTTTTCTGCCTAGATCTGCATGTGTTTATCAAATGTTCCACACTAATGACTTATTCATTTATTTTCATCTGATAGGATTTCTGCAAGGATGACTCTGGAACGTTCCGGATACTAATTTCAAATGAAGGCTGCGGCTTTACTGGAGAAAAGTGCACCAAAAGGGTTATCATTCTGTATGAAAGCATGGAAGTAGAGTTGTTTAATGGAAACGTATGTACGCTGCTGTTCTTTCTTTCCCTTTTTTAGTGAAAAGAATTTCAGGTTGTTTAGTAAGATGAGGCATGAATGAATGACCTCTTGCTCTGTGGTTCTTGAAAATTAGATCGTGAAATGAACGGATTAGCAGGATTATAATTATCCATTTTGCCTCCAGAAGTAAAATACTATTTTGGCATTTGTGGTTGATGCCAGTACATTTATCTCTGGTAAGATTGCTGTTCACTGCAAGCTCATATGAGGAATGCCCTTTTTAAACGTGGGAGGTCTAAGTCTATTTCAAGATAAAGCGTAAGAAAGAGCTAAGAAGTGACTGTCCCATGGCTAGTAAAACTTCTAACCTAATCCAACCATCTGCAGGACTGAGTACACAGGAGAAAAAGGAGTCATGGCTCAAACAATTTGACACTGCAGAAAGAAATACCACTCTCCTTTTCCCTGTTAAATTGTCAGATGAAAAAACCTATACGACTGGATTCTTTTTTCCCCCTTTCCTACCAACAAGCACTTAAGAATTGACCAAGAACTACTTCCACATCCCACATCCCTCCACAAGCTTTCCAAAGGGCAAAGTCCTGCTCTTTGCCTTCAGCACTGTAAACAGGACAATCTGTGTGTTGAAACGTGAGAGAGCTACGGTGGGTTACAGTCTTTGCATTGCTCATTTTTCAGAAGTACTGTGCTCTCAACTGGCATCTGGACCAGAGATTTGCAAAATTGTTCCCAGTGAAATGTGACACCCTCTACGCTTGCCTTGTTTTGGGTTAACAGACAAAGCTGCACCAGGTTTTGCATAGCCTGCAGATTGCTGCGTGCCACCGAATGTGTAAAACATGGCTGTTGGTAACCGTGTCTGTGCACTGCATCCTGAGAGTGCACGATCCGCGTAGGCTTTTGATTGCTGGAGGAGTGAATATAGGACATACTAGTTGTCCAACCAATTCTTTATTTCTAGTGCTAAAGAGCACCCTGCCTAGGGAAGGGTGAAGAGTAGTGCAGGGATCATTCCATAGAACCAGGCTTTATCTGAAAGCTTCCTGAGGTGAGAGATTTTCAGAAGAGCTGTAATTCTGCTTGGACACCTAAAGAAGCATCAGAAGAGACAGGAGCTGATTAGGCATCTCCAGCAACAGAGGATGTTTGGTTCCTGAGAGAGTGTGTCCTTGCAAGAGCTAGGTCGGTGTCACAAGACTTGGCTGAATTGTTGGCTGTCTTTCTAGAGCTGAAGGCTTGGTTTAATAATGTCTAGTGCAAGTTTTCTTAGAAATAACAGCAAGCAAAGGAGAGACTAAGGAAAAAAAAACTGATTTGAAGACTTTTAGGCAAATTCTTACCCACTAATGACTTCCTACAGTCTTTGAGTTTTTTTCCCCACAGGAATCCTTAGAAGCAAGGAAGGAGAAGCAAGTGTTTGGTGGTTTTTTTTGTTTCCTTTTGGTTTGTGTTGTTTTTTGGTTATTTTTCCCATTAAAACATTTCCAAGCAGCATTGTTTTAAGATTATATTGTTTTGAGAGCAGCTTCTATTTTTTACTGAATGGGGGCTAGTTGATGCATCTGCTCACAATAATAATAATAAAAAACCCCATAATATTGTCAAATCATTTTTGCTTTTCTGAAGCAAACAAATCTGCCGGTTTGCAAGGTCAAAAGCCTCTGATGTCATGGCTGGGCAAAAAGCCCCCATAAACAGAGAAATTCTGAAGTTTAGGTCAACCTTCCAGCTCAGTTTTGTCCTTCTCTGTCCTTCCAAACTCAGGCAAAAAACAGAGACTATCATATTTAGAAGTTAAGTGACCAAGTCTGACTTGATGGCACAGTAATACATTGGGCATAGGAGAAGATGTAAAAGCTTCCAGTTCCTGAAGTATCTATTAGCATATTCTTCCCTGAGGACATTGAAGGTTCACTTTAGGAGGTCCTTGGAGGATGTGAAATGTGTTCTCTGGGGAGAAAGATTTCTGATAATAACCCAGAGATGAAGAGAGTTGAATTACAGAGCTGAGCTTTTATTGAATTGAGCAAAACAGAATAGTGGGATAAGGAAGTATTTTGCCCTCAAAGTAGTGAGTGGGTGAATAGTTTGTGGGCTCCTCTTTCTCCCTCAATCACTGTTTGTACCGATTGAAAGTTTTCATCTGTCTCTGCCACGATTAAGCAGCTTTCTATTAATGCAGTAATGGTAACGGCCATGCCAGACCTTTCTCTCCAAATGTGGTTAATAATCCTATTGGTGTTCCCATTAAAAGAGGATTATGGTGTGAAAGAAAGCATTTTAAATTAATCTCTGAAGTTCTTAGTCGCTGAAGGCGGTGAATTAGCAGCCAGCTGGAAAGAGAAGGAGGCACACGGGGGAAGTCCGAGTGATGGAAAAATGAAAAGATGCTGAAAAGAATCTCTCAGGATTTTTTCTGTTGGTGTATCTGGTTGGGAAGAAAGTCCTTCCTGACTTCAGAATCAGACTCTGGTCCTTCAGAGGCCACTGATGCTTGTGATTCTCTGGTTTGTGTTACACTCAAAGCTCGTCAGCCTCTTTGTCGCTCCCTGCCTCGGGAGCACAGGATTGGTAGTTTCCTAAAGAGATGAAATAAAAATAAAATGTAATTGTTCTGTGAACCGTTGACCAAATACTCAACTGATCCTTAATTGGGTATACCTTGTGGTCTTCATCAGCCCTCCATCTGTTCAGCAGTCCTAGCTTCGTGTGTCAGCACTTGTGGTGGCTGTGTGTTATACTCCAGGAGCACAAGGGACACCGGCACATTTGGAGTTACAGCAAAGTGCTCAGATAGAAATACTGTATTTGTGTCCCAATTTGCTGTTCAGAACTGTTGTTCTTAAGGCAATAATTTACCCACAGCAACTCTTCAGTGGAGACGAGCCTGTAGTCAGTCCCTTACCCATACCTTGCTTACAGTTTTGCAAGTGGTCTGGAGCATCCGTACAGCGCATGGGAACTGTCTGTTCTCTGGAGAACAGCGTGTCTGAAACTAGCTGATAACCTGTGAGCGTGTGTCGCTGGGAAAGTGACCTACCTGAAATTGTAATCAAAGATGGGATCGGTAACACAGTATGTTTTTCTTCTTCAGGTGGATATCAAGGTACCTCCTAAAGAAGACAGTAATTTAGAAATCCTGAGATCCGGCCGTTATTACATCATTTTTCTGGGCAAAAGCATCAGGGTGACCTGGGATCTGGCCATGGGAGTGTCAGTTATCTTAAAAGGCAATTTCAAAGTAAGTGTTTTTTGCTTTACTACTTATTCTCACTAAAGAATGCACTTACCCTGTCTCTGGGGAATATTTTTTTTTATGCAGACATGCTGATGGATTTCTGTGGAGCATTAGGCACTTGCTTGAAAATGAAGGGATATTTTCTTTCTTTATTTTTTTTTTTTATTTTTGGTAATACCATAAGGGTTGCTTACTTTCCCAGCAGTTCAGCTGTAAAGGGTGAATTCTAGGTCATTGGAGATGAGCTGTGACAGAAAGGATAAATATTGTGGTGCCTCAGAGTAACTGTGCCCTGAGTGATTTCTTCCATGTTCAAGAAGAGCAGTATAAGAAGGCAGATTTACTGGTGGTGGGAACAGGACAGTCACCTCCAGCAGTAGAATGGGACTGTAGGGACACACTCTGAAGCCAGTAGGCACCACTGCTCAGAGTTGTTGTCTTACTTTCTGCAGTCCTTGGAGAACGGATGGTCCTACATTCAGCTAAGTAGACTGGGAATGGGAGCGTAATATTCTCCATGAGAGACTCTGTTTTGGTGAACTTGGCAAGGACAGGTGTAATTCATATTTTTAAGCCTCACACCATTACAGCACTGGGCTAAAAAGACTTCTTAACAAAACCCTAATCCAGTCTACAGATGTAAGATTTATGTATTTTCTGTTTCTTTCTCTGCAAGGATCAAGTGTGTGGTCTGTGTGGAAATTTTGATGGAATCCAAAACAATGATTTGACCAGCAGCAACGAACATATTGAAGTAGATCCAGTTGACTTTGGGAATTCTTGGAAAGTTAATCCGTACTGTGCTGATGTTGAAAAGGTGATTGCGAATGAACTGTGAAAACTAAGTAACATGGGTTAACAGTATCACTCAAGAGCAGGCAGAGAGCTTTGAAAGGATAAAAATAAGCAACTCCTTTCCCCGTATTTTTGCCAATATTATTTCTTGAAATCTGATAAAAGATCAATTAAATTACTTAAGGCCTCTGCACTGCCTGGCTTCAGATGAATGTTAAAATAGCCAATCTGTACGGTAGAGGCTGTTCATAGAGTTTGCCAGACCAGATGCTGGAAACCCAGGTAGAACTGGAAATCTCATTTTAGAGCTTAATCTGCAAAAAACAGCTGTAACTTTTAGACAAGGAGAATTCAGATAAAAATTTTTTTTAGTTGCTTACCCAAACTTCTGTATCTCAAATCTTATTCTGTGTAGACTGTTTCTGACCAACAGGGTGCGCAGGTTAATTTCTTTCTATATGCTTCTCAATAAAGAGCATTCAGTTGTTATTTTCAGATTGGAGAGGCTTGAAAAGAAAAAGGGGGGGGGGGGGGGGGGGGATGTAAGACCTTACTGCCATGTATCACAGAATTGTGAGGAGGAAACCTGCTATCTGGAAGTGTTATCAATGTCCTGATGCTGAAGACTAGATGATTTCATGGGTTACTAGTTATGCTCCATGTGAGAGTATACTGCTTCTATTCCAGATACAGGGTTTTGAAAGAATAAAATAGAATGATATATTTCTCTCAAGCTGACAAATAATTAGGGCCAAAACTATTTCCAACCCGAAAAGTGGGAGGAAACAACTTCAAGACAACTTGTTTTGATGCCTGTAAAATGAAGTATTTAATTCAGATGGTGCCTTTTAAGGCTGAAAACTTTATCTTCAAAACTCATCTAAATTTTCGGGGGGAGGGAAGGCCTTTTATAGATCTTTCCTCAAAAATTTATATTATTAGAAAATAAAAGGAAGCATTTACATTTTTATGACATGAAATCTTTTGGCTTACTTTGCTAATTATGTGCAAGTGTGAAATAGCCAGAGCATTATTTTGCTGAATGACACCTTTTTGATGTGAGATGATTGACCCACAGAAGCAGTAACGAGGAGTGAGGAGTGAGACTGCAGTGAGAGAGTGAGAAGGAGCAGCTCCCGCTCTCAGTGTAATAGGCCAGAGACGGAACCTGCAAACTGTGCCCATGATAAAGGCCATGCCAGTGCTAGTGCTCCTTGTTCTTAGATCAGTTACTTAGAGAGGGGGAGACTACTGAGCCCTTCTTCTTCAGCAGCAACCTTGGCTGTTGTCTGCTGAAGGCTGATCACATTTGTGAGCCTCATGAGCTGTGAATAACCATTTTTCAGGATGGATGTTTGGTACAGCAGGACTTGCTGTCATCAAAATGTCCATGTTAAAACAGCAATATACAAGTAAGAGCTGGAGAAAATGTAGAAGGTGACCTGATTGACTCTGTGTCCTGCCGTGGCAGGATCTGTGCCTGTCATACAACGTGTTGAAATTTTACTCAAAGAAACAATTTCCTTTATCGTGAAAAATGTCTAGTGCTAGTGAGTCTCTTTCTTCAGTTCAAAGAGTCCTGAGGTCCTGAAGGCAAGGCTAATGCAATGTGTGCTTGTCTCTT
The DNA here is from genome assembly GCA_025345505.1 of Todiramphus chloris collaris. Taxonomy (NCBI): domain Eukaryota; kingdom Metazoa; phylum Chordata; class Aves; order Coraciiformes; family Alcedinidae; genus Todiramphus; species Todiramphus chloris. Next base: position 10,381,186 of record JANVCC010000066.1, on the reverse strand, counting down.
ACACTATTAAGCCAAACTGGGAACAGGCCGTGACGTCTCCACTGTGTAATGGAAACATAGTGAAGCAGGTGATGGTAGAAACCTCATGCAGCATTTTGTCTGGGGATCTCTTTGAAGAATGCAAAAAACTTGTGAGTATTGTGTGATGTGTTTCACATTCTTCAATTCTGCACGGTCTGTGCTGACACTGATTACAGCTGAGGAGAAGAGTATAGTTGGACTGACTCCACACAGGACTTGGAGGAGGCTGACTAGTTGTCATTCTTATCTCTGACCCTTTCCTGTAGCTGATGCTTCATGGGAAAATGCAGGATACCACCTATCTGTAGCTATAGAATAACCTGTACTTGAGAGAGGCTTTTACTCTGAAGCCCAGAGACTGGCACGTGAAGTCAAGCACAAGGACTGAGGTTTAATGGGAGGGAAAGCTGAGCTGATGTGATGGCACTGAGAGAGCATGCTACCCAAGCTGCTGCACGGGAGGCTGTGGGGACAGGGCCCCAAAACATATACAGACACTCCACAGGGACAGTAAGTTGCAGTGTTTATAGAAACATCGAGAATGTGGCCTGATTTGAGTCCCTGCTGGTATCAGCAGAAAGATCTGCACTGATTCATGGGGCACCTCAACACCTGGCAGATGTAACGGCTAAAGCCACGTGAAGGTTATGTGTGTCTGCAAGAGGGAAAAGAAAGGAATCATTGGGTGAACTGCAGCCTGTATTTCTCTTTCGTAGGTGAATCCTGAGCCCTACATAGATATCTGCATGTATGACACGTGTGCCTGTGAATCCATTGGGGACTGTGCTTGCTTCTGTGACGCTATAGCAGCCTATGCACACGTCTGTGCGCAAAAAGGTGTTGCTGTTCACTGGAGATCACCAGCTCTGTGCCGTAAGTACAGGGCAGATGAGGAAGAATTGAGAGATAAAGGTTCAAACTTTTAATCAATAAGCTGTTGGCTTATAAACGCTGTTCTCATCCAGCTCTGCTCCCACTGATGGCCAGAGAAGTTCAATTTTATGGCACTGGGCTAGCAGCTCACAGGGACATTTCCGCTCCCTTTTCTATTTTTGTTCAGAGCCATACCTGGAAAAAACATTCCCTCAGTCAAAGGGATTTAATAATAGTCTGGGGTACAAACAAATCTAGAGAAAGAAATAATTTCTGTAATATATACATATAAATGAAAGCTTGAAGTTTGGGTTTTGCAGTGGTTTTTATCAAAACCAAGTATCTCTGGTCTAGAGCAGGTATTTCATTATGTGAAATCAGATGTAAGTGTGAAGAAGTGGCCTGCCTTGGGTTTTTATTTAAAGATGGGAAACTTTCCCTTTCTGTGTATATGTGTTGCACTTTGTAACAAGGCTGGTGACACAGTGATGAGAGGCATGTTGAATACACTCTGGTTGGATTTTTTTGTCACCTCTGGTTCTTTCACTTCGTAGCACAAAGCTGCCAGGACCTGAACAAGCAGGAATTAGATTATCAGTGTGAATGGCGATACAATAGCTGTGGACCTGCTTGCCCCGTAACGTGCCAGCACCCCCAGCCTTTGCAGTGCCCTCTGCGGTGCGTGGAAGGGTGCCATGTACACTGCCCTGCAGGCAAGTCCATCTTCTGCTTTAAACAGTTGCTTACCTTTTTCTGCTATGCTCCTGGTTCTTGTAGATGTTGCTATAGAGTCTTTTTTTCTGCTCCTCTGAGTTTTCATATCGCACGAGAAGAGATTTTTATAGTTGGGAAATAGTTGCATGTTGGTAAGGCTGGATATTGCAAATGACAGATTAATTACTTCATGGGCTTACCGATGTGTTTTCATGATGAATTCTTACTGCATGAGGAAGAAGGTGATTAGACACCCGGGTTTGAGTTTGTGAGAAGAGCACAGTGTGTGAAGGGCAAAAACAGGTCCCTGGAAGAGGAGAATGAATCACTGCCAGCAAACATCAGAGAGGATGGGAACAGGCTGATAAGAAAGCAAGATAGGAGGGTTAGGGACTGTGTAACAAGAGAGGTTGTTGACTACACGGGCAAAGGAGGGTATGTTTTTGTGCCCAGCACTCATCAAATGCTCTCCTTCACAGCAGCTTCTGCAGTGAGGGAAAAACATTGCCTTGACCAGCTTACTCCCACTAGGCTCTGGAGCTCCTGAGAGTGCCCGGCAGGCATCCTCCTTCGAGCCTGAGCTTTCAGCTTAACTGTTCCCAACAACTGTCTTGTGGGAGGGGAAAAGGAAAAGCTGTGGGATATACAGGGTGGGAAGAGAAAAGACAGACAGAAAGGGAAAGAGTGAAAACCAAGCCAGATCCAAAAGGATAATGAAAAGTCAGGTGAATGAATATCTCCTAAAGGCAGAGCAAGAAGGCATAAGGCAAAGAAAGAACATACTTGAAGATCCAAAATAGGTATTCTGGGCCCTAGTATCTCTGTTTAAAAGGAGGTAGGGGACACTGGGGAAAATAAATAATAGACATGTATAAATAAAAATGCCATTTTCTCCTGTAATTTTCAATGCTTTGTTCTAAATATGTATCGTATTGGCTGTTGAGGGTTATACCCTGGGTTGAGTACTTCCAGTATCTAAATAAAAGTGGTTATGAAGGAAGAAAATACTTATCTATTCAAGCTGACAGTGGCTGTAGTAGAAGCACAGTATTCAGAACATTTGAGCCCAACTCAGGAGCCTTGTTATCTTTGCTTGGCTGTTTTTTTGTAGCAGGGTAAATGCAATGATTAGCTTCGCAATTCATGAAAATTGGCATCTTTATACTACTGTGCTCTTTTGAAACAGGGAAAATACTTGATGAACTGTCACTGGATTGTGTCAGTCCAGAAGAGTGTCCTGTGTGTGCAGTCGGAGATACCAAGATCCCACATGGAAAGACAATAGTTCTGAACAGAGATGATCCACAGCACTGTCAGTCCTGGTATGTTGGGTTTATGCAGTGAAATAGCATGCCTGCTGGGTAGGATGAAGGGGGGAAGATGAAGCACAACCGCATGCATAAGTTTTTGAACATAACTTTAAATACACCACTGAAGCTTGGAAACCAAGTATTGCATCAGTATCCCTCCAGATACAATTTAAAGCAGAAGTTTTTCAGTGGCAGTAGGGATTACGGGATGTCAGCTGAATTTAAGCAAGTGAAATTCATGAATTCTTTTCAAAAAAGGCCTTCTCCTATGTGTAGGTGGCCCTACTGGCTTCAGATGTTCCCCTTCTTTTTGTGTAAGGTATGATTCAACGTCTATAAAGTCATCAGATTCATTCCTTCTGCCAGCACTAAAACGATTCCTACGTTTGTGCAAGATCTGAATGTGCACTCAGTCTAGAACCTGCTGAGATTATTAGCAGTTGAAATTATTTGTTATTATTGGAAAACCAAGTTTCCCCAAGATTTTAAGCTGATCCCACATGCATGCGTTTCCAGAGCTGCTGAAAGGAGTGGCAGGGTGCACAGTGCTGTGCACCATGCAGTTGCAGGATGAGGCCTTTCAGCTCAGTGCAGCAGACACTGGTTTTCATTCCGTGCACTGCCCAGTGGCATACTGCACCATGGCCTGTAGTGTTGGAAAGTTTGTCCAGATGTGCAGACCCTTGATGGCTACTTTTACTAGTCACTTATAACTGTGAATAGAAGAGAGCTTTCCATCTTGTAATTTGACCATATTTAATAGAAACTGAGTTGTAAAACGGCAGCAGCTATTAGCCCAGACTAACACCTTAGCTCCAAATGCTCTGAACCTCACAGAAGCTCTGAATGGGTATGAATGTTGTACTCCTGGCCTCTTGCCGGGGCCAGCATACATCTGTGCTGTAAACCCAGGGCATCAGGCTGTTAGGCTAAGCCATTAAATTATTCTAGTTTTTAAAGATTTTTTAATTTTTATAACAGTGTACGTGGAGAGCCTCAAATTCCATCAAAAGGTCAAAAAAGAGTCTTCAGAAATGAGTCTCTGTTCCCTAATTTTTGTAGTCCTTAATAATAATTTATCTTAAACGTTGATACACTGGCCGTGGCTCACAAAAGATTTCAGAACATTAGGAAAACTTACCTCACTGGGGAAACATCCTTTTGCATAGCTGTCACCTAATTTAGATGCCTACGCCATCTGTACAAACAATAGGAAATACTGCACAAAAATTAATTTTATAGCAAATATCCAAAGGAAATTGGAAACTAGAAGAGGCTCATTCATATTAGGATTAAAATAATAAATCTTCTGTTGCTATACATTAATGCCAAAAGTAGCTGTGCACTCTTCGATTAGGAAGACACTAAAAGCAGCTTGGGAAGGACATAGCACCTAAACTGAGGTGCCACACGTACAGTGAAATCTGTTCCCTGAGAATGGTACCTTCTGCCAGTACTGGCTCCCTCAGTTTGTACATCTTGGGGTTTCTCTGGCAGTGAAACCAAGCAGTTTTTGGTGCTTGCTCTCTTCATAAACTTTCCCTATTTTGTTTCTTGGGCCGTGAGGCAAGGAAAACGTACTGGGTGAGTCTGTACCACCCTGTGCACGAGTACAGTCATGTTCTTTGCTTTGACACGTCAAGTAAAGAGAATCATGCAGCCAGGATTTAGAAGGGTGGAAGTGTTAAAGCCTTGTGAAAGATAGAAAGAGATGAATTATAAATAAGTCCCTAGAAGGTGAAGGGTGACAGAGGTGGAAAATCTCACAGCTGTACAGAAGGGTGAATAGTGGAGAAGGCAGAGATGGGGGAAAAACAAAAAGGGGAGCCGAGATGGAAAGGCCAAGAGTAAAATGTCCTAATGGAGGCGAGTAGAAATGGTGAAGGGAAGGCTTAGGACTAACAAGAGATAACAGCTATAGACGAAATACATCGTTTACTGTGAGAAAAAGGACTGAAAAAGAGAACGTGATAAAGAGGAGGAAGATAAGAGAGACATAAACCAAATAGAGGATGAACATGTGCCAAAGCTGTATTCAAAACAAAATGAAGTCAGGAAAAACAAAAGGAACTTGGTCCTGTTTAGAGGACTGTTTTTGCTATGGTTAAAATCTAGGTAAACACAGCCTCCCTCCAGAGTCTGCTAAATCCTACCAGGACTAAAAGCATCTTTCCTACTCTAGTACCGTTTTATTTTGTGTTAGCTGCCTCCAGTTTGCCTCATGTTTTGCTTCCTTGTGAAGGAAGCCAGATCTGCTAGTTCAGTCTACCAGTGCCTTGTAGGTGTAGCGGCATTGCTGAAGCTCGCTGGCTTTCCAGACACAGATTTTATACGTTCTGCCAAAGGCTGTCGTAAGGAGAGCTTCCTCTGACAAAGACGACATGGTTTGTCGTATGTATCCTGGATCTAAACAGGCATGAACCTCTAGGGTTTAGTGGTACAGTGCCTCCTGTGGAAATGGTGTGAGGAAAAAAATCATTCACATCATATTTTGCTTTTGTTGTTTCTTGTGAGATATTAACCCTTCCTGTATGGACATTCTTTTGTTATATGTGGGTGAGATGTTGTCATAATCATTGATTTATTTTTTTTTTTTTTTTTACACTTAAATTTGGTGATTTTTGTAGTCTGTGTGAGGGGAGGAACTTAACCTGTGCAGCCTGTGAACCAGCGGAGGACAACCTAATGCTGACAACACCTGTTCCAGAGGAGGACATTGAACTGCCACCCAGTGAATATTCATGCAGCAAGATGATGGACTTGGCCTTCCTAATGGACGGCTCCAATAAACTGTCAGAGGAGGACTTTGAACAGCTGAAGACTTTCATAATTGGCATGATGAAGAAACTCCATATCTCCCAAAAGAAAATCCGAGTGTCGATTCTAGTCTATAGGGCCGGCCCCACAATCTATCTTGGCCTTAAAGATATCAAAACACAGTCCCAGATGAGAAAAATTGTCCAAAGCATAAAATACACTGGTGATGAAGTGGCATCTGCCACCGAAGTCCTTAAATACACTGTGTTCCATGTGTTTGGAAAAGCAGAAAGGACCAATGCTGCCAGGATCGCAGTGCTCTTTATAGCGAGCAAGTCTCCGGGAAAACTCCGCAACATCCTCACAGCTTTGAGGAATAAAAAGATCGCAGTAATGCCCGTGGGGATTGGGCCGTATGTCAATGTGGAGCAGATCAGGTACATTGAAAAGCAGTCACAGGATAATAAAGCCTTCCTAGTGAACAACGTGTTAGAGCTAATGGACAATAGGGATCTCCTCATTGACCATCTCTGTGATCTTGGACCTGAAGAAAGTTCTCTGATACAATCTACGTCCACTCCAACAATATCCAGTGTCTTAATTCCGCCCTGGGGACTCACAGCACCGCCACCCTTTTCAGAAAAGCCCGCGCACAAGAGCCTGGACATTGCTTTTATTGTGGAGGGATCTGACAGTGTAGGGGAGAAAAATTTCAGTATTGTCAAGGAGTTCCTCGAGAGAGTGATCACAGGAATGAATGTGGGACAAGAAGATATTCACGTTACAGTCATGCAGTATTCAGAAACTGTCACTCTGGAGTATTCCTTCAGGGAAATGCAGTCCAAGGAAAGTATTATTGAGAAGGTGAGGAGCATACCCTACCAAGGAGGGAAGGCTACCAACACTGGGCATGCCCTGGATTATATTTCCAAGCACACGTTTACACCCGTGAACGGGGGCAGGCAAGACGTTCCTCACTTGGTATACATGGTGTCATCCAGTCCTTCCACTGACGTTATCACACGGCCTCCCAAGGGCATAAATGTTATTCCCATAGGCATAACCCCCAGTGCAAATATTCAAGAGCTCAGGAAGATCAGTCTGCCTAATAACCCAATTGTCCTGCATAGTTATAACGCACTTATTGAAGAAGCACCTGAATTAGTGCTGCAGTCATGCTGCTCTCATAAACTCTGGACAGAAATTCCAGGTAAAGTTAGATGTATTTTTTTTCTTCCCTCTGTTCTGTCTCCTCCATTTCCCCCTCACTTGACTGAAATTTGAAGGATTTCCATATCTCATTTGGTATATTGTCCCAATGCCAAGGAAGGACCATTTATCTTCACTCTAGGCTGAGGATGCTGCCCCAGTTCAGAAGTACTAAGCACAGACCTGCAGCCAGCCTTCTTTAGGCTCAGAAGTCCTTGGCTCTATTTGTCAGCAAAGTACAGTAGCTTTCATGTAGGTTGGAGAGTGACAGAGGAAAAAAAAAAAGTTATTCTTACCTTCCTGCCTCAAACAAATGATAATAATGCTTCCTTTTTCCTGAATAGCCTTGGGAGGTGTGGATGTTTTGTGGTGTGATCCTTTGTTTGGTTTCTTTGTTTAGTATTTTTTCTGTTTTAATCCACTGAGAGTAAAATAACATTAGTGGAAAAGCAGGAATTGAAATACCCATGTATCCCCCTGAATATAAATCTGAAGGTTTTCATGAAAGGTGCATCACTTACTTCAACTGGTCATTATCCTGCTTTGTTTTCCCAAAATGCAGGTGTCTCTGCCCTTCCTCTTTCTACTAATGGATTAGCATATGCTACTTCTGCTTATCATGTGTAAAAACAAAACCCTTTTTTTTTTTTTGCCCCCTTCTCAGAGTTGTGCAGCAAACCAATGGATGTCATGTTTCTTCTGGATGGAAGTTCGAATGTTGGAGCATCAGAGTTTGAGGAAATGAAAAACTTTGTACGGGCATTTATTGAAAGTGCTGAGATCAGTATGTATCTGTCTTTCAACTCAAACACAATGCAAATACCTTTTGCATTCTTTGCTTATGCAGGACAAAACAGCTTCTCAGCATAGGTTTTTCTAGTTTTTATTTTTAAATGACTCATTCCAATCCCTCAAAAAAAAAAATAGTTTCTATAGGGGAAATCAGTCCAGTAAGGCTTTTGGTTCAGATGCAGTTTAGTTTCCTCCCAAACCAAGCTGTCGTGGTTCAGCTGAATAAAGGTTTGACATCCAGCTCAGAGGTATCAGAGCATGTGCTGAGTGGAGGCACACCTCTGGTCAGCCCACCGAGCAGAGGTGTTACCAGTGCAGCCCCCGGCTAGCATGCCGTATATCCGACACACGTGAGGGGACTGTGTGGCACAACATGTGCCCTTGCACCCCCCTTGTCTGTGTGGCAGGGACTGCACAGAATCCTATGTTTTCCCAGGAGCATTGGTTTTAACAAACCTGGATTTTTATTTTAGAATTGTACTTTTCCAGTTCACCATTAAACCGTTTCCGTGGAGTAATTGCTGTTGCTGCTAGCTTTCCCACTGCGTGTTGACATGTTTGTATTATACCTGTGCTTCCAAAAGAGGTGATTACCAGCACTTGTACTAATTAGAGAGCTCATAGAGGAGAAGTATAGCATTTCTATATGTCTAGAAGAATTTAGATTTTTTGGTTTTAAAATAGATGGTACACAGAAGAAACTTGCTTCTCAGATTTGTGCACATGCACAGTATAGAGAAGCAGGCTAAGCAAAATAAATACAAACTAAACAGTAAGCTAGCAGACAATTTGTTTTAGCCTAGTTATTTTCCTTATCTTTGAAGCCTGTAATAGCAAGTAGTACATCATTAACAACAGGACAATGATAATGTTGCTGTGAAATGACTCCTCACTATGGCCTTGATTTTCAAATCTCTGAGACGACTGTGGAAAAAATGTCAAGTGTGGTGAGTAGACCACACCAATATTTGGAGATCTATAAAGTGAAATTCTCCACCCATAGTCAAATTGATACTGCATACTGGTTCCCGACAGAAAAGCAACTGCTTCCAACTGTACTTGCATATTTTTTTCACCTGGGAAAAAATCAGTTTTCATCTTTTGATTGAAAATGCAGCTTTCACACTCTCATGGAAAATAGCTGTCTAGCTGTGCTTAATGTAAACCACAACTATAATGTATCCTTTAGATTTATTGTAAGATATTCGTTTCCACTGCTTAACATGTTTATTTTCTGCTTTCTGCTTCAGGCAATACTTCAATGCATGTGTCAGTTCTCCAGTATGCCAGGGAAAATAATCTAGAAATTTCATGGAACATGCCTCAGGAGGCTGAAAATCTTGTAGAGATGGTGCAGTCAATTCAGCAAAGGGAGCAAGGTCCTGCCAGGCTGGGTGAGTGTTCACGTGGATGGTGATGTTTGGAGGAGAGGGAAAATCAAAACAGAAATGCTAAATACAGCATGGCCCAAATCACCACTGTCTGTAACTGTGATAGTGTTCTGCAATAAGACACTCAGGTTTTCTTGTATTTCGTGTGTATCTTTACTGTATGTACGTTCCTGGTGAAGGCTCAGTTTTCTTTCTTGTATTTATCTGTAGGTCACTTGAATTAGTGTTTATCTGAATGTATTTTGCAGAGAAGACTGGATTCTTTTTAGCCTTGAAGCAGCTCTCAGGATTTCCATTCATTATCTTTCAAACAAGCAAAACATAATTAGGAAGTAAAGACTTTGATCATTAACCTTTCAGCATCAATTAGTTGATTAGACATTTAGCAGCATAACTGCTTGTGCTGACTTCAATAGCTGCCCTTGCCAGATGTTTGCTGCTCTGGGCTGAGCCAGTGTAACTGATTTGGTGGAAAAATAACTTAGCAAAACAGTAGCTATATTCTGGGGGGTTCAGTTCCCTCATTGCTGTGCTGGTCCCACAAGGACTTGGGCTGGCAGATCCCTGGGGATGGTGCCAGGGAGCCAGGATTGCCTAAGGTGGCACCTTAACTGAGGAGCTGTGTGTGAAACATCATCGGCTGTCCCAGACAAATGCATCCTGAAAAACATGGCCAGTTCAATTTCCATGTGCTAAAACATAACTCAGATTTCCCACTGGGTCTGTGGAAATTCAGTACACACACGTATCAGTTGTAGGGTTCAGCAAAAACTGATTCTCCTACAGCATATCTGATCTTTCACCAGAAACTCAGAGAATTTTGTCTTCTGGACTGGAACCACGTTTGCTCTGGCAGCCGCTTAGCATTAGGGTCCTATAAGAGTTGAGGACTACACAGATTTTTAGGGTCTTTGGCCTACTTCAGACTGTAAAGAGTTATTGGTACAGAAAAGTGAGAAATAAAACCTGACTTCCATAGTTCGCAGGAGGATTAGCCATGATTGCTTTCTCAGCCTGGAGAAATAAAAATACCAGATGGCTGATGAGACTTCTATAGGCTCATTGTGGGATAAATTGTTACGTATAAATAGATAAGTATCATGAAGCCTTCCATGTAATGTGTGTAGTAAGCCACACTGAACTACAGGATGAACAGAGAAAACAATGCCTTTGGGAAATGAAATGGGAGAGGCAGCCACATGACATACTCGTTAGTGATTTGTTTATGTCTCATTGGAAAATGCTCAGAGACCACAATGAGGGATGGGGTATAATGAACCAAAATGGAATAGCATAGAAGTAGTTCCTCCCAAATGAAGTAATGAGAATAAGTCACTGTGGTCCTGTCCTGCACCTTGTAATGTGTGTGAATTCAGCTGAGTGTGTAGGAGACTCGTCATCCATGGGAAACGCACGGTCCTTCATGGCATTCTGTCTGTGCCTGTGCCTCTGGAAACCCAGAGCTTGCTTGAAAAGTGTACACAGCTCAATTTGGATGTTGCAGTTCCTTGGGTAGCTTTGGAAACCCAGGCTGTGGAGGGCTTGGCCAGGATTTACCTGACAAAAAATACCAGGCCAGTGCTGTTTCTTCTCATCTGCGCTGGCTTCGTTGTGGTATAAGCGCAACCCTGTGTACTCCTTATTCAGTCTTTGCTGAACCAAATCATCCTGTTTTGGGCAGAAAAGCTTTATGTGCAGAAAGCAACTGTAGGTTCTCTTGCCATTGCTGCACAAGTCTTACTGCAGAAAGCTTTCACTTCTCTGTTTCATTTAGCCATAAGGAAACTTCAGGAGAGAGATACCTTTTATTAGTGAGAAATGGTGAAAAACTAGAGAGGGCATAGGCAGAACAGGAGGGAGCAGCCTGTACCACAAAGCTTTCCCGTGCAATAAGATAACATCAGGCAAATTTTGGCTCATGTAACCTACTGAGGAGAAGCTCTGGGGTTATTCAGACATCATGCAAATGTGTACAACTTCACATAAGAAACAACTGAAAAAATAATAATAAAAAAAAAGCAAGCTATCTGCAAGCCAGAGCTGACTGTGTAAGCCTTCATTCGACCGAGAGAGTCAGAACTGAGAGTCACGTAAACGTGCCTCTGCTCAGCATTCAGGGGCATCTACCAGAGGCATGGGGAGTGCTCTGAGCATTCCTACAGTGAATACCACCTTATTGCAATATGATTTTGCTTGCTTATACCTTTACTAAAAGTAGCTTGCTTCAGCTGATGTTTTCCATACACACTGCCTGCCTCAGAATGAATATTTGGAGGAAGTATGGGCTGTGTGGCTCAACTGTGTTGAAAGCGTTGTCAGGGAAAGAAAGGTTTCCCATCCCTCTACCTTCAGGAAAAAGAAAAAATTCTTTTTATTTTACTGAAACTTTATATAGTTATTAACATATTTGAGTAGCAACATTCTGCTTTGCCTGTCCCGATTAAGAAGGTATGAATGTTCCTTTCTAGACTGCCCCTGTGGTTTAGGAAGTGAAGGGCTTTTCTTTATTCAGATCTCTGCATGAGTGATGTGGTCTATGCAGAAGTTTCCAAGTCTTGTCCTCCGTCACCCACCCAAGGCCGTGGTTTTGACAGTGGCTGTGATCTAAGGGCTCATCCCCGCTGAGTGCCAGAGGTCTTCCTCACTTGCTGCCCCCTTGTTCCTGAACTGGTGGCGTCAGCTCCTTTCTGAAGCCAGCCTTGGGTGCTCTCCCCTGAGCTGTTTTAATTCACTGGCCTGACAGCATTTTTTGTCTGCTTCTTGCGGGGTTTTCTTAATTTATTTCTTACAAGGTTTGTGAACTGAATGTGGTGCTGGTGAAGCCCAGGATCATCAGAACACGCTGGTGGTAAGAGAAGTGCAGGATTTGTGACTTGCAGAGACAGTAAAGCAGAGGGGAGGATCTGAGCCCTTGTAGCCTGCTCCTTTCAGTGATGATGGGCTGCTGGGCTGAGAGATCTGTGCTCTTCATAAAGAGCTCAGCCATTCTATTAACTGTCACTTGTTAATGCCAGAATGATTATCAGTGTGCTAAGAATGGACTCTTTAAAGCATTGATCTGTGGGATCAGTTTGCAATAGCTAATTTGCTTAAAAATTAAAATAATTTGCTATTTTCAGTTAAAAAAACCCCAATTCAATGTCAATTGAGATACAAAGACTAGCTGCAGGGTTAGAACTGTGGAGGGTTGTTCCTGATTAGACAAGCCCCTGGTTAAATAGGTGAGATCTGGACTGTCCACAGTCCAGGTAGAAATGTTTTTGGTTTTTTTTTGTTCTCTATACCTCTTCAAATGCTGAGGAGCTATTTCTTTTTTAGCTTCTTTCCCAGGAGTCTTTAAGTACTTGCAGGTGATAAGACCTCTTGTAGTACTTTTTGTGTTTTGGTTGGGATATTGCAGAGGTGTTGGTGAAACCACTGAGACTGCTCAAGGCACTGATTCACAAGCTCCCAGCAGGAGCCTCCACCTGACTGCACTCACCCACCTGTCCAACTCTGCAGACCCTCCTGGGGGCTTTACCTTTTGTTCTCAGTTAGAGAAATTTAAAGAAGGTAATTGCAAAGGTTACTTTTAAGCAGTTTCTGCTTCCTCTGAGACATTCACCAAAGCATTAAATGTCTGTGCATTGGTTTTTTTTTTTCTCCAGGTTGGCTTATTCTGTGATGAATCTTGGGGCTTTTTTTATTTCTTGGATGCATTTCAAACATTTCTAGGGCACCTTGTGGTGCTTTAGTCCATTCCATGATGTTCATAATTGCTCCCAATCTAGTGTCTGTGGTTCAGATTAGCATGCCTTTTTACATGGTTTTCTTTTTTTTCCCAAATCATTACTGGAATTATTCAGTAAGGCAGAATCTAGTGTAATTCCCTGCAGACTCCCAGTAAACACCTCCAGCCCTACTCACCAGATTGTCCTTTGTCTTTAAAGCTTTATGTCTCTTTAATCATCTTTCAGTCCTTGCAGGATCCTCTACCTGAACCATTCTGAATTTTCCCATCAGAATGCAAGTCTGGCTTAAAAACCAAGAGTGGCTGATTAGCCCATATTGAATAGCTTCGTTCAAGGCAACCAGGAAAAGGGTTCTTAAGAGGTCTTTTCTGACTCTCAGTTCAGCATCAGATGTTGATAGTTTTAGCTGGGAGAAGACTCTGCAGTGATGCTATCCCTTCTCCATCCTCCCCCCCATCTTTGTAGGTTATCTTCTGGTTTTGCTTTAATGATTATTCCAAACATTCTCTTTTCCTCCTTTTTTTTTATATTGGTCTGAAAATGGCAAGTTACTCTTATGTTGCAACCTATCAGTAAGAAAACGTTCAAGTTGGTTGATCAGCAGTCAATATTTTTTATTATGGTCTCTGAGGAGTTTGGTATTAACCTCCCTGGTGAGATGTAGAGACACACAGCTGAGGAGTGACAGCTTCCAGCTCAGGATGGTGATTTCTGAATCATAAGTGTTCATTTGATCATGTCTTCAGACACCTGGCTCTTTTCTCTAGCGCTGGCTCCACAATAAGGGGAGAAATCCAAAGAGTTTTAGTACGCTAAAACAAATTTTCCATGCATTAAATCAGGTAATTCTTTTCTGGGGACTTTGAAATAGTCTCTGATTCTATTACAATGGAACTTGATTTCTTTATTAGAAATTATAAAAATAATGGGTTTTCCAGTTTACAGAAGTTTCTGAAAAGTTTCAGAATTAATGTGAAAAAGAAAAATGGAGCCGGAGCAGCTGGTGACCACACCAACCACACAAAAGTCAAGGGGTCGTTAAAAAAGACAAACACAGAAACCCCAAATACTTTCAAGAAATGAATGAAAAATCACTTGTGATGCTTACTGTGCAAAAGTTTAACCTACAATGCTTGAAAGCCAAAACCTGAAGTAGTTTTTTTACTAATTATTTATAGGACAAAAGGGGAATGAGTTGATTTTCTGGCACAGTGACCATCCTGGAGCGATCTCAAGGACTGGAATGCACTCATATTAATTTTCTGTATTTTGTTTTATCCCTTGGTTATTTATAGCTAAAATGCTAATCTGCATCTAATATCTACCTCTACAGACACTGAGTAACCACTGGACATCAAACCCATTCCTAATAATGACGTTAGGCAGCTCTACAGGACACGAGTGAATACCTGGCGTTAGTTAGTTTTTCTGGTGAGGAATAGTAGTTTGTGAAATGGAAACTCCACCACCCAGCTAGTAAGGATGTTTTGATGTTTTGTTGCAGGTAGAAAAACATTCAAACCTTTGAGGTTTTTCCTGAACAGAAACTAACGTGGTTTCAGTTTGTATGTAAAGTATAATTTGGAATTACAGTGGGAATGAAAATCACATTACATGAATGAAATGAATCTTCACAATTGGAAGAACTAAATAAAAGATAATAATTGCATAGCAAGAAACAGAAGAGAATTATCACATTTTCTTCTTAAATACTCTTGAGAGGTTTCTGTTGCTTTTTTCAACTTCTTTTTTTTTTGGTTGGTGTTTTGTTTGTTTTGTGTTGTTTGGTTTTGTTTTCTTCTGATCATAAGTGACATTTGCAAAAAGCATTTTCATTTAAACAAACATGCGTCTTTCTATCTGAAAAGTAGTGCTAGGAACATATGTGGCTCTCTCTAGACAGGAGGTTACTAGTGGAGGTTAACAGCCCATGGTGTATGCAAGTTTACATGAGGAGAAAATAATGTGGATCCTGCTCCTGAGGTAGGTCTTGTAGGGCCTGGCAGCAGTTCCTAGGGCTCACAGCTCTGCTCTTTAGTTGTGGGCATCTGTGTGGAGAGATGACACATGAAGATGATGCTAAGGCTGGAATACTGGGCTAAGAAGAGGTGGCTGGGTAAGGTGGGAAGGGGGATGAGGCTGTCAGTCAGGAACTGTAAAGTGTATGAAATAGCAGGAAAGGATGAGGAAAACAACAGTGCTGACAAGGGAACATCGCCTTCCAACAAGTGTGGGGCCAACAGAGGCATTTGAGCTTTTTCCAGATACCTGTTCTAGGCTGGACTTTTAGAAGGGGTAGATTTTTCCTGAAAGTCTAATCCAAGCCTAGTGGAATATCCTGTTGCTATCGCCACTTTATCAAGAGGCTGAGTGAGCTTCCTAGAGGTTGTTGATGCTCGCAACAGCTTGGAAAAAAGATCTTTGGTTCTACCAGTGAAAAAGGGTGGGTGATGTGATGGAAGACGCCGTGAAGCGCAGACTGTGCTCGGCTGTGCTGGGGCGTGCTGCTGAATTCTCTGGGATCTGACTTCCCATGTTTTACAAATGTATCTGTTCAATTTTAACATTGTTCAGTAAATTCCTCAGGCAGACTTACTTCTGCTCCAGAGTTACTGCAGATTACTCAAAGGAACTAGTCTTTCAAGTGTTTATCATTCACCATGTACTGTTTGCCCTGAGTGTCACGTCAGTCACGTGGCATCGTTTCCACTTCCTGACCTGATAACTTCCAAGCCAGAGGAGCTTTTAAGGAAGCTGCGTATCGTGATTCCCATTATCAATATTTGTGAAATACATATCTCAGTACGAGAACTGGCAATGCGTGCTCTCGCCGAGGTCACGCCTGCGTGTTCACAAGTGTTAAAGGGGAGGGCAGCAGCTCCCCATTGCCGCCAGTTCATGGCTGGTAGCTGAGGTAGAATTTCTTCCTGTGTTTTGTGGGCTTTGGTGGGCTTTGTTTGGTTTTGGTTTGTTTAGGTTGGTGTTTTGTTGTTTGTTTGCTGGGTTTTGGTTTTGGGTTTTTTTAAATTAATTTATTTTTCAATTTTATTTCTTTAATTTGTTGGTATTGTTTTTAATACGGATTGCTGAGTTAAGTATAGGTTAGCCTGAGTCTAGGTTTCAGAGAGGTTGCTGGTAGTAGGGGGGAAAGTTATGCTTTTCACTCCTACAGAAAAAAGTTGATCAAGTTAGGGAAGGACTAGATCTTCTCTGGGAGCTGAACTCGTGTGTACAGTTCAGGATGGTGTGAAGTTGCAGATCAGTTAGCCACTGGATGTCACTGTTGTTCTGCAGTTGGGAAAAAAGTACATCTTCCCCTACAACATCTTCTTTTCCTTTTTGTGTAGCACAATAGCAATATTTCTGGAAAATGTGAATACTACAGTGAGGGAGATAACTTTATCCTCTTGGGCAAGGTAAGGTAGTAAAATTCCCATTACGTCAGAGACTGGAGAGCTAAGGATGGTCCTCCTATGTTGGGATGTATTAATATTACTGGTAGGTTCTTAATAGCTGAGGTCTTTCATGGAGCAGCAACAAAGCTGACGTTAAAAGTCCTTCAGCAATAACTATTTTCTAGTACTGTATGACCTAATACAAAGAAAGATTTAGTTTTGTAGCCTTCTGTGAGAGTTCTCTCCCATCTCTCATTTATCTCTTCATTTCTTCTTAGGAAAGGCCATTGATTTTGTAGTTCAGAATGCAATGTCGGAATCCCACGGAGGGAGACCCAGCGCATCCAAAGTTGCCATAGTCATCGTGTCGGGGAGATCAGAGGACGCTGTGGAGGCTGCTGCGCTTTCTGCAAGAATGAACAGTAAATCTCATTTTCCTCTTGCTATTTTTATGCAGTTGTTGCTTTTTAAGTAATGCAGTAGGAAAAAAAGGCTGAAAGATGAAGGCACTGGTATATTCACAGGAGTTCAGGACTGTGTGCGTAGCCTGCGGGTAAGGAACAGGCCTGAAGAAGATGTGCCTGATGAAGATGCCTTTGAATTGCTGGTAAATTCAGAACCAAACTGCCATTTACGCTGAACAGCTTCCACAGGCTTCACAGATTAGTGGCATTTCCTTTTTCAAGGTCCTGTGGGTAGACAGGGATGACAGATGTGTTCTAATATTCTAAAGACAATCCTGTTGCAGTACAGCGAGTCTTGAAAGGTCCACTGTAATGGTAATAAATAGGTGATGTGATCAGACTGTGCACTGACCTGTACAGGGATGTTTGCTTTCAGTGTGTGTTGCATGATGTTTTTTCAGGTTTTCCGACTGTAGTCTGTGTACCTCAGCTTCCTCATGTGTCCAGCTGCGGAACATTGACTTCCTTTCTAGGTTCCTTTGGGAGCTATTGAATAAGGCATGGAATAAATAACTATCAAGTATTATTTTTTAATTAAACAATTTGAAATTAATCTAATTATTAATTTCATGAAGTAATTGGAAAATAATCTAATTGCTGCGTAACTGAAGAAAAAAAACGACCTATAGATTTTTGTTTTCCTAACTGAAAAAAAAAAGTGAAAATGTAGCCAATGAGTGTGCAGCTGCGTTTTGTTGACCATGCATGATCTTATTATGCTCAGGACTAATAGAGCTCATCTCAGCTAACACTGTGATGAGAGCATCACCTTTTCTTCCCTTAGTTGTCTTTACCCTGTGTGGAGGGAATGATGCAAGTAATACATGAAAATTAACTGTTGAAAAAAAACTTTTCCCAGTTCATTCATTTTTAAGAAGCAAATGATGCAAAGGCCTCTTTTGTGTGTGCATTGCCCATTTGAAATATTTTCTTCTTTTTTCCTAGGGGTGTCCCTGTTTCCAATTGGTGTTGGGAACAGATACGATGAAGAGCAGCTAAGGACTTTGGCTGGGACATCGGCAGCCAACAGGATCATGAAGCTTCTGAATTTTGAAGACTTATCTACTATGATCACATTGAGCAGTGAATTTATCAAGAAAGTGTGCATGGGTAAGTCCAGGATGGATGTAGCTTTGTAACTGGAGCAAAACCCAGAAACTGAATGCCAGAACAGAATGATTTTTCATTGAGAAGTTAGCCCAGTGATGCTTTGGTCGTGTTTCCCTGATGATTGCCACAACTGCTAACCCAGACCACTGCCATCGCTTCAGCGTGAAACATCAGCTGAGCCCTTTCAGCAGGTTGCCAACTGCTACTCTAACCTAACACCTTTTAGCAAGATTTAGAAAAATGTTTAGGCGTGAGCTTTCAAGCTGTCATCTTATTAATAATCAGGGCTGGTCAGTAACTGAAGGACACCAGGCAAGCTCAGGCTGTCATGAATGAATGGGGGCATGCTCCAGAAATGCTGCAGGTTAGTTCTGAGTAAAGATGTCAACATACATATTTTTCTGCACAGACCTAAGCATTGCTATGTGTATGTCTACAAAGAATTCAGCCAAAGTGCAAGGAAAAATAGAATAAGAAATAATTAACTTTTCCAGTAATACAAATACTGGGGAAAAAAAATTGTAAAATATTTTAAATAAGCATTCATTTATTTCTAGCTAACAGTGCCCCCATCTAAGGAAACTTGCTTCAACTCTAGAGTATTTTACTTCGTTTGCCCTCTTGGTCTGTGTGTATATAGATATTTATAACTCAAACCATTGTTGTTATTTCTACTGCAATAGCAAATGTGTCCACAAAACCCTGGCTCATCGTGTTAGTCATCGCACAGGTTTTTACCAGCTTTGCTAGGACTTAGTTATGTCTCCGTTAAAATAGATGGACTTCTTTTGCAGAGCCAAGTACCACTAAGAGTGAGGAAGTTGCAGAGTGTGCACAGTCCAGCTTAGAGATATCCGATCAGTCTCCACTGGGATCACTTCTGGCATTTTAAAATCTCTCCAGAGCATCAAACAGCTGCCATTTTCTTTCCTTTCCTTCAAAATAAGCTTTTAAAGATGCATTTCCTCTCCTCACACTAAAGTATGTGATTTTCTTGCCCTAAATTACATTGATCCAAGATACGGGATGGAGAGCAGGAATTTTAAACCAGTAACTATGTTTTCAATGCAGTCTGTTCTGTAACCTATCGGTACATACTGAGCTTTGTGTTTTGGTCAAAGCTTCTCCAACAGTGCACAGCATATGCTCAAAAATGTGAATGATAGGCATTGTATAGTAGAAACCTAAACTTGAGAAAATTGGCTCTGTCTTTTGCTGATGGTAAAGCCTTTGCTATGGGGCGGGGTTTGTGTTGGGGTGAGTTTTTGGGGTTTTTTGTGAGGTTGTTGTGGTTTGGGTTTTTTTCTCCATAGTTTTTGTTTTGTTTTATGTAAGTTTCCTACAATCTGTAAAGTATAATTTCCCCCTCCAGACTCATACAGTTGGATTTCTTGTACAGAGGGAGTCTCACTTTTAGGTATGGAAGTGTACCAAAAATAATACTATTAAAAAGGTTTAAAAGATTTCCTAAATGCTTTCAAAATACATTACTTGTCCTGGAAGAGACAGCATATAGCATATACATGCTAGCGTAGCACAGTGTGATAGAAAGAGTTTGGTAGTTGGTGTTTTAATTTCTTAGACATGTGCTTATCACACTGCCATGCTATAGTATCTATATGAAATAATGTTCCACATATCTTTAGGTGTGTCATAAGAGTATATAAACATAGAAGCTGCAATTGGGCAGGTACCTTGTGACCATCTAACTGATGATGTTAAAAACTGCCCATCACATTAAAGCCTGAGTGTAAGGGAACTGAATTTAAGTATTCTTATTGCAGCTGTTTTCTTATTTAAGCTAGTTGCTGACAAATCTGATCTTGGAGTTGCTGACTGTATTTACCTTTCTGCATTTAATAAATGTGGGAGTGCATGGGTGAAAATTCTCATCACCTGCTAATTAACAGAAATCTCAATTCATCTCAAGATCTGGAAGTAAGACTGGACCTTGAGCCAGAGCTTGGTCTTTTAAGTACCACCAGGGCAGAGCTGTACGTCAGTACAAGGAGTGCTGTAGAATTACAGCCTTCCCACAGGGTGCTGTGGGACCAGTGTCATTGCAGAAGTCAGGTAATGCCAGCGGTAACAAAGTTGAGGCATTCTTTGACTTATTGTACACTTTGGACAAATGCCTGCAATCTTCAGGTAGAGATTCTCACCTTCTAGCACAAAAATACCCCACCTTTTTACAGCCTAAATCACATACGTAAGTAAGTGATCTGTATTTTGGTGACTATCACTTAAATGGCTGGATAAGGGAATAAGATGGCTAAAAGATGTCTGTTTCTCTTTCAGACCCTGTCAGAGAATGTATAGATGAGGATGGAAACAAAAAGAAGGTAAGTGTATTGCCCAGGTCATCCATCTGGCTTTCAGGTGACAAAGTTCATGCAGAATGCTGAATACCTTCATAGACACTCTGAAACAAAAGGCAATGCTGAGAATTATTTTGGAGAAGGAAAATGTTGGTTTTTGAGCTTATGGGGTAACTTTGTATATAAAGGAAACTCCCTCTAAGGACACCTGATCTTGCAGTGTGTTCAGTAGCGTAGAAGGCAGTGCAGAGTCAGAGCTTGTGCCAGTGCGTTTCTTCCCTGACAGAGGAAAATGCATGTCCATCTCCTGGTGAAAGAGCTTTGGGAAAGCTAGACGTGGCCAAAATAAAAGTGCATTTATAGGGGGAGGCAACCTCATTGTCCAGACCCTTCCTTCTGCTAAAGATACAAGTACCTTCCTCCTATAAAAATATTATAGGAAGATAATTTTGTGTGATACTCATCTCTCTAGCAAAAACCATCTCTTAAGTACTGAAATGCAATTTCCTAGCGTTCATTTGCAGAAAAGCTTTCAGTGATCCTGTGAAAATGCTCAGAAATGTCAATAAATCTGTCTGATCTCTTAAAAGTGATCTGCTCTAAGAAAGGAAAGAAGTAGATGTTATAAATGGTTCAGTTTCTTCATCTCAGGTGAAATGTCAAGGTGTTTGATGTATATGACACTTCATGCATTTAAAAATATTAACATAAGGTTGTTAGGTGTTTTCTGATAGGGGTTAGCCATGTGTTCTACCCTAGGATTTGTCTTGAATTTCCAGTACATTAAAAGTATTCCTTTGATTTCTCCCTTGTGAAGACACGACATTAAGGAAGGATGTGGCTAATAAAGGAATACTTATGAATTGTCTAGACACAGGAAATATGCTTAAATCAAAGCTGCCTTACACTGGTTGGCCTTGGTCAGATGATCAGAACACAAAAAGACTCTAGCCAGATCAGACACTAAGTATAACCTGGTCACTTTGAGGCTGACAACCTAATTAAAAGAAAAACTGAACCACAACAAAAAACTAAACTTGAAAAACTTTCTTAATTAAAACAAAAAAAAAAAAACCCAAACCTGATTTTTTCTATTTATTTATTCATTTGAATTCCATCTGTCCAGCCCTTTGGGCTCACAGAAGCAGGCACAGGTACATGTAGATAAGTGCTAGAAAGGCTAAGCTTGAATTTCAGACATGTCGGGTTTTGGGTTTTTTTGGTGCTAAAGCACAATTTCCATGCTGGGTAAAATGCTTTTGGAAGAACATAGGCCAGGCTCCAGCCCATATGAAAATGAAACACACTTGCAAATGCCTTTAGTGGGATTTTGTGTTACCTTTCCTATCAGCTGTAAAAAACAGTTTAGAAGGCACTGCCAGCATGGTAGCCACTGCCTTTTGAAGCAGGCTGTTGAAATCCCATGGTGCCTGCAGGACTGTGCTGAACTCCTCTGCTGCTTCACTGGCAGTAAGGTGCCTGTTACCCTCTTCTGGCATAGTCCACAGATCCACAGGGACAAAGACTCAAGGCTGTGTCCAGAAAATACAGACTCTTGCATCAGGTCCATGATATTTCAGTTGTTACTCGGCGAGTTACGGCAGGAGGCTTCCTGAAGTGGGATGTCTGTCATGCACCTGGACATTGTGGGAACTGCTCTCTTGCAGTTTAAAGGAAATCAGAGTTCTCAGGATCCAAAATCTCAGCCTAAATCTGTCAGTGTCTTGAGTGATATGATTTGTTACATTTTTCTGTTTGTTATTCCCTCTCCCCTGGAAATGACGGTCAAAGGAAGATTCATGACTAAGGTCGCTGTTAGTAGCAGAAGAATGGAAGATCAAATGTGCTAGGTCAGGCCAAAAATCCACCTACCCCCCTGTATTATGTAGCTAAAACCAGAAGTCAGGGAAGAATCTAAGTAAGCACACAAGAAGATTAACTGAACTGCCCTAGCCTTGAATGATTTGTGAGTCGGGGAGACTGAGCTGTGAATGGCACCTTCTGTGTTTGCTAGTGCTCCGTAGTTTTCTCCTCCATTCATTTGTTCAGTCATCCTCTGAACCCATGCCTTTAGTACTTATCATAGCCAGTGCAAGGAGTTCCAATAGTGCTGAATATAGTCTGTGTAAAGAACCACTGTTTTAATATTTCAACTTGTCAGCTGACAGAATATGTGAGTGATTATGATAGATTAAGAGTTTTTTATCTATTTCATTTTCATCAGTAGTCTTGGTTTGATGCTTTTAAGCAGGCATAGAGGTGAGACTAGAAGTGTAGGTACTTGTCTTATAATGGTAGCACTTCATCCTGAAGTGATCTATATAGCAATCTTCTGCATTTCTAGTCTACATATGAGGTATAAACTATTCCCAAGCTAGCAGTTTCTGTAACCTGACTTCTAGTATTGTCCAGCCCTTCTCTGAATTGAGAAGTACAAAAGAACAAGCAAAACCCTGACTAAAGTAGAAGATGCCAGCTGATGAAGCCGGTTGAGGGACATCTCTCTCTCTCTCTCTCTCCTGCAGATGCACAGTAAAAGTGTGCGAGTCCGGGTCTGTAGGTTCAGAGCTCCCTCGGAGAGGAAGTCTCTGTCTTCCTCTGGTGTGCTGGCAGGCTCACCGGTTTCAGCAGACTTATCCTTCACAATGTAGAAACCTCTGGTTTTGCTTTCCTTTCTGCCCTATTTTTACTCCTACGATTTCATATCAATTGGGATTTAGGTTTTCTTTGTCTTCTGAGTCCCTGCATTTTCCTCTGCACCAGGATTCTGGGCTTTTTTGGATCCTTCAACTGATATTTTTGTTTTAACGTGCTGTGCTGTGCTTTTCTTATTCAGCTCTTAGATGTTTTCCAATGGATTTCCTGTTAAGGAGTGAAAAAACCCCAATTAAATATGTATGGAAGCCAGAGAGTCCTTTGCCAGACTTGCACAGCTGTATATGTACCCTTCCAGGTGCTTCACTGTCAGTGAGTTGTAGGCGAGACAACTGTAATTAAAAAACATTCAGTTTCTTCCTATCTAAATATTTTTTCCATACTTAGGGCTCCTCATGTTACTTTTTCAGTTTCCTCTAGACTCACAAGCCTGAAAAGCATTAAGCCAGGACAAGTTGCCTTCTCAAAGTCCTGAAATACACAAAGCAGATCCAACAAATAAACTCACAGTTAACATGTAAATTTTTATGGCTGCAGGTTTGGCACTTCTCTGTTAGACTTGCTGGCATTGCGTAGCTCAGGGATACAGAGCAGTACTTTCACATTACTCTTCTTGGTTTGCATGTTAGTGCCAAGAATAGTTGGGGTTACCTGGGTGTTTTATCACTTTGCTCTTCCCAGTCGTGGGAATGAGGGGTAAGCTGAAAAGGAGAGGATAGGAGATGACCTTGCCCAACAGCAATCGTCTTTTCTTCCCCACATGCTTCTGCTTGTGAATCCCAAGAAATATTATCCAGTTCACAGGACAAGCATCTCACTTATTACTAGTGCTTCTGGACTCACTTCTGTAGGGACAGATCTGGAAAGAACTGTTTCCCCCATTTAGGGATACTTTTGAGAATACAGACCTCAGGGATGAACACTGTTTGGAAATTAATTGAGCCTACTTACGGACTTCCGAGCTCTGCGGGGCTGGGGCAGAGAGCTCGGCTTTTTGCCGATACGAACGGTGAGATACTTCAGATTGTGACCAGATCTATGTCACTGTCATTTAGCAGTGTGTAATCCTGGTGCCTTCAAATTTAGACTGTCCTTTAGCATACATCTTACGTTTTATTTTTAATGTAATAAACCCCACTATCTGTATCAAACAACATTAATCTGGTAAAGGATCAACTTCCCTTGGGGAAGGGAGGAACCATTTTAAAGTTTTGAAATTGTGGATAAGATAGAGTACTCCACGGCCTCCTAGCTTGGAACAGATATTGTTAATTCCTGCTGTGCCATGACCATCTGTGCTCAGAGCTCTTTTCAAAATAATTTTATGGCTTATGGAAATGCAAGGCTTTGACATTTGAAGAAAAGCTAAGGGGAATTCTTTGTTGACTGTGCTATCCATGCATGCCGTGGGATGGCTAAGCTAAGGATGGAGGCAGGACCAGACACTTCATTCTGCAGTAAGAAGACATCTCCCATTCTAGACTATTATCTTTTGCTTGGAATCTCAGAGTCTATTTTTTTTTACAGTGTTGCTAATTTAAACTTTCTCATCTTCATGTAGTCCTTAATACACTGCATGCTCTTATTTAATTACTCACGGCTAATTGGAGCAGTGCTGCTGTTAGTGTCACTTTTCTTGCTAGCTGTCCGATTGCGGCAGCAGCCAAGTTTTGCATTTTTCTACCCTCCACCCACACTCTTTTCACTTGTTAAATATCCACATCTCCCTGTCCAGCCTGGCGATAAATGGACGTTACCCGACCAGTGCCACACTGTGACGTGCTTTCCAGGAGATTACACAGTTCTGGAGAGCCACTGGATTAACTGTGAGAGGATGCCAAAACCAGTGTGTCACAGCAATCTTCCCGCTGTTAAGATCGAAGAAACTTGTGGCTGCCGATGGATGTGTCCGTGTGAGTATCTGCCTTTGCATGGATCCTTCTCCCTCCCCGTTGCTTGCCATGTTTATCAGAAATGTAGTGCTGAATGGAGCTCCTCAGATGTTGTACACATGAAAGATGCCTGAGGTGGGGCAAGTTGACACTGTGCACCAGTTAAACAAACATCTAGAAGCATGAAAGTCTCGCCAATGCCTGGAATTTGTTATGCTCATTGTGAGTTCAGGGCCACTGCAAGCATGTTTTTTACATTAGAGTAGCTGCAGTGTTTTATCAGAGAATCTCACACTCCATTTCCAAAGCTGTGTGAACTGGGAAGGAGGATGTTTGGAAGAGACCAGAAATTTATCTCTGAAAGCTGTAAGCAAGTGGTGCATTCTTGGTCCACCTCAATGCTTGGGTGTTTGTCCTGACCTCAGTCAAGCACAAGTATTAACAACAAAAAATGCTTCCCGCCTCCATAGAATCTCACCCTGAATATCTGAGCAGAAGCAGTGAGCACGGTGTGATTAGTGCCTTGGCTGAGATGACAGGAACAGAAATGAAATGCGCCCACTCATATTTAGAGGGTGGAGGGATTCATCCCCGAGGCTTTAGGAAAATCCCACATATGTGAAGATTTTAGGGAAGAAGAATGAAGATGTTAAGAAAAACCAAAAAACAAACACAAAAAGACCCCAAGCTGGAGCCTCCAGATTGCCTCTGTGCTGAGACACATGCTCTGACAAGAGTGGAAGGGTGGCAGGGATGCCTGGCTGCATACGCAGCGCAGCGTGGGGCATCGCTCCACTGCTGCCAGAGGTGGAACCAGGGGCAGGCTCAGACCCAGGGTCTTTTGGTACAGCTCAGCCTGAGTCTGGGGAGCAGCCTGAGTTCCTCTCCGTGAGAAATGTGGGTGTTACAGTGTAAGAATCCTGTGCAGAGTCTGAGTCTTTTCAGGTTCGATCAAACTTAGAGGGCTGTGCCTCCACATAATTCTGAAAATTGGGCTTGCAGCTCAAGTCATATGGTCACTTTTTAAAGGTAAATCAGATCCCTACATATACCTTTTTTTTATGATGTATAATCTCCATTTAAAATGTCCTGTGCTGCAGGAGCATGGCAGTGCATCCTTAATGGACGCTTGTGGTTCAGCAAAGTAGAATTCAGTTATTTAGAGATCAAAAGTGATTGCTTGACAGTGCAGATGATATGACAAACACTTTTGCAAAGCAAGAGTACTTGAAAAAGTGTTCTATTGTATAACTGAGTTCAGAGAACAGGTCAGGAGACTGTAAAGATGCTTGCTTGCTGAACTAGCTACAGATTTTATAGTAAGGTGATTTGCAATCTGTGATTCATGACTATTGGGTGGTTTTGGACTACATTTAAACAGGTTGCATGAATACATTTTGTGCTACAGAATACCTTTGAGAAATTTAAAAAGATTCCCATAATCCATAGAATTTCTTCAGATGTCCATGAACAAAGAACAGAAGTTGAGAAACGTTTTGCTGCTAGCATGTTTCATTGTTATACATGGACTTTATAAGCAGGTACAGTAAACTCTCTGAAGATGCTCCAGTGCTCCAAAGGGATGTATCTCTTGACAATGCAGTGCCTGACAGTGCCTTTTTTTGAAGCACGAGTTGCTGGTTTTCCTTGGAAATAAAGTTTGAAGGTCAATGAGCGGGACACAGATTATTCCCAGATCTCAGTTAGAAACCAAGTAGCTGAAGTATTAAGAAGGAGAAATTTCTTCCTACATATTTAGCTGCCATTGCTTTTATTGTCTGTATTATCTAACCAAAAGATTTGAAACACACGAGTCAGCATCAGTCGGAGCAGCCTTTTGCTCAGGTTTTGTTTGGTACTTGTGAGATTCTAATCCTCCTTGTTTTCCAGTTCGTGAAGACACGGAGGTGTTTATAATCTAATGGCCAGGAGACTGAGCTGATTTATCCATTTATCCTGTGCATTTTATTTCTCTGCCCTTTTCCTTTTTCCCATCTGAAAAGGAAACAAAAAAAAGTCCCCTGGTATTGACGTGTGATGTGTTTGGTAATGGTGAAACAGTGCTGTTTTGCTTCAAGTGTAATACTGTGCAGAATAAATAAAAATAAGTTTGTTATATTCTTTCTACAAACAGGGAGGGAAATTTTCCTGCCTTTATTTTTCATACTAAATTAATCCATAAATCACATTCAGTATGAGTAAATTGCATGCAAAGGGGTTTTCTAGGAGTTTATCCAAATCTTTTGTGTTACTAATTGCTCCAGACAAAGATACTTCAAAAAAAAAATCATGTGATGACATATTTACCAAAGTTTGTCAATGATTTGCTGCAGCATTTGCAAGCTTTCTCAAAGAGTTGGTTCCACATGCCCATAATGCTTGCGAAGAAATAGTCTAATTGGAACAAAAGTAAATGCTTATATGACTTTTTTTTTTCCACTGATCTGCAGGTGTCTGTATAGGAAGCTCATCTCAACATATTGTCACTTTCGATGGGTTGAATTTTAAGCTGACTGGCAATTGCTCCTACACCTTGTTTCAAGACCTACAGCATGACGTTGAAGTTCTTCTCCATGAAGGACCATGCAGAGCAACGCCAAAGATGAACTGTATGGATGCTATTGAAGTGAAACACCGTGGTGTTTCTGTTCAGCTCTTCAGTGACATGGCAGTAAGCTGAACGCAGTGAAGGGATCCGTGCATTGTCTGCTCATGCTGTAGAATTCAGATCAGGAGGGCAAATGTGTTCCCTTGATCCAGTTTCTGTTCCCATTGCAGCCTATTCTTAGGCTTCTGAGCAAACATCTCGTTTCAATTTCATGATGCAATCTGTGTTCATGTAATGAGCCAGACACATTTCCCCTCTTGTTCTCCATGTTGCACTGGTGTGACGATGTCAAGAACATGGGATTTGGCAATGTCTGCCTGACGCTTCTGCCAGAAAGGCAGTGACTATAAACAGGACATAGTTCACTCTGGTTCTCTTCTTCTGACAGAGGTCCTTTGCACAGTGTTATCATTTGGTGCGTAGGAGAGCAGCCTGTCCTTCACAACTCTATGCATGACTGGATAGTTGAAGAGATAGGGAGTTGCTTCTTACCTTGTGTGCAGATGGACCTCAGCATTAGAATAAAGACCAGCTTAGTACGTGTGACACCTGTTTTATAGGCAGAGAAGAATTCAAATTCAGTATGATGTGTTTTCCAGTTTCTGTTTTTCTATTTTCAAAATAGGATGTACCAAAATACAGCCTTGGACAGCCTTGATTTTAACTGGTCTTTCTTGGTAATCAGGGTGTATAGACAGAATGTTAACTTCATGATGTTAGGTTTCTAGCCTGTAAATGTGTGATGCTGAAGCAGTGCAATCATATGGGAAAACATGGAAAAAGCTGTTCATATAGTCCACAGAATGAAGGTCAATTAGTTCTGTATGGTTTTAGACTCAGTTGGAAGTTTTAGCTTGCGAGGTGGATTCTTATGTCCAGACTGAGATGGATCTTCAAGCAGTTGTGAAAGTTAAAATGTGTTTCAGGATGATTTTAACTGCTTACTAGAACTGATATGATGATCTTGCCTTTTTGAAAACAGGTGGCTGTTAATGGTGAAAGGGTTCATATCCCCTATTCTAGCAGTTTGTTTGAAGTCACTGTCTATGGAGCAATAATGCATGAAATCAAGTTCTCCCATCTTGGACATAATCTCACATTTACTCCAAGAAACAATGAATTTATTCTTAAACTTAATTCAAAGAGCTTTTCTACGGGAACACAAGGGCTTTGTGGTAAGTTTGAAAGCTAGTAATTTTAACAGCTTCTTACTTGAGCTTGAACTGCAATTTATGTTATTGTAATTTGTGTGGTCCTGAACCTGTAAACTCTCTGGCTGAGCTGCTCCCCTGTTGTTGGCACATGATTGTTCTGTATAGGTTTTTCTACTAGGTAACAGCTCATCGACTCCCAGTAATATCTTAGAACAGATGAGACATCTGTCATGGTTTGCTTGTTTCACATTATCTTTCCAAGGAGATGATTTTCGTTGTTTTGTTTTTAGGTTTTTTTGGTTGTTGTTTTTGTTTTGTTTTTTAATGAGGGTTAGACTTCAGGTGCTTACATATACATTTATGTGAGAGCCATGACCTGTGCTTGCAGTGAAAAGGTAGAAGGTTTGTGGGGGGTGCTACTACCTGGGAGAATTAATTCTATGGTATTTTCAATGTTATAATCTCTTCTATAGCTTATACCTCTGGGGCATAACGTGTAACTCCTGTAATAAGGAAATGGGAACAAAATCCCAAGGTTTTTATGCCTCTCGTGATAATAGCTACAAAGAATATTGTTGATTCCCCTTCCC
Organism: Todiramphus chloris collaris; assembly: GCA_025345505.1. Classification (NCBI taxonomy): domain Eukaryota; kingdom Metazoa; phylum Chordata; class Aves; order Coraciiformes; family Alcedinidae; genus Todiramphus; species Todiramphus chloris. The sequence continues at coordinate 10,352,202 of JANVCC010000066.1, read as the reverse complement.
CTTGGCATTCACCGAGTGGCCCCAACCAGCTCAGTCTGTCCTGTGCCTATTTTCCCTAGACTGATTTTACTGCTGGCTGAATTCAGACTTACTCTTTTCCTTTTCCTCACCCTCCTAGGGGTGTGTGACCAGAATCACAACAACGACTTCATGTTACGTGATGGCTCTGTCACTCCTGACAGCAGCATGTTTATCCAGAACTGGACAGTGGAAGAGCCGGGCAAGATCTGTGAAAGCCGGAGAGAAGACAGATGCTCTGAGCACGCAACGAGCCACTGCCGCCTTCTGCTCTCCTCTCAGTTTGCAGAGTGCCACAGCATAATCTCCCCCAACATGTTCTACGAGGCTTGCACGGAGAGCAGCTGCTACGAGGATGAAGCCTGCGAGATGATAACTTCGTACGCTCACATCTGCAGGGAGAACGGGGTCTGCGTGGACTGGAGAACACCAGAGATCTGTCGTAAGAGGTTTATGCTACATTAACAATGATACAGAAACTGCCTGTCTTGGTGATGGTGGTGGCAATGACTACCTTGTCAGTATAATATGAATTTCTGAATGCTGTGTAATGGGGCAGAAGTTCCAGATCAAGTTTTCCATACGAGTTTTATTGCAGATCTTATAACTGGTTTGTCATCCACTAAGTTGCGTATTGTAGAAAAAGTGGGTTTTGGTAAACTACTGACTATTGAAATGCAGGGTAGTTATGCAAGGCTAGAGGGGTGACCTATGAAATGAAAATGCTGTGAAAGCTGTGCACAGGTAAACACAGCTACATGATAGGACCTGGCTCTACAGCCACCCAACTGTAGGGCCAGGTTTGGACTGAGCCTGCTCTGATTCTGCCAGGCAGTTTTACCTGCAGCTATCATTGCTTTGGTAAAGACATTAGAGGATCTGTACAAGGCAGGCAGAGAAATAAACAATTTGGACTAGAGAGACTGCTTCCCAGCCTGCCACTTTCGTAGCTGCGCATAATGGCACAAAGTCAGACTTCTCTCTTGATTAGTTTCCCAGATTCCTCATATTCCAACCAAAGCCTAAACCTTTCAGAAAAGCATTTTAAGTTTTTACTGCAATGTCTGCTGAGTAGGGTTTCCCCTTGAATGAGAGCACAGGCTTTATCTTAATGTGAACATCATAGGGGTTTCTGAGAAATCACTGCATTGCTAATATTGACACGTGCTGGGATTCAGCTTTGTTCACCTGGAAATAGAATTGTTTATATAGTGATTAGAGAATAGCCTGAGACACATTCAGTCTGCAGTTGCAAGAGAATTGGCAGCTCATGTGGAGGTGACCAAGTCAGATTTGATCTGTGTAGCTCAAGTAACAGGCAGCAAATTTGGCTCAGAAAGGATAAATACTCAGAAGATAAATGACAGCAGCGGTTATTAATCTTCATATGCTGATGTTTCTGAGAGTGCTTCTCAGCAGCCTTCTTAAGCTCATTTGTGTGCAGTGCTCTCTAGGTACCTGCCAGTACTATCTTGCAATGAATTACATTTAGATAAGTAGTTGATGCATGCACGGTGTCTGAAACAGACTGCTAGTTGGTGCTGCCCAGGAAAGTTGTGGTTCTTTGAGGGGGATGCTGGTGGCACTCAGCAGCTGCAGGGATTCCTGGAACAGTATTTTGCTGTAAAGCAGTGTTCTTCACGAGCCATTCTAGTTGTTGGCAGGTTTTGTGGTTTGTCTTTCATTGGATTGTTTTGCAGGCCTAGGTTAGAAAGCCTGTTCATAGCAGGCTGTGCCTGCTCGACTGAGAGGCAGTGACATCTGGTGAGAAGCAAGAATGAGGTTCAGGAGGAGAGAAAAGCAGTGGGATACAAGAAACCTTTAAACCACCTCTGCTAATGAAGGATTTGTGTAGTGGAGCTACACTGAGATTATCTGTTGCTGTTGGCTCACTTGTGTAAGCAAGGCATGCTGGTGAAGTCCATAGCAGCTGAAGGATTTAAACCATGACTTGGAAATCAACAGTATGGGGGTAGCTTTGTGACTGCCTTCAGCTGATCTGGGACAGTTTTTCTCTTCCTCTTTCACCTTCAGCCTTGCATTCCCACACTTTTTCCCATGCTGGCACTAGTCCTCTTGTGCTGCTGTGCACTGAGTTGTGAAAACTAGCTGTAAAAGAGAAAAAAGTGCCAGCAGAGAAGAGCAACTGAGGTAAAGAGATTAAGGAAGAGAGGGGTCTGCCCCTTTTGATGGCAGCACTGATCTAAGTTGGTTTAACCTGGCTTTGAAATCGCTGCCAAGAACATTAGGAAAACTTCTAAACATATTTCTTTGGGTAAAGAGGGCTGTTCAGGGAATTTTAAGAAAACTGTGTCTGAGCAATGTGAGGATGTTGACTGGCAGTGGATGAACTGCTGGCCCTGGTGCATTATTTACTCCAGCTTCATTGGCACTGGTTTTTAGCTGTCTGTTTTGGCTGCCCATGACAGTACCAGTACAGTGAGGCAAAAGGCCAGCCAGCAGTATGGGACCTCAACAGCTAAATTTGTGCAAAATTATACTACTGATAAGAAAGGAGTGGCTTTGTCACCTGAAAGGATGTGTGCTTGTATCACAGGTTTGGAAAACACCCCTCCTAAATATCCATTTCATACATTAGCCAAGGATGCTCTCTCTTGTCTTATCTCTCGAGCCGCACAGAGTGAATCCCAGTGCAAGCTAGACCTGCTAGTCACCAGATCTTTCACTCTGAATTGAAGTTGTTCATTTTATTTTGATGGACTTGCACCTTCTGTTGGATCCACATAGAGGTTGTTTTCTCCCAACCAGTATCTGCTAGGAGTAGCTACTGTAATTTAAAGGAAAGTCAAGCAGCTGAAGAAACGTGAATACTTAAGTGTGCCAGATGACCATTTGAAATCAGTTTTACAGGAAACTGTTGCGTTTTTTTTCCCCCAGCCTTTGTTTGTTTGTTTGGGTTTTTTTACTATTTTCTTCCCAGTTTGAAAGAAAATGTCATGTTTTAATGGATCCAGCAAACAGGATGCAATATCAATAGATGATTGTAGTAACATCCTACAGGCTCGTATGTAAGATGGATTTGTTTTGAAACTAATTTGTTAGAAGCGGTACTCTTCTATCACTCGCTTTTCATCCTTTTCCCCTTTCGCTAGTACTCAGTCTTTTCCTTTTCATTCAGAAACAACAGATATTTGAGGGTGGTCACTGAAATCAGGAGGGCAGCTTATCTTGAAAAAAGCATTGCTGCTTTACACGGGCACACGGGCTTTTTGATGGTGTCTGGAACCTGGGGCACGGTTCTTCATTGCATTTTTTGCACAGCTGGCTCCTTAATACCACCCAAAGGAGAGGAAGGAGAAGGGGCTATGTTACATGAACTACATCAGGGGCTTTAGCATTGGTACTTATTCTGCTTCCGAGCTGTCCAGGTTCTGTGCTGATGGGCATCAGTGTTAAACTCTAAATTAAATAAATCAATTTCTGTGCAGTGAAGGCTTTCTAAATTTTCTGTAGGGCTAGTGGTAAGTAAGCAACATGAAAGATGGTGTGCTGAGTGTATTTACTAACACTTGAACCAAGAAGTAAACACCACATGACCTTAACAGATGCTGTGGATGTATTTTCACACATTCGTTAGAGCTGAAGTGAGATGGTTGTAGGCAGTAAGCATTGCTACTGGATCTACCTTATTTACAAAAACTGTTTCTGGAAATGAGTTTTTCTGGAAAGCATAGTACAGTCTGGGCAGCTACTAGTACAGGTTTATGAGCAGCGATCTCTCTGCCTCTTTGACTTGGGTACACCTTTGTGTGTGTTCAGAATCCAGAAGGAACATTTTGTGGCGGGACTGGACTCCCCATCAATTTTTGGTGGCTTTTCAAGTTCCTCTGCATCTTCTGAACTATGATAGTTATCCACACATACAACCATAGACTTTAACACACCAGCAGTGACTGGATTTAGCAGGGATTGAAACAGAAAAGGGTTAATGTTAAAGACATTTCTTTTCTGTTTCCTTTGGCTGCCAGGAGGGGTGTGTGTAGACAGTACAGCTGATGTTTGGTTGGGAGCTCAGGTCTTCAGTAATTTTCTTCCAGTGTTTTTTGTCAGGGGACTGAAGAAAAGTTTTATACACCTCACAGCACTCACAAACTGGGAAATAAGAAACACTTTTCCTGATTGAAGTTGTAGAGAAGAATGAGGTAGACTTAAGGGAGTCTGGTCTTTGCTTTTAGAGACAGCAGTCTCAGTGATGTGAACTAATCAGTAAAAAATATATTTGTTGGCTTAGGAGGGAGTTTTTACTTTTCTTGATCCCTTTAATTCCATTAATAAGGTGCAGAAATCCAGAAGGTTTAGTTTTGAAGTACCAAAATGTTCTGTTTGTTAGCTTTCTGAGTTGCTTGGAAACACTGCTGCCTATCATTAAAACATTTGTTCAAAGCTTTAGTCTGTCCTGAATATCTCCTAACTACATACTTCTAACTACTTACCAGTGCTAACTACTACTTCTACTTACCAGTGCTTCTCTAATAGATGTAAAGCTGGTTCCAAATTCTTATGTCTCTTGCCCAGTGTTGGAAACAAAAGTTGGGCAAGATGTTCAGCTCGTGTCAGCCACTGTGTTGTTCTTAGGGCAAGTCACACTTTGCTGATTCACATGGCCTGAAAGTGTCACTTGATGACTTCCAAATGGATTTTTACTTGGGCAAATGCCATCAATCACCTTCCACTGTGGCTTTGGTTGGTTTTAAAAATGCATTTTCCAAGATGTTAGTAGCTGTGGAGGACAAAATATGTTCATCAGATGATGGCTTTTAAAAACCTGAACAGAATTCTAAAGAAAGTGTGTGTGGAAACAGTTATCTGCATTTCTGATCTCTTTCCTGAAGGGTTTTTTTCTGTCTTCCCCAGCAATGAAATGTCCCACATATTTGACATACGATCACTGCCACAAAGCCTGCATAAAGCACTGTGAGAACGGTACCAAGCTGAGTGTCTGCAAGGATTATCCCACAGAAGGCTGCTTCTGTCCGGAGGGACTGGTGATCCTCAATGCCAGCTGTGCTGCTGAAGGAGCCTGCGCGCAGTGCGTCGCCGAGGACGGCACGTACCATCAGGTGACTCCGTGCTTGCAGCTTACCTTCGGGAGGGGTTAGGCTTCCTGCTTTCGCAAGGAAATCTGTCTTATAAATCTGCTTTTCCTTTTGGATATTTGCTTCTCGTAACTGGCTGGCTGTCAGCCCCGGGGAGCTCCCCCCGTGTGAAATTGGCTGGGATGGGTATAAAATCCACAGCTGGGGCTGGACGGCCCCGGAAATGCATGACAAATTTGTCTGGAGGGAGGTCTGGGGGGACGAGAGGAGGGATGGCATAAGGCAGCGTTTCCCAAGAGAAACACCTCATTCAGCAGGCTTTCACCAGGAATGACAATGTGATTGTACACACGGAACCCTCACCTAAAATGGATTGTATTGGCTTCTCAAAGCGTGCTGAAGTGTTTTCAGTGGTTGGTGGGGAGCAGTGAGACCAAGATGACCTTGTGTGAAGTCCTGTTAGCCTACGTCCATTTTATTTATTTATTTATCTGCCTAGTTATTTATTTACTTACTTAATGAGACTTGTTCCTTTGATAAAATTGTTTAGTGATACTGAAAATCCCCTTTCCTCAGCTAAGTCACACCTCTCTGTGGCAGAATGGGACTGGAAAGAGCTATGGGTTTTGGATGCCAGGCTGCAGTGAAAGGCTGATGATTTTCCCTTTCAGCTCCGCGCACTGGGTGCACAAGCTCCTCCCCACATCCCCTGTTCAGCTACAGGGGTTGCTCCTCTTTACCTCCAGCTACTCAGCTCTGGGAGTTTTCACCTAAGCCAGCCAGTCCTCTTAAATCTGCAGTTTTGTTACAGTACTTTAAGAAGAAGAGGCCTGAATTTCAGTATTTTATGGGATTTAGATTCTTAACAAGATTTTTTGGATGGTCTTATACTCACCAAACCTACTGTCAAAGACACAATCACTTTTGTAACGTAGATCATCTGTATATAACAGAAGTCTGTACCTGTGTGGATAGTCTACTCTTTGAGTAAAAAGATACATTTAGAAATGTAAATACTTAATTTTACACATGCAATTTAGACTGTGTCTTTCATCAAGAAACGTCTTATAAACATTTGCATTGAAACTGAAAGGAAGCAAAGACTCTTTGTGGCTAAAACATCTCTTTCAAATATTGTTTGTGTTGTCATAATGAGAAAGTGTCCAGTTTAACAGGGCGAACACCTTTCCTCAGGGTTTTTACACCTTTGTTTTAAATACATTGGATTTGTGTAGTACTTATTGAATTGGCAAAATGGAAGAAAAAAAACCCCAACCCTGTAAGTTTTGTAATAATAGGAATTGGAAACAAAAAATAATCTTACTATTTCTCTTGAAGGAAAAAATAGCTTGCGACGTATGTAATTGCTGCACAGAACACAGATCAGTTTTTCATGACTCTTGGTGACCTTGGCAACTCTACTTATTGTATTATGATTCTATATGAAATGGTAATTGCAAATGCAGATTAAAATCTAGGTTCTGTGTGCCTTGAATCCCTGAATCCTCAGACAATGCAGTGCATGTTCCACTTAAATGTTTCAAGCCCTCATGGAGAAAACCTCAGCACGCATCTTGGGAATAATGCCTGGAGTGATAACGACTTGTATCTGCAGGAGTTCTGAACTTCATCAGTTGTCACATGCCCCTTAATGAGGTTTGAACTCTGAAAACCTCTCATCTGTACCCCCGTGGCCAGGCTGAGGTGCAGCTGCCGTGTGGATGGAGGTGGAGGGCAAAGGAGGAGCGGCTCACGCAGCCGTTTGTCTCCACCACTGCAGGATTGGCTGTGTGAGCAGCACAACAGGCAGTGCAACTGGCTGTGGTTACCCTTTCCTTAACCCCCTTCTGTCCCTCTGGTGCTTGTTCCTCTGTTCCTCTCTACCCTAGATAGTGCTTGTGCGTATGGGAGTCTCGGTACCGATGGCCGTATAGAACTCTGCTAACGCTGTGCCAGCTCTTGTCATTTCTTCTGGTATTAGAAAGAGATTCCTACTTATGCTGAAGAAAACTGTGTGAAAATCAAGGCTGTTGAAAATGTTAGAACAAATGTTGTGATTCTCTTTCTGTGTCTTGAAATGTCCACGTGCTTTTCACATCCCCACCTGCAAAAGCAAGCATTCTGGATCAGCTGCCTTCACAGGACTTTTTAGCCTTGAGGCCACTGAATGCTCTGACAGAAGGCTCTAAGTTGTTATTCCAAGCCCCGAGCTAATGTTCTTTACTAGCAATACACCCATGCAAGCTTTCTTGGACTAAAATAGATTTCCCGTGGCTTAACTGACCCTATGCGCTTTGGATGCTAAGCTTTGTTAAACCTCTGCTTGGCTTGTTCTAGCATGTCTGGTGTCTTATCCTTGCCATGCTGCTAACCATTGAAAAGAAACTGTCTTTTTGGACTCCTGCGATGGCTTAAAATACATAGAGATCTCTGGATGCAGGTGGCAGTATGCTTAGATATTTCCTTCCTTTCTTCTTATTACTCAAGCTGCACTCCAGAGTTTTCCAGATGACACTTTTCCCTTTGTGGCACCCTAACCTGCTCTGCACGTACTCACCCAGAACGTGGATCCATTGTGCAAATTAACATTCTTGTCCCTTAGTGCATCTTTTCACTCTTACCTCCCTATTCACATGGGTGTTAAATATGGGTAGTTCTTTATAGGGAACTACATCTTTCACATCAGTAATTTCCCTCTCTCTCATGAGGAAGGGCAATGGTTGAATAACTATCCAGTTCCTGGCCATTTCTTAATGTGCTTATTACTTCCAGGTAATCACCACAATGATGGTTTCAAATTTGGGGTTGCTGTAGTGCTTTTCCACTCTTCAGTTCTTTGGGAAATCAAGTGATGACACCCCACATATTCTTAGTAAAAGATACACACTGTTTATTTCTCTGTGTTTAAGTACTACTAATTTGGGAAAGCAGATGCTTCTGTGTATGTCCCAAAATATTGTTGTTTCCTTTATTACCACTGAACATCCAATCATGGTATGCAGTTGCACGAGTCCACACTAACTCCTAATAGCCTGCAATTGCATTTATAACATCTGAGCCATTTTCATTCTTAAAACAATAGCAACTCCTCATCCCGTTCATGCATTCTTTACATCTTTTTGCTAAATTGATACTCTACAGTTGTTTCAGCACTGTGTGTCTCCTTAGCTTCTTACTGTTAGCAGCACATCTGACCAATCCAGCACAGAGTCCTCTGGTTTTCCATATTAATGTTACTCACCCACTCCCATCACTGACGTCCCAGAATATTTGATTTCTTTCTAACAATAAGGTTTTTTTCCCCATGCAGCACATGGAAACGTGGATTCCCGACAGCGAGCCTTGCAAGATCTGCACGTGTCTCGATAACAAGAAAGTAAACTGCACGCTCCGGCCTTGCCCCATTGCCACACGTAAACTGGTTTAGCTCTTAATTTTGATTGCACTTGAATTGATGTTTTTGTTACCTAGTTTTCTAGTTCTTATCCACATTTGTTTTATGGATGTTTTCTTCTGCAGCTGTTCAGTGTGGTCCCTGTGAAGTCCCTCGTCTGCGCAGGGACTCCAGCCAGTGCTGCCCCGAGTATGAGTGTGGTAAGTTTTCAGAAGCGATGGGACTCTTCTTGGTCCATATTTTGACCAGATGCTTCAAAGCTATACAATCCCTTTATTTTTATTTCTTATTCAATGCAATGCTTCGTTTTTTAAACCACCAAGTGACCATTCAGTCCTCTGTGTGGAAAAATAGACAGCTCCTGAGGATGTGAGTTTCCATTCACTTCCAACCTGATGTTGTCTCTCTTTCTGCAGGAGCTGAGGATGGGAAATAGAGTAGTTTGGTTTTGCCCAAATAAAAGTAGAATGATCTTTTTTTTAAGTATCTATTTTTGCACGGTCTATATTTGCACATTGAAAATAACACTGGAAACTTAATCCTCATCACCCAAGCTAGAAATGCTCCCTGAACTATTTTAAAAATTAACTCTGACCTGTGGAACTCTAACTTACTTTGTGTTTTATCATAGCAATGGAGTGTAGGGAAAAAAAGGTTTAATAAGGACATAACGGTGTGTATGTCTTTTCTCAAGGACTAACTAGTTAGAAGTGATGTTAAACGCTCTCTTGGTTTCTCCTCTCAGTCTGTGATCTGGTTTCCTGTGATTTGCCTCCTCCCCCTGTCTGTGAGTTTGGCCTACAGCTTGCTCTGACCAACCCTGGAGAATGCAGACCAAACTACACATGTGGTAAGATACTTCTTTTTTCGTAGGGAGTGACACTGGAACACTGCCTTTGACCAACACTGACAGCTTCTTTAGACATTATTCTTCTGCTCTGAAAGGTTTAATTTTGGAGCCAAAGGGCATGGAGTGATTTCACAGACTTGGAAGATGGGTATCGTTGACACTTCCCGAGTAGACTTTTGTATTAAGGAAAAGAGAAGCACTTTACTCTTGGACATGTGTACTCTGACATTTATGTTTATGTTAACAATCTTTCTGGTTATATATGAGACAATAATTTTTTGGAAAGGTAGGCACTTTTCCTGAACCTGCAGCACAATCTTTGACCTGAGTCTTTTTCTATCTGCATTACTTCTTAGTATTTAAGTAGATTTCTAACAGTCTGTGGTAGCAACTAGTGCCTTGCTGTCAGAGAATTGTCTTGTCCACTGGCAGCACTCTGAAATGCCGTGTGCTTGACGTGGTGCCTGCCTTTTTCTGCCAGCGTGTAACGCAGAAGCTTGCAGCTTAATTCCAAGACCTTCGTGCCCACCGCATCGGGAGCTGTCTGTTCGAAGGACTGCGTGCTGCGATCAGTACGAGTGTACCTGCAGCTGTACCAACTCAACAGCGAGCTGCCCGCTGGGATATCTCTCCAGAACTCTCACCAACGACTGCGGCTGTGTATCTACCACCTGTGTTCCGGGCAGGGTAAGGGGAATGAAGTGTCCTTTCCACAGAGAGTCTCTTTTATTCAGGGAGTGGCAGCACCAAAGCAAGCAGGTAGCGAGGTGTTAGCAGCACCCGAACGAGACTAGCGGATAATGATGCCAGAGCTTTTTCAGTCTGTGTGTGTCTGACAGAAGGACGCTGCTGTATCACGCTGCTGCTCGGTTTGTTAGTCATTAATTCTGACATAACCAACCCAGTTTTTGTGACGGGGATAATTAAGATTTTTATAAAAGTATCTGAAAACCAAACCCATTTGAAACTTCAGTGTCATTCTAGCACTAGGAATTTCAGAGGTAATTTTCACAGTTTTGTTCTGTTTCTGGGTAACAGGTACATGTTTTTACATGAGTACTGTTAATACATAGTCTTTATTGAAGTAATTTGGACACATTAGATCTAAGCTCCTTGTGCCTATTGATTAACTTTGCCTCTGCTGCTGGAGGCATTTTATCTTATATGAACTATATTGCTACTTTTACATTTTTTGCCAAATTAATGTTTGCCAGGTTGGCTATGTTAAAGCTTCACGGGGATATGTTTTTCCTTATTTTACCAACCTTTTATCAAGTCGATATGTTATGTTAACCTTATGTTAACCTTTAAGGTTGCTCAGAGGAGAGGCTGCAGGGCAATGTAACCTTTTCTTTGAAGCATCCTTACATACAGCTTCACATAGGGTTACACTGTCTTGCAGCTCAGAGGATCTAGCCTTTATTTTCTGTCAATAAGTATTTCACAACCCTGCATAAGTCATTTTATGTCTCTGTAACTTACTTGCTGTAGCTATAAAAGTAAATTATGTCTGTCTCTTTAATGACATGCTGTAAAATTTACTCATAGAACACCCAGTATAAGAGAGGGCACTGCTTTTGTGGTAGCTATGATGGCCAAAGGATACAAGGGAATGAATGCTTATACCTCACAGTAGGATCTTTTCAGAGCAGCTGATTGAGGAGAAAGTTTTGTGTGCCTGCATGTCTCCTTCTCCAGGACTCACTGGTTATCATCTCTAAATATTGGGTCCCATCAGCCTTCCAGAGAAACTGAGTCAGACCGTGGGCCATACCTTGGACTGCAGATAAAATTCTCCACTTTATTCTTTATAAAACAGTAGCTTTGGCTGTGCTTATTTTTGTTTCGTTCAAAACAGTGGCCACAGTTTTAAGACCTGTAGCATTTCTGCTGGGCTCAGAATATTTCCTAGAATTTATGCTAGGTTTCAAAAAAGCCCAGCTCTTTGGAGGCAGTAGTGTGCTCTTCACCTGCTGATTATTGCATCCGATAGGTGTGTGTGCACAACAACATAGTCTACCCTGCTGGGACAGCCTGGGAAGATGGTTGCAAGGAATGCTCTTGCACTAGTATGAGGGATGATATCACAGGACTTCAGATGATGGAGTGTCACGACAAAGCATGTAACACGTTTTGCTCTCGGGTGAGTAACTTTTAAACTGGTGCATTAGCTGGCAGAGCCCTGATGGGTGTCTGAAATGTTTGCTTTTAAACAGGGAAAAATAGAAAATAAGTGTTTTAGCAACAAACTATCTTGGGAACTGAGTTTAAAAGGGCCTGTGCATTACTGACTTTATTTTAGGGTTATTGTTTAAGGGTCATATCCTACTGCCAAGGAAATCAGCGACAAGTTTCTTCTGTATTTCAGTAAAAAGAGAACTGCATCTTGAAGTGTTTATCGTTTGTGCCACTTGCACAATAAGTACTTTAATTTCAAATGACTGTTATAGCTGAAGTTAACTTTCTGAAGAGAACATTTCAGATAAGCCTATTGCTCAGCTCTGCCCGTTATAGCAGTAATAACACCACATGCTGTGGTCTTTTATAATGCTCAGACACCTGCTACATGCTAAAAAATTATGTGGTTTACTTTTGGAAGCCTGCAAAAGAAGTATGAGCTGCTTTCTTATATCGACATAGCTGGTCAAGCAGGAGGAGACAGATACTTGTTGGTACAAAAAGTCGGTAGAAAAATTCTAGAATGGTCAAAGGAACTGGTTAAAAGTCAGCAAGCACTTGCCAGTGTCACAGATTAGAACACTTTATCAGTAACATGATTTGTGCAAACAAAGTTCAAAATAGTTTTTAGACTTCCTTTAAACTACCCAGTTTACATCCCTAACATTCCTTACCTCAACACAATGTGGAGCATAAGGAAGTCACTGTAAAATCAAACGTTATACCCTAGAGTATCTGGCACAGTGTACCCATACTCCCTGACCATTCTCGTGACCTTGCTTCGTGAGGTTAGCGTGGATGGGTTTGTCAGTGAGGAAAGAGGAAATACTCAGCTTGGCTCTGCAGAAAAAGCAGGCTGCAGAAGAGGTTGCCGCATCCAGCCAAGTGCTGACACCCCACACCCCTTACCAGTGCCTGTATGGCCAGGGAAGGTGTGCTGCAAACATGAGAGGCTACCACAAACACATTTTGCCTCATGTAAAGCTTTCAGTATATACACGGATTAATTAAGCTTGTTCCTGATGGTATTAACCAATTCCATTTGTGAAAAGGCACATCTGACTTGAAGCAGCATCTCCTTAGTCCATGGTCTGATGTGTTCCCAAGCTGCACGTTCAGTGGGCTGTGTGGGGAGTCCCTGTGGAGCAGCTGGATGTGGCTGCCTGGGATTCAGAATATTCTCTGCAGTCTTTTGCTGATCCAGGTTTTTCCCCATCGGTTTGTTCTTCCCTGAACTGTGAAGTGAAGCCCAGAAGAAGCTAATTTGTTTTTTCTCCTCAGCGCAGAAGCAAAGATGAGCTAGTTAATGCTATTCAAATCTCCAAGGTGCTTTTTAAATATTTATATTAGGCTATATGTTGCACTAGCCCCCACAAAATTCAAACGGTTGACTAAGCAGCGTTTCCAAATGTGTGTTGCACCATCAGTGCTTTCGGTGGTCCAGTAGCTGTGTCCAAGATGCCACTAGAGCAATTTTTACTTTTCATTTTCTTTTGTAAAGTAGTGTTATATATATAATCCCTTTTAAGTACCAAACAGAATTTCTCATAATTATATATGACATATGTAAGAACAGAATTGATTTAATGTAGTGATTTTTTTTTAAGCTAGATTCCCATCATTCACCCATAGTTTTCGTATCAAATCTACCAAATAGCATGGCCATTCTGACAGTCATCCTTAAAAGTATCTTTCCTTCTTTCTCCTTCTGCACTTCTCTGTAGCACCACATCACTGGAAAGACGTGCTCTTTACAATTTGCTAATGCATAAAAGTAACTGGTCACGTGCAATAGACATTTGGAAATCAGTGCTGCTTAATGCTGTTGGAATGTCTCAGAGTCCTCTAAAAGCGTTTTACTTTTACCTCTTCCCTTTCCATTTCTGCCTGTTTGTCATTTCCTGTCTTGTGGCAAACCTGTGTGCTATTAAATATTTGAGCAGATTCTAGCAAAAGGAAGATGCTTCTAGAGGATTTCAGGTTTCTTTTTATTTTTATCCTTTTTTTTTTTTTTTCCTAAATGTTAGGGCATGATCATCATTTTCTGTACTCCAAGAGGGGTTGCTCCAGGCTGTGCTAGAGAAGCTGATGTCCTCACAAGCCCCAGGAGTTGGTTGGCATGGCCTGAGCAAGCATGTTACCTAGAGTTATATATATATACCAAAGTATATATTGAGCAGCAACTAATGAGATAAGAATTTCTGCCCCTAGAATTGTGTGCATTTTTATTTATTTACTTATTTATTTTCTTTTGAGATATAATGTTAACTGTTTAACAGAATGCTGGGCTGGCTTGACCACTTGTTTGTGTTGAGATAGCAGCACCTGGCCTCACAGTCCTGTTTATAAACTCCCTTTTCAATAGCAAGTTGCTAACATTAAACATTTATCCCAGTGCTTTTAGGTTTGATCTTGTCATTTGTTTCCCATTCCTGGATCGGTGAGTCCTTTTCTTTCCTCCTACAGGGTTACAAGTATGTTGTCCAAGAAGGGGAGTGTTGTGGGAGATGCCAGAAGACTGCCTGTGAGGAACAGCTGTTCTGGTCTCGGGGTGATGCAGATTCCCGTTTTCATGAGGTGAGGTGGGGGTGGTATGGATGCTTCCTCTTCTAGCTGAAGTGCCCTGGAATCATTTTATGTCCTGCTGAAGGAGGTGAAGAAGATAGGAGCTGCTTCTTACATACATCAAGCAGTGCTGAAAAACAATGTTTTTGGGGCTCTAAGGAAGTAATATTTTTGTATAAAATTAGTAGTTTGACAACTGGTAAATTAAAAGCATGTTAATGGGACATAATGCTTCTCTGGCTGTAGGTTATTTGTTTAAATTATCCCAGTTAATTTGTATTACTTTGTGGATAGCAGGCAGATGGGGTAGCAAGTTGTTTGAATTTCACAGTCAAATCAAATAGGATATCCTGAAACATCAGGAAGTAAATGAGGACAGAAACATGAATTATTCTCTGGTTGCTAGAGATAATTGCTGCATGTCAGATTGGACTGCAGTGGTCCAGGCCACACTTGCTTTCTGCTCAAAATAACAGTTTATTTTCAGTATCGTGCCCCTTTCCTTAGGATTCAAAGAGCCCAATGGGAAGTGAGTGTGTGCAACAGTCATTTAAAATGTGCTGCAGGTACCCTTCTGCTCTGGACAGCTAGGTGGATACTTGTTTCTTTTCTTGTCTGCAATTTTATTTCCTTGAGCTATTCAGTTTATTCGGTCCCTAACCCAACCACCCTTGGCAAGCCTTTGCCTGCCCCAGTAGCATCAAATAGCTTAATCCCATGCAGAGCTTTGGATTCCAGAAAGGCAGGAACAGAAAGTTTAGTGTGTTTAAAATAATAGAACTTCTCCCCATCTTTTCTTCCCTAAGTGTTGTCTTTATAACGTGTCTGCATTTTCATCTACATCTCATGGACACATATTTAATATGAACTTTTTAATCGCTTCTTTTACAAAGGCAGTCTGATGCTGTCTTTCAGAAAATGTTCGTGTATCATTTGCAACCTGCCTCTTCCCTGATTTTACCAAGGGCATTTCTTAAAGTAGATCAATAGTCTTTGCTTCAGAAGGCCTATTTTAATGTCCCACCATGTCTTGCTGTTTTCTGTTGTCCTGATGGAGCAATAGATCCTGATTTCTTGCCGTCTCTTTCTTGCTGTGTCGTCTTCCAACTCTCGTCATTAACAAAGAATTAAGTATTTAACACAAAAGAGAAGAGTGTTCCCTAACTTTCTGAGCAAAGATGTTTGGATTTACTGGATTTGGGGATCTGATTTTCCCTTTTACTGTTCTTGAAGTGTATTCAAAGAGCATTAACAGTGGAGGCATACAGCTTCAAAGCAGTGACCAGCTCCTCCCACTGATGAAGTGTGACAGCAGCGTCTTTCTGGCCTGTGGTGATGTCTTTTCCCATAATAGCACTTGAAGCTCCCACTTTGTCTGACCCATGGGTGATTATAATAAGTAGAACTGTCAACAGGATCTGCTCTCTTCTACATTTGCAAGTATTTCCAGGCCTAGAGCCTATTGCTAAAACCTCCGTTGGGCTTAGTCGAGCTGATAGGCAGCAGGTTCCAGCAGAAAGGCGGCCAGCTCGGCTACAGCGCAGGGCAGGGCAGCCAGCTACCACCTCACAAGTGGAGATTTCAAACTGGGTAAGGGTGCTTTTCCTTCTTCACGTGTTATTTCACCTGCCCCTTTATTTTTCACCTCGCGGATACTCCTGTAACTCCTGTACTCTACAAACCAAGCAGCAGACTGTTCTATAAACTGATGTCTGCAGTAAGGATCGGGGGACAGCTGTTCAGTGACAGACTCTTCCTGATGCAATAGATGTACTTTTAGCAAAGCAGCCTGTTGGCTGTGATCTTCCCTCTATCCAGCAGCACAAATACTGCTGCCTGTACTTAATCCTTTTAAAATTTCCCCTCAGGTTGGCACAGAGTGGCGGTCCCCCTTCGACCACTGCGTTATCAACGAGTGTGTCCGGGTGAACAACGAGGTTTTTGTGCAGCAAAAGAATGTTTCTTGCTCTCAGATGGATGTGCCAGACTGTCCACAGGGAACAGAACTACGCTGTGGCCAAGTAATCGACTGCTGTCCTTCCTGCAGATGTGGTAAGGCTTTGTGTACGACAAACAGAATCACCAGAGGCTGAATCGGCTCGTGTTGATCTCCTGTTTCTCAACCTCTGTTCAAAGTGCATGTTGTGCAAGTACAGTACTACTTTGAAGCATTTCTGTATACTTTAGACATTGAGTACAGTAGCACTTTTTGTTAGCACTTTATCGTTCCAACTGATGCTCACTGTCTTCTCTTGAACTACTTACTGTTTGACCTGTATTGCCTTGCTTGAAAAGACATGCCAGGCTATGTTTTTACAGCTCTAGCCTGCACCAAAAGTGGTCTTGAGATGCTTCTAGCCTAGGAATCATAGAGTCCAAGATTGGAAGAGACCTCAAGGATTCAGTGCTCTCCCCAGTGCCCGCTGTGAGCAGGGAGTTTGTATGTTGCCATGCACACAAACGTGCCTCTGAGCTTTGAAGATGTGGCCATTTCCTAGCATAGGCTTGGCTCAAAAGTCCACATGGGAAGATCTGGCTAACTGACCTCAGTCTGGGGAGACTTCTGGTCATGTTTAACTGACAAGTATATACGCAACCACAGGGTGAGGAGCTACCAGTGGGAGAAAGAGGAGAAAGACACACTGTAACTTGCAGAAAACCCCAGTGCACCTGCTGAGAATGCAAGGAAACTGGAAGGGAAAATTTGTATTGTGACAGGTCCTTGTTGAAAAACAGCTCAGCAAGAGATATTTGGAGATGGAATTCAGGATAGCTCTGACAAATTGCTGTCTTTCAAGGTACAATGTAAGAGGGCTCAATTATGCCTCTTTACAGTGAAACTGGATCTAAATGCCCTCTGTTGGAGCTCTAGTAAGTCAAAAAACATACCTGCAGTTTATTAAATCCTAGTAATGTCATGATAACTGTCATGTTAAATGGAATATTCTCTTCTTTTTCAGTACCCCTGAACGGTTGTCCCTTGAATGGCACTGTTATTGGGGTAAGACACGAGTCCTTTTCTTTACTGTGATGGTAAGATATTTAGATAGATAAATGAGCTTTTGAAGAACACAGACTTGCCAGAATGCACATAAGCAAACAGAGCAACTTTGTTCAGACAGATGCTCTGCAAGTGAGACCTTGAGGATAAAAGCAGTGGTAAAGGGCTCAGCACGTGTCCATCTAGTTTGTGACCCGGGCACAGTTTTCCTGTGTGACACTGCGTATCTCTGCAGAAGGGGGACAGTAATGTTTCCTAGTCTTGAAAGGATGCTTGAGAAAAGAGCTTAGAAACTCTGGTAATCTACACTGTGTAATGACTCGCAGGCTACCAAACACACAGGAAACTATCTGCAAGGGATAATCTCAGAAATGATCTTTGCCTGCTTTGGGGAAGCAAAAACTTCCCGTATTCTACCTAGAGGATAAAACAGATTAAAAAATGGATGGATGGAGGCTCTTGCTCCACCTGTGTGAAAGGAGGGGTATCCCTTCTTGGCTATTAGCAGGGACAGGAAAGCTGAGCTTCCTCACTGTTTGACCTCTGTCCCCTTTCAAGATCCCTGCTGGTATGCCCTCAGAGGAAATTTTTTCTCAACTGCATATTTAATGGATAGATTAAGACATGTTTAACCCAGCCCCTGACAGTGGGGATGGTGGGAGTTAAGCATATGATCTCATTTATGCCGAATTTATCTTTGGAGAGCTCTGTCAATTGTCCATTGTTTCCCTAAATCCATATTCTGGCATCACCTCTGGTGTCAAAGAACTGTAAATATTCTCACCATCCCCCAGGGAAACAGGTCCTCTTTAGTCATTTAACCTAACTTTTAATCTATGTATTCCTGCTTTATCAGTGTATGTCTTTCTTTTCCTGTATTTAACAGGTAAGTTGACCCAAATCACTTTGGAATTGTGGGTTATGGCAGAGAGAACCTTTCTCCATCTATTTCTTCTGGGTTTGATTTTTTTCAAAGCTGATAAGCCTAAGTTTATCAGTTTCTTAGAGCTAAAGGCCTGTCATCAAGTATCCATCGTTCTGTGTGGGGATTACTTCCCTGTGGAATTAAATCTAAGGAGTAACTGTCTTTCTTGTCAGAACAAGAAACAAGGTCTAGTTTCAAGAGTTTTATACTATTGTTAAATACGCAGTTACTGAAAAATGGGATGGGGAGCGTGAAATTCAAGTTGAGATATAATCTTGGAAGATTTCTAAACAAAGTCGCAATTTTTCTTGGCAATTTTTTTTTCCCCCTTAAAAAAAAAAAAAGAGTTTCCATCAGAAGTTAAATTAATGAACTTGTCAATGAAACTAACTTCGTTTAATGACTTACTGTAAGCTAATTAGCTGTATGCCTGAAAGCTTTTGAGCAGCTGGTGTTGCTACCACTTTATCTTATGCTGTTCTCAACTTCAATGAGTGTTCCAGGGTTCTGGTCAGGAAGGAAGATGTGGTGTTCGCAGAAGTTTATACTTCCTGGACTTCAAAACTTACATTCTGGGTCCTTTAAGAATAGGTTTCAGGTTTCATTTTATATCAAGGGAAAACTTTGCTCCATTAACTTCTTCACTGAGTAGTTCCAAGTTTTGAGTCTTTTCCTACAGATCTGTTAACTGACTGTGTCCTTAATCCCTTTCTGTTTTTGTCTTGTATCTGGTTACCACCATTCTACTCCAGTAACTTGGTGTATTGCATTCACTCTGCTGTTCTTAACAGTGCCGTGGGCTTGAACTGCAGACTCCCAAGCAGGTGGCTGTATTTACCAAAAGCATTATCTGTATCACTCATCTGTTTTCCCAGGCTTTTTCTGAGTGGCATTTTTGAAGGAGATCTGAATAGATTTGGGCTTTATGCAGGTTATTTTGGTTGCACTGACTAACACTGGGTTAGCAGATGTTGACATTTTGTTCTAACTTAGCAAAGAAAACACACGCTAGCTGTATTACATAAAGGGAAAAGATGTACCAATCCCTTCGTTCGTTCAGTTCTGTCATGCCAATCTGTATTTGTTCACAGAAATCCATTGTTAAAGCCATTTGCATGCTGATCCCTAAAAGCATTAAATAAATATCATAGAACTAAGGTGTGATGAAATCTTTGAATTAAGGTAAGACCTTCCCCTAAAAGTTCAAGGCACTTGTACGTGAGGATTTAATTTCACCATGTCCCTAGTAAGCCCTGCATTCCTGCCTGTGGCAGTGATTTTATTACAAAATCATCTTTTTTTTCTTTTTTTTTCATACATCTTTTTTTTTCTCAATAGAATTGGAATGTTAGAACTATTAGAAGATGTGATAAGGGTATCAATTGTAATATCAGCTGCAGCTTTATAGCCCCTTTCTTCATGATGTAAATAACCTAGACCTACTAAGGCATTCTTTGATAAGCATTTGCATTTAGGGGGTCTGAATTCAGTATGAATATGATAGAATCACAGAATTGTCGGGGTTGGAAGGGACCTTAAAGCTCATCCAGTTCCAACCCCCCTGCCATGGGCAGGGACACCTCCCACTAGACCAGGTTGCTCAGCTTTGTAAGCAATGAAATAAAAAAATCACAATGCCATTTTGCAGATGAAGGAGCTCTAGAGGGCTTGCTTGAAAAACGGCCTCCTGCTGTGCTGCTTGTTATGGAATGACAGATGCAAAAATTTGGGTCTCTGGAAAGAGGGGTCATAATTTCTCTGGTTTATTTCCTGCAAAGAATTGCAATACAAGATTTCCTGAAAAAGGTTTAACTGAGGTAAAATTGCTCATTCCTTTGAGTTTTGCTGGAGACAGTCACTGACTCACAAACCTGTTCTAATGTTTCAGCCATGGAAACGCCTGATGGTGGACCAGTGCACAACATGTCTCTGCTCTGCCCAGTCAACATCTTCTCGGAGATACACTCTGACATGTACCAAATTAACCTGCGAACCGTGCCCAGTAGTAAGTGCAAGTGGTCTGGATGTTCTGGCTAAGAATGTGTTTGATGAGAAGGTCATGTTCTTCCTTGTGTACGCCAGTTTATGTTCTATACGCTTCAGGACCTGTCGCCTCTCTTCTCTTTGTTCTGAGAAGTCACAGCCCTGTGTTGTTTTCCCTGTATTAGATGAAATATACCAAATGTGATCTAAATCCGCAGTGTAGGAAAGGTAACTTTTCACAGTACTTGGGTCTACAGACACATTTTATTGTGTATTTTAGACTACTTATCTTAAGGGTAAAATAAGGTTTGGCAAATCCTTTGCAACATGAGCTGCTGTGTCTCCTTTCCTACAGTATTATCTGTCCCTCCAGGGACCACCAGCTCAGCCAGATCTCCATGCTCCAGGGCTTTCCTATGACTTCTCCAAACTGTCTAATAGTTGGGCTCAACAATATTTCTGTCTGTGTTCCCAGCCATGCCTTAGGTGATTTGAGGTGATTGTCCCTGTCAGTTCCACTGGCCTTTTTGAAGGCTTTGCTGCTGCTTTGCAAGGAATGAGCTTATCTGGGAAAGCCAGAGGCATATAGCTCCCATTTTTACTATGTCCTGCAACCACTTATCCTGGAGAACTGTCAACAGTGTCCCACCTGGCCTGTTCTAACTAGAAAATTCCAAACAATGCCCAGGCACTGGTCAGGGGTTAGGACAACCCAATGCCAGTTTGTTTTGTGGGGAGAACACAGCTTAGACATACATGTGTGTGTTCCACATGTCTGCAGGCCCAGAAAACTGGCCTCGACCCCCTTCATTTGATGGTGTGGATGCAGCTGTGACAAAAGGGAGAATCTGGAATACTTTGTGTGGTTCTGGACCCTAATATTACCTCTCCTGTAGGGCATGGTTATAGACACAGGCTCCTGAAAGGAAAATATATAGCCAATCTCCATGCCGAGCATCTTCCTCACTTCCATACTTCCACGGAGTATAATGTGGCAGATCAATCAAAATACTCAGATACACTAGAATATATCTGTGACAGAGTCATGTGTACATGTGCATGTTCCCCACGGAACGTATTCAATATTCAAGAATATTGAATTTGGTGGATGTAGGAGGCTTTGGACTTGGAAATAAACTTATCTTCCTATTGTATAATAAATCAGTACAGGATTAATGCCAGCCTTTTTTAAACAAAAAAGGTATGCTACTAATTAGCTTAAGCTAGTCTATTCCTACTGTTTAAAAAAAGCATTTTGCTGGCTATCGCTTTGTCCACCGAATGTTTTTCAGAAAAACTCTGCAAGTAAGTGTAGGAAGCATGCTTGGAAAAAAATAAACTCAGAAAAATGCCCTTTACCTTCTAGAACTACAGAAGGCAGGAAATCCTTGGCTCTTGCTGCGGAAAGTGTGTACCGACTTCATGTGGCATCAGGCTGAGAGATGGAAGACTTAAATACCTCCAGGTAACTTCTAAGCACTCTGTCTTTTATTTACAAGTAACTGTAAATGAAGCACATATTTCTGGTGAACCCAAGGAAAGTGCATTTTTTTCCTCCTTTTTGCTTAGACAGCAGGTATTACTGGTGTCTTTTCCTTTACATCTCAGAATGTTTTCTCAAGAAAGTTCTTTTTTATTTCTGTTTGTTGTTTGTAAATGAAAACAATAAGGAGACTTCAAACCACAGTGCAAAATTCCAAAGGGACATTCTAGATGCACCTGCAAGCACGAATGTTATCAAGGAACTTTAGCAGGAGTGTGTGCTCAAACAGCTGCGCAGAGGAAACTAAACCCCTTACTTTAAATGAGAAATTGATAATTTAAGTTGAAAAATGTGGATTTTGAAAAATCAGTCCAGCATCATAGGTTCTTAAACAGGAGTGGATATTTTCTTAGTTAAAACCTATCAGCTTGTCTTAATAAACAGCATATAACATTTTCTTTTATTCCCTTTCTGATCTGAGATTTGCTGGGGAGAGTGTGGGAAGATCAACAAAGCTGGTGAAGGGTCTAGAGAACAAGTTGTATGAGGAGCAGCTGAGGGAACGGGAGGAAAGGAGCCTGTGGGGAGACCTTGTTGCTCTCTACAACTACCTGAAAGGAGGTTGTAGTGATGTGGTGATGGTCTCTTCTGTCAAGTAATAAGGGATAGGAGGAGAGGAAGTGGACTCAGGTTGTGCCAGGAACTGTTTAGTTGGACATTAGGAAAAAATTCTTCACCAAAACTGTTACCAAGCACTGGAATAGGCTGCCCAGGGAAGCGGCTGTGTCCCCATCCCTGGAGGTATGTAAAAGCCACACAGAATTCATGGTGGACTGGGCAGTGTTAGGTTAACTGTTGGGCACCAGAGGGACTTTTCCAACCTATATGATTCTGTGTGGGGCTGGGCCTCTGCTTTTAGGTGGTTTGGTATGGGTTTGTTTTGGGTTTTTTTGAAGTTCCCAACACAGCTAGAAGTTAAATATTTGTGTATATGTCTTTTTAAAAGATAGTTTATAGGCCAAACTCTCAAGTTTCTCAGACAATTTTCTCTTTTAAGTTGATGGAAATTTCTTTTCCGTTGAGAGCTGAAAAAGGTCACATTTTTGCAGCCTTGATTAATGTGGCTATGAAATTAAATAGATCATGATTCTGTTGATAAACCATTCTGTTCCCTAAAGTTTTCAATGTTTTATAAATTTCACCACAATTCATTAATTAAAACAGCAGTAAAGGAATAGTCAGGTGGTATAGTATCCTGAAAACCTACTGTCCTGTGTTGTTTCTGTGTAATGCTAACAGCCCTTAAATCTTTACAGCCAAATGAATCCCTTCAGGATGGCTGTGATAGTCACGCCTGTAAAGTCAACGAGAAAGGGGAGTTTATCTGGGAAAGGAGGATCACTGGCTGCCCTCCATTTGATTCCAGAAGATGTCTGGCTGAAGGAGTAAGTAGTGAAATGAGTCCTGTTGCCAGGTTTCCTAACAGACTCCGTCATGGTTGTGGTTCTTTATGTAAGCACTTTATGTGTATTGGGGTGGGAAACCCCAACCCTCTCAGAGCACTTTGGGGGGAGTGCATTTGAACTGTCTTGGAAATTCAGAAAAATACAAATTTTCTGTATTTTAAAATAGATGCTGGTTTTATGTGGGACTATACTGCAGAGGAGATGCTGAGCTTGCAGTAATTCTGTTCCACATGAAGCAGCAAGAAAATGGTTGTTCTAACAATGCTTTCAGTTTGGTGTCCAGAGCACAACTGTGTGGATAACTAGGCAAACTGAAAACAGTCAGATCAGCCCCTTTTTTCCTGTGGCTGTTCATAGAGGTGATGAATAATTCTATGAATATTCATATGCAGTTACAGAAAGGAATTGTCACAATGCTGTAGGAAGAGCCCAGACTTCCACATTTTCAGTTGTTTGGTATAAAAACATCCCTGCTCAACATATCCACCCATCTTTCTTGTGATTTGAGGGTAGCCATACACTGGGGAACAGAATGCACCTTGGGGTGTAGCACAGGGAGTTCTGCTTCTGCTCATCTGGCGTCACAGAGGTGTTTGCATCCACCTGTCCCCATTTTCTTCAGAGTGACAGCAGCAAAACTTCAACAAAGCCTGTGCTCAAATCTCTCAACATACTCACCAAGCAAAACGAGGATTTGATATGTGTGATGCCAGAAGAGTAAAGCTTCTACAGTGCATTTCTCACTTTGTGAAATCACTATAGCCCACGCAGTTTTGTTATGCAGAAAAATATTAGCAAAATACTGGATTATGTTACAGGCTCAGGATTATTATCATATTCTAAAGATCTTCATTGAAAATCAGTTTACTCTTTAACCAGAACTTGGCAAACTCCATTTATTCTCCTCCCACTCCCCCAAAAAAGGGACTATTTCAGCTATAAAATGAGTGGTTTTCATCTAGTTACAGATAAAAAGGTTCCTTAATTAAACAAGCCTCCAAACTTCACATATAAGTTCAAGTGTTTAATGGAACAGTGGCATCACACTGCAGTATAAATATTTCTCCATTTTTCCTGTCACTATGGGTTTTCAGGAATTTTCTGAGTACACAGTAGTGATGAAACAAGAAAAATATAAATTTTGGCTGTTAAAACTTATTTGACACGTATGATATTTTGTGATGGTTTGCTTGCATATGTCAGCTGTTGTGGAATAGGCATGATTTCATCTCTATTGCTAAAAAAAAATCAAGAGGGACTGTTTAACTTCCTTTATTGAATAGACCTAAGACTCAAATGCTGGTGGTTTTATCACTCTGATTCCCAGAAATTTATTTGTATTCAATATCTTTACTTTAGAGTGCTCCTAATATAAGGCGAAAGCAATATTTTCAGGTATTGAACTTGCTAATATAGTCAAATACTTCTAATAAGCTATCAACAAATACAACAAGTTCAAACCCTTGAAATGGATGAAGAGATGATTGCTACTGTAGATTTATAGTTTTGTGCACTTTTCTTGCCTAATACCCTATTTCAAACATCCCTTTGTAGTCTACCATCAGTACAAATGTATATTACTTGTGCCAAAATAGAAGTTTTCCTTTTGTTTCTTATTGTTTTAGGGCAGAATTGCAAAAATTGGCAATACCTGCTGTGAGACATGTAAGTAAATAAGCCAGAAGTCTTGTATGGAAATTGAAGAGTGTGTAAGCTACTGGGTAAGGAGCTACATTTTGCATAAGATGCAATTTAATGAAAGAGAGCTAAGCAGTGTAGTTAAAGTAAACCATCAAACAAGTCTGCCCTCTGATTTGGATGCTGCTGTCATGTTTTGCCCACTAGAACACATGTTTTGACAGTATTCACAAGTGCTTAGAAAGAAATAGATACTCTCCACATTTCATGCAGATGTTAATTATGAATGTTTTATTGTTCATCTAAAGATAACAGGAACAGTATTGCACACACAAGGTGACAAGTAACATAACCTGATACTGAATATATGAGGCGTCCACTTCATGAATAATCAATCATCTTAAAATGAATTTAGGAAAAAAACCAAAACTGGTGGCAGTAATGTCATTTTGATTGGTTTTTGATAATGTAACAGCCAAAAAACAGCAGGGGAAATGCTTGTCAAAGGTGCATTCCTACTGAACAGCCTGACTGCATCTTAAATTCAGTGGTTTAGGAGTCAGTCCTGCAACTCTTAATTTCATGCATCATTGTGTAGGTAATCCAAATGCCAGTCAGGCTGTGAGCATAGGAAGGGTTTGCTTACATGAAGAAGGATTGCAGGGTTGGGTTCTTATTTCTAAAATGAATCTCTGATGCCTTTGTGAACAGGCAACCTCTCGGTTTTCTCCTTTGTAAGTACAAAGTTAATACTGCAGCTCATTTGGGGGGGGAAGGTAACAAAAGATTGATATTCTCTTTTAAGATCAGAATGTCATCATCTTGCCTGCTATGTAATCATCTCTCTGTTACATTGTCCCCCTTTCTCCATGCATGTGCTCATAAATAAAAGATGGCCAGCATAGCAGCCCATCACCACGCTGGCACAGTAACTGCTGTAATAATACCTCTGATGAAGGACGTGAGCTCCTAGAGAGTTTGCAGCCATTGCCTGTTTGTGCAATCACTGAGTTCTGGCTTGAGAAACAGAAGTCAGGAAGCTATTGAGATAGACTGTCATCAAATGGCTCAAACAGGTAATTTAGTTAAGAGAGCACTGACCTACCAGGCTTCAAGTAAGGAATACTGAAAATTATTTATTAATTAAAAAAAAAAGAAAAAAGGTAAGATTTAAAACACAGGGTGGTGGGCAGGCTCTGCTGATTGAGAATGCCCATCACTGCAGCTGAGGAGAGCCCCAGTTTCAGATGAGTACAGCTCATTACAAATATTGATTTAACAGTAATAGTGATTTAAAAGCGATACCTCCTTGCAGCAAATCCTTACGGCCATTGATGTTTGCTGGGATCTAGCTCAAAACGGAGAAGTGGTGTATTATAGCACGGTCCTGTTCAGATCGTGTCTCTATTCAGGGCCCTTCATAAGGAAAATTCAACATAATACATCCAACCAGCTAACCATGGGTTAACAATTGAAGGATGGTGATTAACACACACCTCTGAATCAAGCAGGTACTTCTAGATACCAAACTCTTTCTCTCTCCTCTGTATTTATATCTTTTCACCAGGGCACTCAGTAGTGACATGCAGTTTGTTGCATACTCTACAGGGAGTACCAAGGTTTGGCAAAGCTGCTGTAAAACCACAGTAATTTAATTATTCTTAAAAGCTGGATAAGAGAATAATCAGAATAATTTTTTTTCAATGAAATATAAAGTCTTATCCAGGCACAGAGCCAGTTTGGTACTAACACTTCCATGGAACATGGAAGTGCACCTGCTCGCCCAAGGTACCGTTGAACTGTCTTTGAAAGGACAGTTACCTAATGCAGAAGCCAACAGGTAAAAGGACGGAGCAATCGGTTGAAAAGAAACATGAGGGAAACCCTGCTCTGCAGTGGAATTTTAGGGCTATAGTGTGATACAGTCACACAGCTCTACGTTAAGGACACACACCCAATTCTCTTGCTGGGGATCTTACCCGTAAAGACATCTTGCTAAAAGCAATTTCAGTAATAAGGGGAAGGGAGTTTGAAAAAGGAGTTGTCAGCACTGTTGAACACTTTTTTTGTTTCCCCTTTTCTCTCTCCTCCTTCTCCTCCCCTCTCCTCTCTTCATGTGCTAGGTGTGGAAGTGGAATGTCGACCAGTAAGTACCAGACTGCAGTACAGGAATATCAACGGGTGTGTGGCTGAAAGGGAAGTGCCTATCTCTCATTGTGAGGTAAATAGGAAATGCAGGTTCCTCTCCCCCAAGACCTGCCCTTGCTCCCTTTCTCTCTTCCACAAGGGAAATCTTTGCCTCCCCTGAGCCTTCACTTGTGTAAGTGGTGTGTCTGTTTCTGTTCTTACTGATTCAAACAGCGTAAACCTCATTGACACTTCCTTTCTGAAGTAATTTGGTGATCCTGAATTTTCCCCATTCAAGCCAGCATGAAAAAAGGCAGACACACCAAGGCGTAAAGTCTTTGTTCACACCACTCTCCTTATCTTCCATCAGAAGCATATCCCTCTTTGGGCTCTGAAGCTGATTTATAAGAGTGTAAATAATTATTTAGGTACATGATACTTTAACAGATATTTAAACTTGAGTGCTGTGGTTTGAATTCTGTGCTCTGTAAGCACTTTGACTTCTCCATTAGTCTGCACACTAAACTGTTGAGTTCTACGTGTCTTCTTCCATAGGAAGAAATAGCATCCAGCAGGACAAGAATGGATGTGTGGCTTGCAACCTTTGGGCTAAAGCGCTTTCTGAATATATGATCTCATACAGCTGAGACTATAACCATAGCTGCTTAGAAGCCAACACAATAGCCCTGGACATCACCTATGATATTTTAAATTACAGGGGTTTTTTTAGCTTGAGCAGTTCCTTCACCTCTGCTTTGCTGTGCTTATGCTTTTGAGACCAAGCTCATGCTCTTGCTGCCCTTCGACCAGCACCCGCCCTCTGGAATCAGACTTAGTGGTTTACAGCAGAGCACTTGACTCCAGGTGAAGTTGTCCAGGGATGTTTTGAAGGGAAGAACCTGGACTCTGAGTGCACTGAAGTCTGGCACTGTTCGAACTTGTTGTCTCTTTTTCTCCATTTAGGGCAAGTGCAGAAGCACTACCAGATACTCTGTTGAGACAGGGAAATGGGAAGACCTGTGCAGCTGCTGTACAGCCACTCAAACCACCACAGTCACAATCCCCCTGCGGTGTGCCAACGGGACAGTGGTGCAGCACTACATCCCTTCTGCCTCTCAGTGTGAATGCCACGCTCGGAAGTGTACAGAATGAGTAGCCCCAAGAAGCCCAGGTGCTTTATCTCGAGTTTTATTACAAAGGAACTTTACAGTGCCTCATTTGCTCTCCGTAGACAGTTTTATCCAGTAGAATACTGATTAACTAATTGTATCAACATAGCAAACAATAAAACTTACTAGCACAATGGAGCATTTTTTGATTATTCTTGTGGTGGCTTACAGAAGAGATGCTGCAGATTGTATTGTTCCCCTTTATCGTCACCAGGGAAAGTAATCCACTTTATTTAAAGAAGAAAAAAAAGAAAAGCAAATCCACAACACATTCACGGAAAGAGTTGCTTCTACTTAAAGAACATATCCTAAAGCATTTAGCATTGTCTTCAGAGATGTTACACTTGCATTCCCCACTTAGATAATGTGGACTTCAGGTTTTTTTCTCTTCTTTTCCCTCCAGTGAGGGAGTATAGTAATTATGGCGTAACACTTCGTAGTAAGATGGTGATGTTCTTGGTACACAAACAATGCTGGTTATGGCTTAGGCAACCAAACATCTTTCTGCAACGCATACACACGTGTATGCGCGTACACTTGAAGCTGAATGTAGAGAAATTGTGTGCTGAGGACAGGTTGTGTAACTTCTGCAAGTCATGTGTACTTGTGAAGGAGGCTGAGGGACAGCCCTTACCTCTTGACTTCAGTGCTTCCACAGACCAACTTGAAGAGAAAGCTCCTTAATAAGTCTCCGTTATTTCCAGATACCAAACTTCCATCTGTTGCATTACCTACAAAACCTAGAGTTCTTTCAAATGCAGAATTATCAGTGGCAGGTTTAATTTAGTTACTGCTGCTAAGGATAATCTTATCAGGATTTACATTCCACTTGGTCTGGTCAGACCACAGAAGACAAAAGATTTTCCAGGGGGTTGTTGATCCTGGTAGATCCTGGACAGTGCTAGAAGTACAGGCCTTCTGTGCATCTCTGTTTCTTCTGCTATGGGAACACAATAATCCCAGGGAAAGAAATGAAGTTTTGATTCATGCCAGGCCCACTTACTGCAGTAGATACCTGTCACCAGTTTTCCTCCATCCTCACACTAGCTCCTTGCTGTAGCTGGCTCTGGTTATTGAGCCCCTGACAGATGGGTTTGTGTCACCCAGGCAGTCAACTGCACAGTGGCTCATCTGAAGCTGCAAGTAAGCCCCTCCTGGAACAGCAGCTTGCAACACCAAAGAGGACCAAAGAAAAGGAATGGATGGGGGGTAAAAGGCAATGTCTTTTACTTGCCATCACTGGACTCTGCCCCTTTGTTGCCACTGGCGACCTCACCCAGAGTAACCCTTCTTAGCTCATTAAAGCTGACGGGATTGCAGACTAAGGTTTCGTGACTGCAGACAGGTCTTCTAATAAGATAATTATCTAAGTCAGGCACCAGCTTATCAGTGTGGGGAGGACACACAGGAGCACCCACAGGGGCAGAGATGAAGCTGGCGTTTTCTGGAATTTCTGAAAAGCAGACGTGTGCAGCTAGGGTCGGTTCCAGCAACAACGAAGTGGAGGGACTCAACAACCAGGTAAGCATTCCTGCTTTCATCACTTTTACCTCAGTTAACAAGAAAAATCTTCTGTGTCTAAGTGTCTTAAGAGAGAAACAGACTAAAACAAAGATATTGTCTTTTAGACTATAGCAATTAGTTGGTTGGGTTTTTTTCCTAAGGAGCTGCCGATCATTTATTGGATAATTTCTTGTTCATAGGATCAAACTCAGAGCAGATGTAGCTCAGTGTAATTGAATAAACAGAACTGTATTAAGAGTTTATACTGGTTCAAGAACATGTCCCACAGCACGTGGCTTTTCTTCACCTTCCTTGCTTGCAGTTTTGCTTTCAGGTACCTATGCAGCCTGGCCCAAAAGAGATGCCTGTTATCTAAGGCTCTAGTGGTGTCAGTAAGGGAATGGGCTTGGGCTTCCTCCGTGCAGGTTTTGATTGCCTTTCACACAGCCTGGTTTCATTTAGTGCAGCTGCTACTTTCAGAAGCATTCTTCCCTGGCAGAAGTGAACAACATACTTGAGCATCTGTTTAGTGGAGAGCTGAGTACTCTTAAGAGCAGTAGTGTGCCAGCACATCAGGCTGCTCCATTGACATTGTCTAGCAGAATCCAGCCTTTGAGGAACATTGTTTTTCAACTTTTATGTACTGCTTGAAAGTCTTGATGGTTTTGAGATATCTTAGTCTTTTTGTTTCTGCCAGTGATTCAGAACATGTCCTGCCACTTCAGAAGACTGTCTGGATCGTTGAGCATGCACAGGATAGATTTACAGGAACATTAAATGGATTTGGGGAGGAGTCTTATATAACTTCTTAATTATTAAAAGCATCTAATCTCTCTGCTAACTTTTACAGACTTGCAAGCACCACTCCCCTACAGCAGGTGAAACACAATCTGGTATATTGGTATTATTTGTCACAGCCCTGAGTTATCAACTAACATCATACCCAGGTACCTCAGGAAACACAGTGATGCCAAGATATGATTTTCTCCATTGGAAAGTGTCCTTACAAATAGACCACAGACCCAGTTCCATTTAGCCAGCTGGATATTGCTTCCTATCATATTGCCTCCTGTGTATATAATTTATTACCTGAGGTAACAGTCTTACCTTTAACGAACCCATCCCATGGCTTTTAGGTGCTAGTAATTTGAACTTGTGCAGGCACAGCTTTGTGTCCTCACGGATCCCAGCAGGACATGGCCCTACATTCCTATACTATTCCAAAATCAGTGGCTATGCCTTTCTGCTTTAGCATTTAGTTGGTGCCATATATAATGTGGATAGAAACCAGCATCGTTTTCACTCCCTTCTCCCAGACCGAGCAGTAGGTTTGCTTTCTATCCGGGTAGCAGATTAATTGGTTATAAAACATCAAGGCAAAAAGCAGTTCAACAGTTGCTTTCCTTGGAGTATTCTCTAGTGACACTTTGGTAGCAAAAGTTTACGAGGAGAATTTCTGTGATCTAGTTGTATTTAGATTTCTCAGTCCCGCAGCTATGGCATCTGGGTTGTCCCTTTGTTTGTAACAGAAGGCAGTTTCTGAATGAAGTTCTGAGATTAGCATAACATACTGTCAGGGTAAGAAAAACAGCTATTGGATGCCTGTGGATGCAGTACTTAGAAATCAGGAAATGCCACTCCAAAGCAGGGCCTAGGAAAAGTGGGGTGATTTCACTTTTCCTACCTGAAGATGTAATTCTGTGCGAATACTAAAGCGAGAGTTCCAAAATCCTTCTGTAACATTTAATGTACTTGCCTTCCCTGTATGCTGAAAGACAGACCCTACTTGTTACTGTTCCCTTTTTGCCAGGGGTGAATTGTAGTGCAGAAAAGCTTGACTGACCTGTATGAAGTTGTTTGAGATGGAGTCAAGGGTGCTGGCCCTTCTCCCTTTTAAGTAAAATCAGGCATATAACATTAGTGTAGGTTACACATAAAATTCTTCGCGTGGCACTTCAGTTGAGCTGAAGTAAACAGATAAACCCAGTCATCTGATTTAATCTCGTTATCTTTGGTCTGCCTATTGCCGTTCCGTTAATAGGGCAACTACCTAGTGAGAATTTGTCCAGTTTAAAGCAGCATGTGTACTCCTTAGCCTCTCTGGGAAAGCTTTACAGCACCCTGCTGAAGTTGGGGGACACAACAGCCACACTGCTCCCTGTGTAAACTCGGCATCTTTGTGTGTTTAGCCACAGTGTATCCATACATCCCTCTGTGATGCAGACAACTGCATTTCTTGCTGGCTGTGACACTGTGTGATCCTAATTCCCTGGCTAATTGAAACACTGGTCAGCCATTGAATCCCCTCTCACACTAGCAAGACTGTTGGAGTGTCGTAAATAGGCTAAAAGGAGAAAAAGATTTGAAGTCCAAATAATTACACCTCCCTTTAATTATCACTAGCAAATAAAAATGCTTTTTAGATGGTCTTAGTCATCAGCAACTTTTCTTCCAATACCTTGCTTAAATTGTAAGGTTGAAGGCTAAGCAGAATCCCTCCACCTCTTCTGATCAGACAGGGATTACGAGATAATACCTTGAATATTTCATGCAAGAATGACAGTGTTGCGTCCAGGCAGTAAGGTAACGTGAGCAGTTGAGACAGAGCCTTATAAAAAGGTTTCTGCACTTATCTCCTGCCTGGCAGCACTGGAAAGCCTTACAGCTATAAAGTCACTCTTCCCCACAGAAGCCACCTCCAAGACAGTGATTTTTTTGGACAGAACCGGCTCTGTTGTAGAGTTCTGGGTTTGCATTAGCTTTTTTTTCTTTCTCTCCTCTACTCCCTCTCCACTGCCTTCTGGGGAGTTAGGAGAAAATATGCTTGTTATTATGCTGCTTGTTGAGGCATTATGGGGTGTGGAGATGAGGTGCTGAAGTTCCAGCAGAGAATTGCCATGGCCTTGCGGGTCACGGGAGTTTCTCCTTTCTCTCTTTCCCTCAGGATGGTAATCACCAAAACAGGTCTTGCTAATTAGCTTTAGTTTCTGGTTTGCTTAAAGCAGGATCAAGCCAGGATGGAAATAGCTGCTAGTGCTGTTCACTACTTAAGCCAGTGCACTCGATCAGCGTAGCCACATCCTATTACCACTGACGCAGCTCCCGGCCAGGCCGCCAGGCACCATGGAAACACACACGCCCGGTAAGTTTTTTCTCTGCTTCCCTGCTAATTGCTGCCTATGGAGCTGAATTGGTGGAAAGGGTGGGGAACAGAGGGGAGAATACTTGAGAGGATTCGTGTGTCTTCTTGCAGGGCAATTAAACAATGAAATAATTTGTGGCCAAAGTTACATACAGACAGTTCAGAGAGAAAACATGCAGAGTTCATTTCTTCTGAATCTCAGCAGTGCAGCTGGCATCAGTGCTGTGACCCAGGTGGAAAAGACAGTCTCCAGGCAAACACCTTGTGCTCTTCCCTTCTGCACGTGCCTTACTGCAGTGCAACGAGGGGGAACGAGCAATGTCCTTTTCCAGAAGACACTGCAGCAGT
This sequence comes from Todiramphus chloris collaris, assembly GCA_025345505.1. Taxonomy (NCBI): domain Eukaryota; kingdom Metazoa; phylum Chordata; class Aves; order Coraciiformes; family Alcedinidae; genus Todiramphus; species Todiramphus chloris. The sequence goes on along the minus strand of JANVCC010000066.1, from coordinate 10,319,355 downwards.
GAGCTTTCAGTTCCCATATGCAAGGAACAAATCTGCTCAGTGCATAAAACCTTCCCTGTTTGAGTTCCCAGTGCACACATTCAGAAAACTGTTCAGTGCTAATACATTGTCACAGTTATTCTGCTGCTACAGCCAAAAGCTCTGTGGTTCTTCCCATGTTATTGCATTGTTTCTAGGGCTGTAGCTCTGCTGTGAACCTTGAAGTATCATGCAGCTCACTGAATACTGATACTTCTGTGCTCTCCCATCCAGTCTCCTTCCAAAAATTATTTGCATAGCAGACCAAAGCATAGAGTAGCAGAACACTGTATGCGAAGAGTAATAGATCTAATGTCTACTGCTGATCCTTTCTGTTATTTCCTGCTCCTTCATGGTTGGAGTTAGTCCTGACCTATACTTTATGCCAGAAAAATCAGGTGTTTTCTGTAATCTTTACATTTAGACTAAGACTTAAGAAAAAAGGATAGGATTCTGTGAGGTTATAGATACAGTTCCATTATACAGATAAAGCTCCATTAAGACTTCAGTTGATGCAACCATTCGTAAGGTGGTTCAGGTTTTTGTTCTATACCGTGTGGTTCCCACATCTATCTCTGTAACTCTTCTCGGCTTCCTTCATTCTTGACCAGTCATGTTCATAGTCTGCCACCCCTGAAGATACTCTCTGGCTCATGGCACGTGCCAGGGGTGAGTGAGCATCTCCATTAACTCGGGTACATTCTTTCTGCTTCTAGTGCTGGAGGTGAGGGCTCCCACGTACACCGAATTTGGGCCTACCAAAGGAGCACAACCACAGGTTTCTATGATTGTGTCCGTGATCAGAGCAATTCAGGCCAGTCAGAACCAGGAAGGAGCCATGTGCCCCCTTGCCTCCCTGTCTCTCTGAGGTTCTGCAATGCTGTTGTTTCTGGCAGCATATTAGGGACAGGCTGTCAGGGCCAAGAGTGCATCACTCCGTCAGGCCACTTAGTTGGTCACGTTAAAGAGTTTAGCTGGCTGGGTCCAACGCGAGTTCCTGCCCTGGCCAGAGCTGTTGTGAAGAAAGCTGGAAGTGAGGGCCTGCCCCTCCTGTTCCTTGGGAACAGCTCTGAAGCTGAGGCTTCACTGCTTGCCCTCACTCGTGCTGTGTTGCAGCTGAGCTACGTCTCCACCGGGTCTTGGACTTTACCAGTTTGACCCTGACACAGACCCAGAGATTCTGCTTCCTGACTTGACCTCAAACCTGCCTCATTACTGCTGCTTTGCTGGAGGATCACTGAGCTGTGTCTGAGCCTGATCACTCTCTCCAGCCCTGACTGAAACTTGGTCTTGCTGCTCTGCACTGGGGCTCCCAGTCAGCAGGGTCACTCCCTGCTCTGCCCTATCCAGTTCTGCTGCAGGCTCTCCCTCCCCCACGGAGCAGATGTCCCTACGCCTCCTCTCCCCTGCAATGACTGTAAGAGGATTGTTACTGTCCTTAGTGTCAGTAACTCTTACTGTAAAGAATCAGTGAAGATGCATTCACACAAGGTGCCAGAGGGTTGTAGACAAGTCTCTCTTTACTGTATGCTAACACGACAGTCTGAATCATGACAGTCTCAAAGTGCACGATGATATGTGAAGAAGCTCAGCTCGTGCCAGAAATATTTCTTGTGCACAGCTCCACCAAACTCAACTTGGCAACCGTGGAGTGTGATTTTCTCCATCAGGCATTCAAGACTACCATGAGTGCCTTTTAAGAATCGTAGGGACTAAAAACTGGACAAGGCTTTTTGCATTGTCTTTAATGCTCTCTAATGCAGACTGATACAAATTAAAGCAAATTTAAGATTAGAGGGTATGAAGTGTACCATGAAGAGGAAGAACTTAGAGGAGGCTTCTGGGAAATGGAAGTATAGGTGTGGCTTGAAGAAAGTAGCACAGGTTAAGACAAGATCAGAGAGAGAACAGTCCTGCTAACATTTAAGGTAGACAGCACAGCCCCACACAATTCCCTGGTTACTTTCCATCTTCATCGCATTGTCCCAACGGTATTCCCTGGGCTAGCAGAGCTCCTGGGGAATGATATTAAAGATGCAACAATCCCTTCCTCCCTGGGAAGAAGTGGAGCTAGAAGCAGAAAATACCATTTTGTTCAGGTTGGCCACATCCTACCTGTTCTACCAAAGCTGAGTTTGCAGAGAGACCCAAGACCCAGATTTTCAGCCTGCAGTTTGAGGGCTGATACAGTATCTCTCAGACTGCAGGTGGAAGGGGCAAAACCACCTGTGAGAAGTCCTAATGCCTTCGACAGCCTGGTGGATCTGCTGGTCTGGACCCTGTTTCAACATGTAGTTTGAAATGCCACATCTTCAGACTCCAGGGTATTATTCATCTAAATTATCTTTAATGAAACATACTGGACCTTTTCCTTCAAGTAATACTGCATAAGGAATGGCTTTCCCACATAAAACTTTATTCCTAGACATTTTGTCTGGTGGCCTGTTTCCTTTAATCTTGACCAAGGATTCTTTAACATGCATTCCCTTGTGTCTGAAACTCTTTAGCTGAAATATTAAATAATAAGCAGTATTTTGAAGAGACAAGGGGTGACAGCTTAAAAAGGAAAACTGCAGTGTGATGAAAATACTTGCACACTTACAGAGGTGTGACTGGCTGCACTGAGTTGCACACGGCAACTCTACATGTGCATGTTCAGACCTGAGAAGTCATTAGCTTAGTGAACACATATGTAACTCCGGTACATCTTTGTTTATATATCTACCTCCTTTTACACAGAAACAGTAAATTCAAGTAGTTCTTTTTCATATTTCCTTGGAGTGTGGAGAGAATAACATGTTTGCCAAGCAACGCTCCTCAATTACAGATGTTTTGGAGGGCCTTGCAGAGGAGCCTGCAAGTAGAAGCCTTACAAGTACAGGTATACTTCTGCCTGCGGCCTCTCAGAAAGGCAGCCCACTTCTGGTACTTCACTGGAAAGAGAGGAAGGGAAATGACAGCAGGCCCACATCTGGCCCTGGGTGGCCAAACCATTTACAGTGTGTTCTGCAAGTAGTTGTGCTTATGGTAATCTGACCATCTGGACCACTCAGGTTGGATAACTGGCTGTTAGCTCAGGATTTGATACAGAGCTCCTAATTAGGTAGAGCCCCTTAATGCATTTTTCACAAGCACTGTGCTCCTTTAGTACACCCTCAGTCCTCCGCTGTTAGCGGTATGTGCAGCTTCTTCATCACTGCACTTTAGACAAGGAACTGGGAACTCGAGGGGGAGCTCAATTGGTGCACATGCAGCAAGTTTACAAAAAGCCAAAGCAAAGGAATGCAGAGAGAATTAGCCAGCAAGTAGATACTACTGGCTGCAAATTGGCACTGGAACTAGAGCTGGTCACTGATCTCTGTCCTGGAAGTACCTTGTCCTTGGAAGCTGTTGGAAGGCACTCAGTGAAGTTTGAGTAGAGAGTTGTCTTCCAGGCTGTTTTACTGGAAAGAGTCTAGTTCTTGAGCATTTACTTTCCAGGTTGAATTCAAGATTCACTCTACTGCTGTTCTCTGGGGAGATATATGTACCAAAGCTATGCATGTGTGCATGTATAAGAGATGTTTTATATATGCACATACATACACACAGCTTGTTTCTATTGATACTAATTCCTTTAGAATATTTACAGAATGAGAACATGTAAGGCCAGATGTCGTAAAGGCTTACAGGGTAGAATGAGGTCAGGCAGCATCTGAAGCAGAAGCCTCTGAGGCGCTGCAGTACCACAGGCAAGCACTGTCAAGTATGGAACTCATCCAGGACAAAACATTTTGGTTCAGTCAGTTTGATTTGGGAAGATGAAAAGCTTTTGGGAGAACAGGAGTCTTCCAAATTCAGACATGGGAATTGCATTTCCATCAAAAAACTTACTCTGACTGGAAGTCCCTGACCGCCTCACCTGCTTACCAGTGTTAACCTCAGGTTCGTGACACAGTTTCTGAAGGTTGGGAAGCATAATGGAAATGAAATCATTTTATTATAAATGAACTCCAGATTTTTTTCCTAGGCTCAGTTAAAAGGACTGGGAAGAAAAAAAGATCTTTAATTGACCGTGCAAAGGTCTTATGAGTTATCCCAGGCTTAGTATGAAAATACTGGAGAAACACTGTTTGCAGCCTTTGGGAATGAAACCTTCACTTATTAATTATTTTCCTTGGAGTCTCCCTTGTGGCATCATTATGTGCTTCATTAAAGTAAACCAGTGCTAGTCTCCTTGAGAGATCAGAAAAGGAAGACTGGTGAGTCAATCTACGTACTGTTCAAGTGCTACAGGACCCTAATCTATTATTGATAGGAAACATAAGAAAAATCATAACATTTAGGGGTAAGGTATGCACGTTTCCTTCTTTAGCATTTTACTGGCTTCTCTCTTAGCATGTAATTATGAGTAAGTAGATTCAGTCTGTGTAGAGGGTACAGAAGATTAGCAGTAGGATACAATGTCTGCCTTAGACTCCTGAAAAAAAGAAAAAGGGATTCAACCAAATAAGAGGGAAATATGACTTTCAGACTTTAGCATCACACACACACACACAAATATAAACAAAGAACAAATTTTTGTTATCACCAGCTATAAGAATGGAATTACTTGGAAATGATGATCACTGCACAAGTCAATAGGTTTCCTGCATACAGCTATCTCCTTCAATGTTCTGTCTTTTGAGATGCAATGCAAGGTATTTCTGCCACCACTTGGCTGTTTCAGCAGCTGGGAGAAACACTCTTCAGCCACATGAACACGGGTAAGAAAGTGACGCAGCTGTTCCTGCCTTCTCTCTACCCCTGTCTCCATCACCATGTGAAAGTCATGGAGGAAACTGCTCAGATTTCCCATTACTTTCTTGTGGCAGAGAAAGGTGAAATCACTTTTTCATAACAGAATGCAGCAAATCTCATAGGGCAGGTTCTCACAGGCTGGAAAGTCACTAATATGTGCTGTTGAGGCTGCTTCTTTCCTTAAACAGATGGTGAAGGTGTGGGAAGAGAACTGCAGCATTACCAGTAAGAAGGCAAGGAGAGATACTATGGATGTGGTGTCTCCCTGATATATGGGAGCTGATGAATGTTCCAGTTGTTTCTTCTTCCCGGGGAAGGCATGGGGAGGCATGGTGCTTTGTCTCTGTAGTGGTAGTGGGGGCAGATGGGTCTGCTGCACCTATGTCTTCTCCCTGATAGAAAACACTGATGCTCAAGGGACCAAGTCACAGTTTTTCGCCCCAATAATCTTCTTAAAAAAACCCCAACTATGGGTGAATATCAACCAAGACCATTTCAGTTCTGGCACCACTAGGGGGAGAAAGAGTATGTAGCAATTTTATGTCAAAACAGATTCTGTACCCATTACTTTTTATCATCCTTTTTTTCACTGTGATACTACCTGTATGAGACTGATTTTCTGCATTTCCTACCTGTGACCAAGCATTCTTCTTGTATTTTCATGTTGTTGTACCCTGCTCTCCAGCAGACATAGAGCATACAAGGCAGGTAACTCCCCACCCCTCAAGACCCTCCAGTATGCTGCATTGTCACCACTGTAGTTTGTCAGCACAAGAGATGTGCAGTACATCCAAAACTAGCAGGTTCAAGACTTAAGTCCCTCAAGCCACAACATGTAGGTATAAACTTGGTACATTATGAGAATTTCATACCATCACATGTCCAAAAGCTAAGAGTTCTTAGTGGAGAACAACTGTTAGAAGTTTCTACTTGTATCCGATGCCACTAGATTTGCTCACATCACACTGGAAGTGAGATGGCCTAGTTGCAAGCTATAAGCAAACATGAATGTTTGTTTGCAGTAATTTGGCTTCCATCTGTTATGAATGCTGCCCCCAGAGGACCAGGGCACAGCCACTGAAGACACACGGCTTGCTTATGTCCTGGGGGGTGCTCAGCTAGCCACACAGCACAGATCTGCCAGCTCCTAACCTTGTGACTGAAGTGCAGGGGTACAGATCCTGTTGACAAACCAGGGTAGTGCTGAGCTAAGCGCAGTGTTGTGTCATTCTCCCTCCCCCAGCAGTTCCCACAGTTAAGTACCTGTTGTTCCTCCATAGCTGTGCACACCCCTCTCCATCTACTGAAACGCAGCATCTGAAGTTGAGTAGTGTCTCTTAGCTGCAGTATTTCCCATTCCTTTAGGAAACTACCTGCACAAAATCTGCTGTATATAACAATACTTATCTCTTATTCTCAGGCTTTCCTCTAGCTGCCTCGCAGAGGACAGCCAAATCAGCCCAGGTTTCTTTTTCAGCATACAACAGCAAATACCTCACAGTTCCTCAAAACCGGACTTCCGTGCACAGCAGCAGGACCAATGGAGCTTTTCAAACTCCAGGCTGCATGGAGCCCTTCAGCAGCTCCGTAAGTAGGATTTTATGTTCATTGATTTACCTCCAATGCCTTTGAGGTGAGGAAGAAAGGAAGCAGAGTAAGCAGAGCATGGTGTGCTCCTCTTGTGTATTAGACAAATCCATGCTGCACTGGGAAAACTAACTATGCAAGTAAACCGACCACGGAATCATTAAGGTTGGAGATGACCTTCAAGTCCAACTGTCTACTAAATATTATCAGGAACGCTGAACCATGTCCTGAAGTGCCACATCTAGATTTTAACCCCCTTCAGGGATGGTGATTCCATCCTCTCCCTGGGCAGCCTGTTCTAATGTCTCACCACTCTCTCGGTAAAAAGATTTTTCCTAATATCCAACCTAAGCCTCCCCTGGCACAACTTGAGCCCATTTCCTCTTGTTCCATCACTAGTCACCTGGAAGGAGAGAGGGTAGTTGTAGAGAGGTAGTTGTAGAGAGCAATAAGGTCTTCTCTCGGCCTCCTCTTCCCCAGACTAAACAACCCCAGGTCCCTCAGGCGCTCCTCAAAAGACCTTTTTTCCAGACCCTTTACCAGCTTTGTTGCTCTTCTCTGAACTTGCCACTGACTTTGGTAGTTCCGTAGGCTCTCAGTATACAACAAGAACTAATTGCTACTCTGAGAGTCTCACCAAGCTTTTCTTAATTATTTACCTTAGCCAGAATCCTTCAGAGCAGGAATAATGAGGTTCATCTGCAGGCTGATGACTAATTTGTCTATCCCTATGCAAAGCGTGGGCCAGCACGTGCCCAGGGGTTAGTGTGGGCTGTATTGGAAAGTAGAAGCCCAGTGTGGCTGTGGCCTGCAGAGCAGAGCTGTCATCAGAAGAGATGCCTCTTGGGATATGTTTGTAGTGATTTACTGGCTATTGGAGCACTAGAATAAAATTGTCATGAAATGTTGATCCTGCCTTCCTGTTTTCTTACTGCTTGGTGTGCTGGCTACTTGTCTTGGAAATGTCAAGAAGCAGTGAATGTGGGACTGAAGATGGGAATCTAAATCACTGATCCTGACTTTGAGAATGACTGTGAGAGAAGAGAGAAAGAGCCTGAAAGTTCTTTCATTTTGGAAATTGCAGCTTATTTGTGTTCCTCCCTAATAAGTCCTACTTGTGCCAGAATGTCGCATGGTGAGGAAAACAGTACAAATTTAGGGCCAGAAAATGTCTTTACTGAAATCTGTGGGAGTTTTGGTTTCTTTTCTGTACAGTAGACACCGATAATGGGATGGTACTTTGCTGCCAAGAGTGAGGAAGAAAGTCAACAGAGAGGGAGGGAGAGAAGAGACATTTTTACGTCTCCTCATCCTATTATTCTTTGTAACTGCAGCAACATCAAATGTTGCTATGGTGCTCTCTCAGGTGGCTGGGATGTGGCAGCTGGCTACGCACGGTAATAAACAGGAAAACCTCGTAGTGACTTTTCGTGTTCTCCAACCTCCTTTTCCCCCTCTCTCCCACATTTGGTTTGGGCTTCTCATTTCTGCCCACACTTGCCAGTAAGGGAGGAGAGGATGCTTAGTGCTCATCTTCTCTGGAGTCAGCTAATGCGTTGCATTGTGCCAGTGACCTGGTGGTGGTGGTTTCATTACTTCTGCACTGTGTAGTGTGAAACTCTTTGGAACAGACAGTAGGAATCTGCAACGGGTTTCTCTTCCTTGTGGCAGAGATGGATCCTGGAGGTTTGCATGGGCTGCCTGTGAGTACGACATGAAAATGTATCTAACTAGGACATGGGGAGTTGCAATAAAATGCTGTCTCCCATGCATTGTTATGTTCTGCCAGAATGTAGTGCTGAGTGTAAGTTTAGATACGCCTAAAGGGACTGTATATCCACTTCACACATAAAGTGTAATGTGCAGAACAGATTATTTGGTGATAATTTTGTGAAAGAATGAAGGATGTAGGATGCATGTAAAACCAAGATTTATTTAGTGATGTGGTGGCTGAAAGCTACTTTGTGAGAAACTAAGTGAAGCAAAGCAATGAAAAACAAGAATCTGGGAGATGCTGGGGTATAAAATAATATACATATTTCTACAATACCTTCAAAAATTCCTGTTGTGTTAACAAATGAGAAATTTGCCGTACAGTGTCGCTGTTTATGCCGGGAGCGGAGAGATGCAGCAACATATAAATTCAGCAAGAGCAGGCAAAAGAAGCAACTTTATTGATTTACAACCCCATTTTATATACCCTAGCCCCATAGGGAGATTGGTCAGTGATCACCCATCTCCTAGGGGGATTGGCTAAAGTCCTACAGCACCTATTTCAAAATATTTTTCCAACGTACCATAAACAGAACTTAGCAAAACACCAGGTGTTAGTCTAGTTTACAAAACCGTCCTACTGTTTCTCATAACACGTGTGAGAAAGGCAGGATTCTCACCGAATATTGTGAGAACCTAGGAAAACCCCTCTGCTAGCAGCTTTTCAGCATCCACAGTACAGCATGCTTGGTTGGCTTTGCAGCATGCAGGGCTACCAGTGCACGTAATGGAAGCAGAGGCAGGAAGAGAAAGAAATCCGTAACTGGTACCTGTCAAGATTTTGCTTGTATAGCCACCTATGGGAACCTTAAATGTATGCAATTAGGTTATGGGCTGATTGCTTTTGGTCAGGCTGACCCTAATTATTTGCTTGTATCTTGTTCCCCAGTCCCTGGAAGACTGGTGTCACACTAATGAACGACACTGTGGAGAGCTCTGTGGAGGCTTTTTAAGCTCCAGCATTGAGCTGGAAATGGGTTTTGGTAACAGTTTTGGGAAACACTATCTTTGGCTATCTTAGTCAGCAAGAAGTGGAAGTGGATGCCTTAGATTTGGTATCAGAGTTCAAGGCAGGTGCTGTTCAGTCAGGGATGCAATGTTGGGGGTTAGTGCTGGGGCAGCTTCACCCCAGAAGGGTTAGGAGAGTGAATAGGAGGAGACAGGGCTGGTCCAAGGAGGCAACTGAGCACAACACAGACAGTTTGAATTACTGTGGTCATTGTTTTCCTTTTGCTGTGTTACTGGTCGGTTACAGAGTCTTTCCATGAGGTGTTAAAATACAGGTCAGCTGGCATTGTTAGCCACCCATGGGGCATATCCTCTCTAATCCCTTTTATTTTCCAAAGTATTTCTGTCCAGCCCTACCATTTTTGCCCTTGTACTACTTTCAGGATATTTCACAGAATCATAGAATAGTTTTGGCTGGAAGAGACCTTCAAGATCATCAGGTCCAACCTCATTCCCAGCCCTATCAAAACCCACTAACCATGTCCCTAAGCACAACATCTGCCTGGCTCTTAAACACCTCCAGGGATGGTGACTCCACCACCTCCCTGGGCAGCCCATTCCAGTGCCTGACAACCCTTTCTGGAAAGAAATGCTTCCTCATATCCAGCATGAATTCTCCCATTCTAGCTCAGATCAATTTCTTCCCTTTCTTCCCACACATAGTTTTTTCCTTCCTTCTTCTCCACAGCACATCCTTTCTCATATCCCAGTCTCTACTGTGATCCTTATTCTCACTTCTCCGTCCTGTTTAAAAATGTGGGTGTCTTCTCCTGTGTGGCCTGTGTCCATGCAGGACAGAGAGAGCCGTGGTGTGTCTCCACGGCTGCCCATCGGGTAGGTGTCCCGCGCGTTGGGATAAGGCTGCTATCTTTAGCCACGCTCACTTGTCTACGGTCGGGGGAGGTCAGCCTGCCTTGATCTGGTCTGCAGAGTGCATGTTTGTAGGTCATACTCGTCACCAGCTGGACTCCCATTTTGACTCTGTGCAGGTTTATGTGCTTGTGTGGAGAAAGCCAAGGTGGCAGCAGGCCTAGGGTCTTTCTTGTCTGTGAGACTCGTGTGTTTCTCTCCCAGATCATAAACAATTACCTGGATGGGACACAAGGAGGAGGGGCCGTGGACAAGCCGTCCCCGAGTGGCATGCATTTCAGGGACAGCAAGAGAAAGGTCGACTACGTGTTAGCCTACCACTACCGAAACCGCCTCACCCGGCACCCGCCCGCCGTGGGCTCACCGGAGCTGATGCACGGAGCTGGCTCCTTGGCCCTGGTTTCAAATGGAAGGACCGGGAAGGGCCATGCTGAGCAGCAGGAGCAGGAGAGTGGCCAGCATGTCCTGCAGGAGTGGCCAGGGCCAGCAGCGATGGAGGTGATCGAGCTCGGCCCACTGGATGCCCTGGAGGAGGAGAAGCGGCTGCAGAGGGAGGAATACGAGCGCAACCTGGTGGAAGCAGGGCTGGAGATCGAGAAAGACCCTGAGGTAAGCGGGGAAGAGTTGCTCCTCACATATAGCACCAGGTGCCATGACAAGTAATGGCCACCTTGGTGTTGGAGGTGGCTTTGTGCAGGATGTAACGGTGACGGGGCTGTGCTGGTGGGGCAGCCCGGCTGCGACTGGGTACCCAGAGCACAGCTGCCTGCTCTCCTTGCTGGCGGGGAGGCCAGGAGCCCACCATGGCCACATGCTAGGGACCAGCCTGACCTGCTTTCGTTCCTGTCCTGCGTGGATGTTAACTGAGAGGCAAGTCACACCTGTGCCACCTCTTAAAAATACCAACATGTGCCGCTTTCCTTCTAACACGGCCTCACTGACTCCCCCACCATCGCTTCTGCAGCCCCAGCAAGTGCAGGGTCACCTGGAGCTGTGTCTCATGGGCAGCGTGAAGTGCCGCTCCTTGAAAACAGCTTCTTACTGCTGAGCAGTAGTTCAGGACCGAATATCCCTGGATCAAATGCTGCTGCCACAGCAACACCCAATTAGGGATCTGCAGAAATATGTCATACAAGCTATTTCGTACGTGCTTAAAATACAGTCTGAAGCCAAGAAGTAGGTGATGGCGATGTTTCTGTGTTGCTTGGCTCTTACAGCCTGGGAAATACATGGTTGTTATTGTTGTTTAATGCACTGCTGAGCAGCAATTTCAGTCTTACTTCAGGAGGAAACATATGTCTTTATCTGAATGTTCACATGGCATGCAGTGAGCACAATTCTCTTACCAGAATCAAAATGTTTACATTTTAATATTGTTAAAATGAAGAAAGGCTCTCGTAAGTAATTTGCTGGAATAGGAATCACTGTTAAGGTATTTCTTCAGAGTAACTTGGCGATTTTCAGCGTGACTCTTCGCTTTCTTCCCAGACATACGTAATTTTTGTGTCATTTCTTCATTCCACCCACAAAATGAGACGCTCCTGTGCTGCAGCAGGAGAACCTCCCAGCCTTTAATGTATTTATTCTCAGCACACATGTGTGATGTTGGCTAGCGCTGGGGTCGCATCAGCTGGGAGCTGTGGTTAGGTTACTCGACTGCAGCTAGTCAGTCAACTGAGCACGGGTCTTCCAAATCCCGTGTTGATGCACTGAGCACTGTGCTAGCCTTCTGGACCTCTTTGAAAGTCATGGATATTAATAGCCATTGAAGGGAAGTTCCCACTGGGTTCTAGTTTTAGGTGCTCTATTGTTTTCGACACCAAATTTAAGAAACTTAGGGCTTCTTTTCAGAGGTGCTGAGAACTTACAGCTCATATTGCTTTCAGTGCAACCAGTCAACACTTTCAAAATGAGGAACAAATTGCAGATTGCATCTGAAAATTTGAGTATAGATGACTTGGCATGGCGTATGCACGTTAAATCACTGGTGGGAATAGAAAGAAACAGCAAAGCCCTTTGACTCTTAACGTTTTCCTCGCTCAGTTTGCTGAGTTGCAGGTGGCTATGGGTTGTATTTCACTGCACAGCCTGGCTGAGCCATCCTTGCACTGAACAGAAAAAGGTGATCTCAGATCCTGATTCTTTTATGCTAAGCACTGGGTTTAAGGTTCAGTTCTGCTAACACGTGACTGTCTTGATGCTATTATCTTTATAACCAAATTGCATAAACCCCATGAGAACAGCTGTTTCTGGAGGCGGTTTGCAGTCCTGAATTTCATCAGAACCTGAAAAGTCTAGCAGGTGATTTGGACTTGATTATTTGACTCATTACTTACCCAAAGGCCAGCTGGATTCAAATTCTGGGTCAGACCCCTTCCAAGTGATGATGTGTGCTCTTAAATAGCATATGAAGTAACAAATGATGTCACAGAGAGCTGATCAAGGAAAAAACTTTTTGTCACAGTTTTCTTCTGGAGAGGAAAAAGCTTTCTCTAAATTAACTGTAAAGTTCTGAGGAAATTATTTGGTGACCAGTTCTTTTATGATAAAAATGAATTGGTTTTGAAAATGAAGATAAATGCAATCCCATCACTTCTCTGTCTGCATATGTGTACGTTTGTAGTCACTCCTGTCCCCACAACACACAAGCTGTCTCATCAAAAGGGTGAAGTGCTTTTCCCTCCAGAACCTCCTGAGAAACTGGAAGGGACTATGAAATACAATTTTTTGTTTTCCCCTGCCCAGGTCATGTAGCTTTTACTTCCTTTCCTTTTTCTTCACATCACTATTTTTTTTTTTCCTCTCCTGTTAGTTAACTCCTGTTAAAACTAGTTATTTACCATATAACAACCATATTGGAGTTATGTGGCAGTGATATTTTGTGGATAGAATATGACAGAAGAAGAAACTCCCCATTCACATTTGATGACAGGAGAATAACAACACAGAGCTATTGTTTTGCATAGTGTGCTAGAAGTAAAAATAACGTTTGCCTCTCTGACTGGCCTGTTTGACCAGTCCATGAAGTCAGATAAAATAAGCCTGGTGTTGACTCTTGCATGCGCATGTAGAATTAACTTTCATAATATTACATAGTGACTGATACAGACCTCACTAATACAGACCCTGTAAACTCTTATGTTAATCTGCACGGTATTAAGCATTAGCAGGATTTCTTCCTCTGCTTCAAAGAAACACAGTTATAAGTACAGTAAAACTCTTTCCAAGATGCCCATGTCAGAACCCAGATTCTTTGTCACATCTTTGTACACTGCGAAGGAATGCCAGGAGGTCAGGATTGCCCCGTGAGCCGGCTGCCAAAGCACAAATAAACCCTATTTAATGCTAGTGGCACAAGTCAAATGTTGCATTGGACACGCAAAGAGGTGCCTACGATAGGGCCACCTTGAGAGTAACCTCAAATATTTCACTTGGATTCCCAGGAAGCGCAAGAAATTCCACTGCCATTGCAGGCAGCTCTTGTTCCTGGGGAAACCGCTCGTTGTTTTACCTAATGTGGAGCACCAGTGCTTCACTTAAATTTGAGTTGTACTGCTGTTTTAATGAGTGCAAATGCAATATATACTGTATTCAATTAGTACTATGTATGGCAGAGCATAACAGGAATAGAATAAGGCGACACTGGAGATGTACCTTGGCATTCTGACAAAGTAGGATCATTTTCAATCACATTGGGAATAAAATGTACTTTGCTAAATAGCATTTAGGAGATTAAAATATTTTTTAAGGGGAAGATGATGGCAAATTAAAACCACATGTAAATGACCCTTCCAGAGAAGCTCATCTAACTTGAATATTAGAGCTAGCGTAGTTTTAAGCATGCCTCATTAAACTCTGTTAGCTACATTACAGTTTGAGGCAAAGAAGTCCACAGGGTCCTCAGTGTATCAGCCTGTGCTATAATGTTGATAACAACACTACTTAGGATGGTGGTTTTGACTGGATTTTTCTGCTTGATATTCCAAGACATGGTTTTGAATTTCTGTGAAATAAAACCAAACTGAAACCCAACCCTAAGATATAAATCAAATCAACCAACCAAACCTCCTCAAAACCAAGCAATCTCCACCCCCCAACCAAACCACCCCACCTCCTCCAACGTGAACCAAAGAAAAGCTTGTAGTGCTGCAGCTAGATTTCATGTGTGGGATTGAATTGCACTATTTTGTCACACTGTGGTTTTCCCCATTTGCCACTGGGAGAAGGCTTTATCTTTTATCTTCTGTTAGCTGTGAAGGACAAGAGCAGCCAGATAATAGAATAGTAAATTATTCAATGCGGAGGGGCTTTTTCTTTCTCTGTCTTCTCTTATCCCCACCTCTAGCTGAGGTCCCCTAGTCCTCTAGCTGAGGACTTTTCTGCTGAGAAGTGCCATCAATGTTCTTCCTATGTGAGTTGTTTTCTGGGATCAGCTCTATCCCCTAACATGTGTATGTTATACAGAGCTTATTTTGTTCATACTTCCCATTGTGAAAAGGTGGAATTACAATTGCCAAGATTTTAATTTATTTGGACAGACCCTTTTTTCTTTGACAGAACATTTTTTTGATGTAAAATATTTCAACTTTTAGTTAAAAGGTTACGGATATTGTTTAATTTAGTAGTAATTAAGAGCCTTGAAAAAATTGATGTCCTTTTCCAAAATCTATCAATATGATTTGCAGATACTTCCAAGAAAAGCATCTCATGCCCTTAGTACATGTGAGTCATCTTGCAGCTACTGTGTGTGGATGTTATAGTTGTCTCAAAATGTTCATTTACCTGAAGTGCAGAGGAAAGCTTAATAGTAGTTAACATTAATTTTAAAAGGGTATGGAAATTTAATATGAGCACAAGACCTTTATCTGTGTTAATGAATGCCTCCCAAAGCCAATCAAAATTCATACAGAGTAATGTAGTATTGGAAGCAGGCTGGGGTCTTTTGTGCTCTAGGTCTTTGGACTTCGTATTTCACGCTCTCTCAGTACAGCACTCAGAACAAGGCATTACTTCTTTGGGGGCCTCTTAGTGTACCAGTTATATAAATATTTGATGGTTATTTTTCAGTGACTCTAGTTACAGAAGCATTAATTAGCTAAAACATGTTCTGCTCCTGTATGTTACTTATATGGGTCTGAAATGTAATACACAGCTCTTATAAAATTAAAGTTGAACAGGCAAGGTAAAGTTTTCGGTGACAGTGAAGTGAATGAACATGATGAATATGTTGTCAAGTTGATTAACTATTTAAGAGCAAATTATGCCTTCATTTTGGAAAGGATTTTGGAGTGGATTTTGGAGTAGCCCCATGGAAATTAGGTGTGGTTCAATCGGTATTAAAATAATGATCCATGTTAGCAGGTGGCTAGGTAGCATGGCTGTGCTGTCAAAGCTGAAAAGTCCATGCTGGGAATCCTGTTTTTTAACGATTGTGTTGTGACTTGAATAGATGAATGGACAGACAGAGACTCTGTGTATTTTAATTAACATCTAGACACTTAATGCTTAGCTATTGGATACGTTAGTCAAAACATCTGCCAAGGGAGTTGGAGAAAATAGCAGACATGTATAGAAAGGGACTTGTATGTTATCAGTAACATTTATAGAGCTCTTGGGCCAGCAATGATAAATCTTACCCACTATCTGCAGATTGGGAAATGGAGGCATCAGCATCTTGATTTTCAGGTGAATTTCGTTTGAAGTGTTCATTCTGTTGATGTTTACAACAGGAGCTGGACAAGAAGCTATGCAAAACTTAATTATGTTTTACATAATTCTATTAGACTCGCCTGGTAGAAATGGCAAATAGCCTCCTGAATTTCTGTCCCCATTTCACTGTGTCCTGTGTTGAGTTCTGTCGCCTGCTGGAGGAACTAATTCCACTTCTGCAAACTTCTATAGGTGGGGGAGATTGCCCCAGAACTCGCTTATACATCTCTGCTAGGGCATAGCAGGAGAGAACTGGACACTTGTAGGATAAGAGATGAAAGATATTAAAATCAGCTGCCTGGCTTGTTCACAGATGAATCTATGAAAGCAGTTTTTTAATTGTCAGCGGTCTTGTTTGCAGCAGAAGTTTTAACCTTCAAATTAAACCCACGGAGACGCTTTGAAGAGCAGTAAAGGAAGCCCTGAGGGATGGCTCTGTGCTTTTCGGGAGAGAGGGGCCGGCAAGGCGAGCTGGTGGAGCTGCTCTTTGTGCGAGAGAGCCACTGGAATGTCTGGAGTTCTGTCCAGGGGCACACGGGGAGCGAGGCGAGAGTCCGTGGGTGCGAGTTGCGGGTCAGGCCGGCACGCGTGGCCCTGCTGTGCGTGTCCGGTGCAGGCTGCTGCAGCTGATTGCAGCCTGCCTATTGCAAGCCCTGGGTCTCACGGGGATTTCAACTGCCCAGGTATCTGCTGGAAGGCCTCCCGAGCCAGGCAGGCACAGTGCCCTGGGTTCCTCCAGTGCAGGGCACTGGTGACAGCTTCCTGATGCAGATGGCAGATGGGCCGATGAGGAGAGGGGCGCTGCTGGGTCTCGTGCTCGCTAACAAGGAGGGTCTGGTGCAAATGGCAGATGGGCCAACGAGGAGAGGGGCGCTGCTGGGTCTTGTGCTTGCTAACAAGGAGGGTCTGGCTGAAGAGGTGAAGTTTGAGGGCAGCCGTGGCTGCAGCGACTGTGAGTTTGTAGAGTTCAGGATCCTGTGTGGCAGGAGTAGAATACCAAGCACAACCCTGGACTGCTACCTTTGGCCTTTTGAAGCAATCGCTAGGGGGAATCCCACGGGACAGGGCACTAGGAGGTAAGGGGGCTCAAGGTAGTTGGTTAACATTCAAGGACCACTTCTTCCAAGCTCAAGATCAGAGCATCCCAACAGGTAGGAGTTAAACCTTGCAGGAGAGGTTAAGGACAACAGAAAAGGATTCTTCAGGTACATTTCAGTTAAAACTAACACTAGAGGCAATGTAGGACCACTGAGGAATGAGGTGGGGGCCGTGGTGGCAGAGGATGCAGAGAAGGCTGAGTTACTGGATGCAAGAACCAAGGTCACTTCCCTCTCTCCAGTGTGGCCTGGGCCATGTCCTATAGCAAACTGTCCCTCAACGGAGCTTGGCTTGATAAGCATTTAACAGACCACAGTTTGGGACACCTGGAGGAAAAAAGACTTTCATCTACAACTCGGTATAAACTGTGCTTGGTTCTGTGTATAAATCATGGTTCTTCTAATGCCTACACCCTGAAAAAAAGGGAGGTGGTATATAAGCCGTATAGAAGGTTGTAATCAAATTGTTTTCAGCTAGAAGAATCTTTGTCAGTTATTGTAAGGCCTTTCAAATCACAGGACAAGGCAAACCATTCATAGCTACATCGCATACTTGCTTCTGTTGTTCCAGGTCAGCAATTACATTGGCCCTTGGATAGAATGAATACCTAAAAAACTTGAGAAGAGTGGCATCAGGCTGCACAATTCCCATTAATGTTAATGGGTGTTTGTTGACTAACTCCCCGTGTGCAGCATGGAACATGTACCTCTCAGAGTGAATCCTCATCTTGAAACACAGGGCTGGTAACGGTGCACACTGTGAAGTCTCCCTTAAGTGTACAGGTATCTGCTTATGGTGATAGGCTGACCTAAGAGCTGGATACTGGTTTCTGTGTAGTTACTCCAGGTTAGCATTATTCCAGTAGCAGCAATTTCATCACCTGAAGCAAAACAGTTGAGCAAAGCTGTTTATTTTGAATGGGTGTAAGGATTTCTATTTGTTGGTTTTGTCGGGCTTCTTATTATTTTGCTGTTGTTGTTAAGGAAATAGTGGATATGTTTGCTTTAGCTCCATACTCAAGCTCTATCATCTAGGAAATAATCAGTTCGCTACTGGCTTATTCCTTCATTTCCTTTATCTCTGTAATCACTTTAGAGCATTACTCAATTCGGTGAAAGGATTGAGATCTATGTATTATACTTTTAAGGAAATTCTTCAGTTGGCATTAGGTAGATGGCTTTGGAATTTCATAAGACATCTAGTGCAAGGAAAAGCTAATAAAATGTGGATCACCAGTGAGGTGATCCACACCAGGCAGTGTCCTGAAAAGTTGTATTCCTCATGGTAAGGCTCTGCATCCTTTCACTGTCCACAATCTGGATAGTGAGACCTAGGAAATTTCATATGATACTCTTTGATATATGGGTGTACTTTCAGCCTTTTGCAGGACAGGTGAAAATGCTGCAGTGTCCTGTACCTCTGGCAAGCCTACTTGCTTGTCACAGGTCTGTAGGAGTTCGCTGGATAATGTTTACTCTCTACCTGCAGTGACACCACTCAGCTTTCACAGGTCAGTGCATGGTAATTGCTTCACCTCACCAGTTCTTGACTTGCTCACCTCTCTCTGGCCTCTGTGTATTCCACACTGTACTCACACCAGTCTGCTGCATGACTGCTTGCCTCTTCACCAGAGACCACTGGCCTTTCCAGGGTCTGTCTGTGATGCTCTTTTGTCTTCGTATTCTGCCCCTGTAGCCACTCCTTGGTATGACTGTGGATCTTTCCTTGGTCAGTGTGCAATCAGTCCTTCACCTTTCCCTGCTGTCCATCAGTTAACAATCAGTCAGTCACAGGCCTACATGAAATCATGATGGCCAAGACATCCTCTCCTCTGTGAAAGTTGGAGGACTGCTGTGTACACAAGGACTTCATGCTTAACGACTGCTTTTCTCTCAAAGATGTCTCTGCAAAGTTCTGTTTGTCCCCTGTTCTCTCCTGTTTTAAATGAATGCTGTCCTTGAGAAACTGGGTGACCAAAGCTGGCAAAACTTGACTTAGGCACCAAAGTTTGCTCATTAGAGGACTTGCTTTACTTTTCAGCTCATCTGTCGCAGGAGGCTTTTAGGAGCACCATAGTAACAGCCTAGGTCACAGCTTGCACCACAAGGGATCCCAGTTTGTTTTTCACCTGTGAGCCACAGTTTGCGAGTGAGTCTCCTGGAAAGTATTTGTTGGTTTAGGGGAATTGTGTCACATCTGACCACCAACTGGCAAGTCTCTTCGTAGAAAAGTCAGCAGGAAGAATGTTTTTAAATGCTCCAAGATCCAGCTGTAAATTGTTGTTAATTTCCAGATCTTCATAACCCACTGCTAGAATTATCACACTCACTCCCTGGCAGGACAAAACCTGCTCATCATGAGACCTGCTGGATTATGTTATTAAAGACAGCTCATCTTATTATTAAGAAGTAGGTGTAGTTTATAATATAGTGATTGATTGGCAACCCTCCCGATATCAGTACAGCTACTTTGTAGTGATGTACTCTGCTTCTTTTAATTAATTCTCAATTTCCATTATTTCATAAAAGATGTAAATGTAATTATAATGTAAAACCAATTTTGTTAATGTTGTGGAATTTTAAGTAGCACAAAAGACTAATAAGTAGCTCTAAAATGTATTCCTTCACTTGTATGTGTCAGCGGTAATTATCAGAGAAAGTAATTGCCGTGTAATTACAGAGCACTCTGGTGTAATTAAAATCACAATAATAAGTGTAGCCAAGGAACTATACATCAAAAGCCAAATTCAGGAAGTGAGGCAGTGGGCATTTTCCTGCTACCTGGAGCCATGAGAACAGATGCTGTAGTTTAGCCCCAGGTATGGACTAAATACAGACGCTTACACCCACGCTCTGTAGTTCACAGAATGCATCTTCAGCTTTTCTCCCCCTCAGTGTACTTGTGTCTTTATTCTGCCACTTGCCTGTGAGCAGTAGCAGCTGTATTTATTATAGATTGCTTTTTATAAATGATAAAACTTCAGTAATTATAAAAAACTCAATTAGTTATAATTTAATAGTTATTAAATGTTGCTTACCAGTCAGTTTTGTTCGTTTGATGGCAAAAGGTGCACTTCTTCCATATATTTGATATTACTTTTCTCTAAAACACTGGGTTTGGCTGATATACCATGATTAGACATTGATGTATGCCTGTTAACTATAGGCAGGCATAGTATATTGGGATAAGATGTTAATGGAAAATACATTTGTGATAGATCAAAAGTATGCGGGATTAATACCAATTCAATGATTAATTTGAGGGAGAAATTCCCAAAGTTTTGGGAATCATGTTTGCTTTATCCTTTTTTTTTTTTTTAATAGACTGCATTTCTTGTCTGTTTCAAAATGCTGTTTTGAGAGGTGTGCCTAAATATTATTCAAAAACAGATACTAAAAAAACTTGAAGACAAATGTGAAATTTGAGTCAAAAGTTTTTCTTCTTGCTGCTGTCTTTGTTTTTCCGAGCATCCTTGAAGGCAGAGGAGCAGGCCCATCTGAGTAAGGGATTCTGTCAATCTGCCCTCTTCTTTCCTGCCCCCAGCAATGTGTCTTCTACATTCCTCTCTCCATGGTGGTGCTGCCAGGAGTGTGGGTCTAGCTGAAAATTAATTGCTCTTTAAAAGTAGGACTTTGTTTTCCAGGCAGTGACCACAGCCCCTGTAACGTACACCAGCAACCTACCAACTGCCTGCGAGTTGTGAGCCTGCCAAATGAAGTGCTCATGGATGCCAGAGAGGGGACCAGCAGAGAGGGTCTCAGAGAATAACAAAGCGCGATGCTCCTGTCTGAACCGGCCTCGCTCTGTGCTACCCTCTGTGATGGCAAATTGCTCTGTGGGGAGCCCAAATGCTGCTTTTTCCTTTGGTGGTGGTTGGGGAGAATGGTTGAATGCCAAGGCAGTCTCCCTGGAGGGTCAAAGTTCAAGCAGGGGTTTCTGATTTGGATGTATGTATAAAACTGTGTGTAAGTATACTTAGATAAACTGGTGTGTGTGAGTGTTTGTGCTTTTAGTCGAAAGGAAACTCTGCAATTAGTTGTTCTCTTTTTATTTTGTAAACCACCTCTATAAATATTTGAAAAGGGCTAACACATGTCGCAAATATTTAGCTAACAGTCTTTGTTGAAATGAAATTCAAGCAAGCTCTAAAATCATCATATCCTACCGGTACTAGGAGGTCATTTTGTGTATGTGTGAGTGTTCCGGTTGGAGCCTGCTTCAGCCAAAACATCTGTTCAGTTATCTCTGATTGATGTGTGAAATTTCTGGCAAAAGCCCCGTTCAGTATTTTTAATAGTGAATGATAACCTTAGAGTTGGATTTTTAGTGTTGTAACATCATGTGCAAAAGTTATATAAGCAGATCTGGAGCGATGTGGTTGCTGCTGTTTATACTACTGTTGGGCTCTGTGATGGGTGAGGATCCAGTGCGTTCAGAGTAGACACAGAAGAAAAAGATGGATCCTATACTACCAAGGTTATTGTACAGTTTACTAGACTAAAGTTGCTAAAGTGTGTGGCTCACCTGTCAGGGCTTTGAAAATGATGTCTGGCTTCTGCAGGTCCCAGTAACACCAGTATAATGAGAGGTGGGTTTGTTTCGTTCTGGCCCCCTCCTTGATTTCAGAGCTTTGATTTAGAGTTCGTGAGTATCTATCATGATGTATAGAAGGAAGCACATTGGAGAGTATATATGTTACGGTATGTACGTCTGAGGATTGCAGTGCCCCACCTACAGAAAAGATTTGGCTTGAAAATCTTAGCCCCTGAGCAACAGGCAGACCTCGCAGAATGCTCCTGAGAGTGGTTGGCTTTTGCTGGGTAAGATTTGGCTGTTCTGCTGCTGAGTTTGCATTTCTGTTGAGTCACAGCCTGGCGTTGTGTGTGTGTGTGTGTGTGTGTGTGTGTCTTTCTTACGTAGCCTCCCCTTTCTGAACTGTTGCTGCAGAATTAATAGTACTTGCTAATCCTGTTCAGTGTGGCAGAAGTACAGGGAAGTGTGGCAGCAATATGCCGAAGCAAGGTACCAAAATGTTCAATGTGGTGTAATATATATTTATGTTTTATAATGGCTATCTAGACAGAGGCACTACGTGATTTTCTTTGAGTGTGCTGATGTAAAACAAGCAAAAAAAATTATGAAAATGGCAAAAGTACTTCTAATGAGGCGTGACATGCTAAAAAAATGTGGATGAAGGTACCTGCTGCTCTCAGTGTATAGCATCATCTTTATTACACAAACCTGGCGGCAATTTCCTGTGAGTTTCAGTTTGTGTGATGCCACCAGGTTTGGAATAACAGCTCTTCGGGTTTTGCTTTGCTAATTCACTTCCCTCAAAGCACAAAAACTGGCATTTCCTCAGGTTATCATTAATACTCTACATTCCGTCTCCTAATTATATCTTTCGTAGTTGAAAGTTAATGGCACAGCTTACCCGTACATCTGAAAAGGTCATTTGTTCAGCTTCTTCATATTTCAATGTCAACTGAAAAATAAAATCTTACTAAAATAGGTTTTTGTTGAATTCTGTTGTGAAACGTGTTGGAGAAAGTGCAGCTTCCTAATGTGTCAAGCTTTACCAAAAAGTCTGATACTAACAGCTTTTGCTGGCAGTTTGTCCTTAGAATTGTAATAGAAATTGAAGCTCGGGTTTCAGTGATGATAATTTGTCAAGGAATTTTATTTATTATTTTTATTTAATTGTTTATTACCTGCCAGGTGGCTGGTTAAATAAGCAATACAGATGATGGTCAATCCCTGTTTAATTTTTGTGTTACGAGTTGTCACTTGTAAATCTTGGTTGGCTGCCTTTTCTGTTGTTGGTTTTTCTTCTCCAAATGGACTCTGAGTTTACGGTGACGGCCATGAGAGCTCACTCTGGCGTGTACAAAGCAATACTGCGAGGGCAGGGGAGTGCATTATGTGTTTTGCCAGGTGCTCTGCAGATACCTACCGAGTGATCGTCTTTTAGACCCTAACTCTCGGGGAGCTGAGACTGACAGTATAGATGGCAGCGGTAGCTCATGTGGTGGGAGTGTATTGAATGGTGGTTTTTCACACTGTTGGTAGAACGTGCTGGCTAATTAACACTTCTGGGAATCTAATATTCTCCATTTACTGGCTGACTTCAGTAGTGGTTGTCATGCCTCGTGGGAAGATACATTTTCTGGTGGAGGTACCATGTTAACCGAGAGAGCTGGGTCTCTTAAAGCTCCAGAAATAGTATAACACTGCACTTTCCATCTATGAACAAGGTATTTCTCAGATGCCGATTTCCAGCCTTTAGGCTCAGCTGCAGTGTTTCAAGCAATTATTTTTCTTTACTTGATGCTTTGCTCAGATTGCAGGCTTGTGTTGTTGCCTTCTGATTACCTGCAGAACCTGCAAGCATCCAGCAGAGCTTATCAGCTTGGCCTCCACACTTCATGCGAAGCATACTGACTGGGAACTGTTTCTCTTGGAAGTTCTCAGACACAAGAAACTAATCCCATTGTCAGCGTGTCTCTCTTACCCCCTGCTGATGCTGGGTGGTTAGAAATGCAGTCCAGTTCCTTGCATTGTGTGTGTTTAATCAAAGACATGTTCTGACCTGAATTCAGCTGTCTCATTTGCTGAAGTACAAGATCTGCTGTTGTCCTTTCTTGCAGTCTGTCTCTGCTGTTCCCCATACCTTGATGTGTGACCTAAGATTAATTGCACTAGGACTGGAAAGACAAGATAGCAGTAATCAGGAATATCTCATCATTGCAACTAACTGCAATCAGGTACTATTGTTTGGAGATGAAACGAGCTCCCTTAAAGAACACAGGCTTTGAAGACATTTAAATTATAACATTGTTAGCATAGAAGAGTTTGGTTTGGGGGGGTTTTTTTTATGCCAAATGTTGTGATTCTGTTTGTTTTGGGTTTTTTTTCCAGTCCCAAAATGTAGGAAAGGGAAATACACTGGTAGTGGCCGTTTCCAGCACCCACTTTCTCCATCTGAACTTAAATCCTGTGTTTCCTATTCCCACCTAATAGGCAATTGCTCACTAGTCTTTGTAGCTTTTAAATCAGTTTGGGTCTTGATGTGTCTTGACTCACATAGTCTGAGATCTTGGTTCAGAAGAGACATGACTTTCCAGAGCAGGCATAGAGTATGCTGCACTTCAGCATCCTCCTGCTTATTCCTGCTCACATCTGCCAAGAACAGAACCCTTTCCCTCGTACTATGCAAGAAGTGTTTTTTCTCAAGTAACCAGAGTGTTGGGACACGTAACAAACCAGCATCATTGGCTTTCCTTTGGTTGATTGGTGAAGATGGAAGTATTTTTGGGCCTTAAGTCTCAACAATAAAATACATTTAATTTTTTTTCCTTGTGTTAAATTTTGTCTGGATTTGCTCTTCCTTCAGTCAGTGCTTGCAGATTTCAAATCAGCTTTGAACTTTTCCGCTTGCTGATAAAGCTGCATGGGTCCAGACTCAGGTGTGTTCAGTTTTCAGGTCGTAGCTTTAATGATGCCCATTTAAATAGCTCTGCTAGCTTGGTATAGCTGTGCCAGATGATGTCATCTGACAGTCTCATTAGAACATCAGGAGGAAAGAAGTTGTGTCATAATCTGTATTATTTATTATAATCACCAGTTTGTAGCATAACCTGAAGACAGAGGAGCTGCTCAGTGCTGAGATTATAAACTAATGACAGCTCTTGAGTCCCCGTTACTGGCTTTGTAGAGTGTGATGTGACAGGAAACCCAGGCATGGTGTGAGCACTGACAGAGACCCCTTCATCACTGGGCTTTTGCTCCATCACTGGATAGAGAGCTCTTAACCAGCCCCTTTTTTAAGTGGCGTGGAGGTAACCTCTGTGATAATAGTGAGTTGGAGCATCCTGTAATCTGTCCAGGGGGGAGGCAGTTAGTTTGCTTACTGTATATTTTTTGGCAGTGCAGTTAATTGAAGAAGAGATGACAGTAGGAAGTATGAGGTCAGATAATGGGGTGAATGGAAAGGACTGAAGTCCCTTTACCAGGTTTGGTACAGCGACCATAAACAGACCCTATCGTTTGACAGTCCATCAACGCAGTACTGTGTATCTCACAGTTAATGCAATGGTTAAATGTTTAGGAAGAAAATAGGAACGGCACAAACTTTTGTGACACTCTTACTCCAATGTTCTCCTGATGACAGCATCTTTCTTCTTGAAGCGTTGTACCGTTTTTGCGCACACAGTCTCTTGGCAAGACAGAGGCACTACCCAATTTATTAATGATCTGTATTCTTTTGTTTATTTTGAGTCTGGCTCCCAATAGCTCAGTCTGGCTTTGCCTGGGGCCCTTTAGTTCTTGCAGTGAGAGAGACAGTGCAGTCCCTCCATGCTCTCTCTCCTTACCACGCATAATTGTATAGACTTCTACGATGTCTTCTTCAATACTGTTCTTTTCCAGAACGAAGGGTCTGGGGCTGCTCAGTGAGTCCTCTGTAGCTGTCACAGCACAGCTTTTGTGGCTGTTGTCTCACTCCTCTGAACCCACTTTTGGTCTCATTTGTCTCTTTGGAAGTGAGGAGACAGGGACTGCACACTGAGTTCAAGATGTGGATACTGCACAGATTGCCATGTTTAATGTTTTTTTAATAGTCTCTATTCCTTTACTAATGGAATGGAATGTTTGCTTTACTTCTTGGCTCTTGGAAAATACTGAGCTGGTATTTTCAAGGAACTTTTTGTTGCAACCCCAAGATGTCATTACTGAATGGTATAGATCAATTCAGAGCTCAGCGTGATATATCTGAAACTGGTTTTAACCCATGGATACTGCTTTATATTCATTTACATTGAAAGCCATTTGTCATTGTTCAGGCTTATACTCTATTTATAAAGCTTTCTACAGTTTTTCAGTCTGCCCTTATCATCATTGCCCTGAAAAACTTCATTACTGCAGTTGGTCTTCCCTGCTTATCCCCCCCACCCCACTCCAAGTTTTTAATTTATTTTTTCCCTCCTTGAGACTGAGTCTGCTGGAGTAGGGATTCCATCTCCCTTCCATTAATCCCCCTACTGGTAACGTGTCTGTTATCTGCTCTAAAGATTGACTTCCATGATCTTAGTGTTTCATCTGGAAAATTGTTTAGGGTATAAATCTCTGTGCAGATTAGTGTGTCTCATTTCCTCAAGAGGAATTACATTTTGCCCTTTTTAATGTTAACTCTTTGGCCCCAAGAAGTTTGTTGATTTTATTGTTAATAATCAAGTTTGATATGATGTATTTTACAGAATATTGGCTTATTTGCTAGCTAATTTGGCACCCAACATAGCCAGGCCAGCTGATGACGTGCTTTTCCATCGACACTGCCAAAATACAGGAGGTGGCTGAGTAGACATTTTCCCCCCTCCCTCTTTGAGGGAGTTTGCTTTGGGTGTTGGGTTTTTCCATTCTGCATTTTGTTATTATTTCTGGTATTCTTCAGTCTCATATAATGTACTGAAATAGCTGTGTGCTTTTGTAGCGAGAAATCTGCGTCGTTTGCAAAGGAGAAATGGGCTGATAAAGTTCTTCTAAACAAATAAGGGAGATTTCGCTTTACATTTGAAAGTCCTGGTTTTGACACTGTATTAATTAGTGGCTACAGATAAATCTTTGACAAATAACCAGGAAAATGCACTAATTTTTAAATTGAAAGTGTGCATTCAGAAAGAATAAAGAATGAATGACGATCCTGACACACTTGTTACCTCCGTGCAGGCTCTGCTTTGAGTGCTGCAGTAATGCAAACAAAGACAGAATGTGCCTTTCTCGTGTTTGGCAGACTTAGCAATCTATTCTACATTTGTGCTCCAGTTTCTAACAGCTCATTTTCCTTCTGCTGTGTGCTATTAAATATTTCCATCTTCTTCAGGGGCAGCATGCCTGTGTTTTTAGGCTTCCTGTATCATCTTCCGTTCAGAGGCAGTTTCTGTCTGTAGATGAGCAGGAAGGTTTGGGTTGGAAAGGTAGCAGCGCCACGAGGAAACATTGCAAAGGATGTAAAGTCAACCGTTTCCTTCCACAGTGCTTTATGTGAGGAGCTGAGGTTATATAGTTTCTTTTAAATTGTTTTGGCCGGATCTTTCATTCCAAGGTGTTCTGTTCTTTGCTTATACACGCTGGTATATTCTTTAACTGTTTCTGTTCAGAGGTGGGAGTGAAGGAGTAAAATAAACAGGACATTAACACTGTCACCATTGGTAGAAAGGAAAAAGAGAAAGGCAGACTGTCAAAACGTGTAAATTACTGCAGCTTGAGCACGGCTGCTTTGTGCAGTGCTGAGAAGCTAAAAATAAAGCCGAGTCTGTGAATGAAGGATCTGGAGCTGGCCTTTGCCAGCAGTGAACAGGCCTGTGCTTTGCACCGTTACGCTGGTGCCGCGTGTGACCGCTGCACTCTCAGGAGCGGGACAAGTTCTTGGAGCTCTGGGGGGTTGCTGTTGTTTGTAATACTGTGGCAAGGGAATCTGTGCCTGCTAATGAGAATCTCATGATGCTAGGCACTGTACAGCCATATAGTGAGGTACTTCTGAACTCCAGAAAAATAACGAACACAGAAAAAGGGATGTTTGGCAGAAGGTGAAAGGACTGCGGTTCTGGGAGGAATTGTGACAATTTTAAGATGTGTAACATGGCTACTGTCTGTAGCCATACACTCTGACTTGTTTACTGATTCAGTTGAGCACCTTTCAAACTAGAACACATTTATCTTCAGGAGTGTCTTTTGGTAGAAGGAAGTTCAATTATCTTCACTTAGTGACGGAAAGAAATAAACTGCTTGCCTGCAGTTCTGTAGGTAGCATGAGTAGGGAGTTGCTCTGGGCTGATATCTCCATGTCAAGACATTCTGGGTAACTTGGCATCTCACCTGAGCTAGTGCACTGCCCTGCCTTCTTACACCGTAACTGGCGTACGCTTTGACACGCTGCTTCCTGATGAACTGATTTGGTGTCTTGGATACATAAGACCAGCAACGTGCCAGTCCTTATACAGCTAGAGATTTCGGTGCATTTGGCACAGAGCACAGAGGTTCTCGCAGTGCTGTGTCATTCCAGCACGTGCTACCCATGCAGGGGCTGACGGCTCAGCCTTCCTAAAATCCATGTGACTGGAGTTTCGTGATAGTAACGAGAGATTGCGTTTTGTTTGCACTATCACATCACTTTGTTATTTGCCTCAGTTTCCAGGGCTGGTATCGGGAGAGCAGAGCGTTTTGAACAATTGCATTTGCAGGCGTGGCTGATCCGGCCGGTGATGGAATAAATGGGAAGGTGATTACTTTTACTGAGCTACCAGAACCTGTCTTCTTTTCTCCCTCCCCGCCTTTACAAACCGTCTCGTTGTTGCTTTCCTAGGGTGACTGGTGTTAGCGATGTCAGCAAAAGATGTCTGATTATATTAACTGAAGCCATTAGAAACTTGTCTGTGTGTTTCTGGTATTTTTCTCTCTATTTAATAGTTACAGCAAGTTAAAATGTTTAAGGCCCAGATAGTTTGCCGTCTTAAGAAGGAAGTTTGCATGCTTCAGATTTTATGATTTATGCCATTCCATTTCCTATGTGTATTTTTTTAAAATCACAAGAAAGATTAGCAATTCCCTTGGCTCCCTTAGACAGTAGTTAATCACTTCTGTTCAGCTTCTTTCTACCCTTCACTGTTTCTCTTTTCTTCCCGTTAAGATACACAGCAAAAACCTGTTACTTTGGACAACTATTTTTAAAGTTACATATTTCCTTTAATATATATGTTATATATAGCTGTACTCTTTTAATGTAGCATGCATGATTTCATGATGAGGAAAGAATGAGACAGGCTTACTAAAATGTAGCATTCAGCAATGAATTTAGTATTTGCAGAGTTGCTATTAGCAGCATGCTAACCACAAAAAAAAGTCTGAGGCTCTCCCAGAGCATTATTAGTGGGTTTGCCCTTTTTGCTGTCTTGAACGTGACTGACAAGTAGGATGCCTTTAGTATCATAGAATCGTCAGGGATGGAAGGGACCTTAAAGCTCATCCAGTTCCAACCCCCCTGCCATGGCAGGGACATCTCCCACTAGAGCAGATTGCTCACAGCCCCAGCCAGCCTGGGCTTAAAAACCTCCAAGGATGGGGCTTCCACCACCTCTCTGGGCAACCCCTTCCAGTGTCTCACCAGCCTCATGGGGAAGAAATTCTTCCTAATATGCTTCCTATGCTCTAGCTCATATTAGAAGTGTCTAAACTGTCGAGCACTCTTTGTTTTGAGGTGACTTGGCTGACACATGACAAAAGGTGAGAGTCAGATTGGCCTTACAAAATAGTGGCATTCTGAGAAATCTCTGAGCTGGATGCAGAGAACTCCACCTTTTCCTTGCTGTGCTCCTGGGGAGCCGCAGGCCTTCTCCACAGACTCCTGTTGCACCATGAAGCATTCCTTATTGCATCTCCTCCCTCTGTGGCTTGTCCCTGCAAGGGCTGGAAGAACTTAATAAAAGCATGGTAATTGTGTTCTAGCAGTTCAGAAATACTCCAGGTTACACTTGGGTGAGAAATATGGATATGCTGCTAACTTCAGCATGACAAAATTCTCACTTGATATCTGACTTTTGTAGAAATGCAAGTTCAACAACAGATTGAAGGTATCAGGCAGAAAGTGCTTTCTGCTTGGTCTAGTTGTTCTGCTTGCCCAGCCATGTTTCGGAATATTCAGCTTGCAGTTAAAAAGAATAATCACTTTCTGATTTTCCACTAGTCAGATAATAATAAGTAGGAGTACATTCTTCATGTACATCTGTACGAGAGGTTTTATAGTTGTCATACTTTTTCCCTGCTGTGACCTTGTTGATGATAAGTTTGCAATAAATCTTAGTGTATTCTACTGTTGAGGCATGAATGGTTGAAAAAGTCTCCTTGGAGAAATCCGGATTTTATTTAGCCTATGCATTTCCATTATAAGACAGAAAAA
The DNA here is from genome assembly GCA_025345505.1 of Todiramphus chloris collaris. NCBI lineage: Eukaryota > Metazoa > Chordata > Aves > Coraciiformes > Alcedinidae > Todiramphus > Todiramphus chloris. The sequence continues at coordinate 10,289,564 of JANVCC010000066.1, read as the reverse complement.
AAATGCAATACAGACTGCTGTTAAAGTCCTGCTTTAAACTGCTAGGAATACATGATAGGCTGAAAGGAATATCTGATATTTTTTCTTCATGTGCTGATGGAAAAGCAGGCCAGACCTTCCAGATTTTCTTCCGTTTGACTTTAGTGCCGAGTTTTCCTGTTGAAATGGGAAGGCCCAATTCAACTTTACAAAATAGAATAGAAGCCAGAATATATTTCTATCTTGCATAATTCAGAACCAGCTTATTGAAAAACTTCCACTCTTGAAACATACTGGAAGAGCTCTGAAATATGGAATATAGATTTGATGAAAAAAGGATCATGAGAGAAACAAATCTGTTTATCATCTGCATAGCAATACTTAGTCATTTGAGCAATATAATCAGTGAGTGCAGTGATACAGACACAGAAGGATGCAGGGCCAAGAATAAAGCCCTGTGGGACATCAGCTGTAAGTGAAAAAAGGACTTGAGGAAGGATGGCTGTATTAAATAACAAGTGAATGGTCAGACAAAACTAACATGAGCCAGCACAAGGTGTTAGCTTCAGTGGTAGATCCAGAGCACAGTGAATAACCAGTGGTGCCAGCGGGGATTCGGGAGAGGAGACTGACAGCATTTCGTTACAGCACATGGAACTTGAACTCAGGAACATGTGTACCTTGGGCATTTCAGATGGTTAACCAAATGACAGCACGTGGTGGATAGCTCTAGTAGACAAACATCCACTCTGGCAAGGAAGAAAACAAGTTCTAACTGTTGGTAATGTTTGCAATAGAGTAAGAACTCTGGGACTAAGTTAGCTGAACGGATCTTCACGAGCTGCCGTAATGGTGATGAGGAAAAGGGCACGCAAAGGCTCAGCTGGAACTGCTGCAGGAACAGGGGAGAGCTGCCTTTCCAGAGAAGGAGCTGATAGAGCTTTGCAGCTTGGCCACTCAGTAGAAGGCTAGATAGATGGTTTATTCCTTAAGGTATGATATGAGATTGGTGATTTCAAAATTATTTTAAATTGACTTCTTAGAAAATACACGAAGAGGTGGGAAATGTGTTTCTAGTAACCCCAAGCTAAATACTCAGGAGTCTCTTGTTCTGCACTTCTTGTTTACCACTCGAGAGGAATCACCTCACCTATTTCCCATACTTTACTTTGCATTAGTCTTTATTAAAAATATCTCCATTTCCTATTGTGGGGGTCATTTTGTAAGGCTTTTAAAGAATTTTTTTTTTTTTTTTTTTTTAAGGTTCTGATTCATCAGCATCTGATATCACTTCGTGAACAGCACAACTTTCCAGCGTGTTTTTGTTCAAATATGCAAAAGTCATATTCTTCATCTGGTCTTTTCTCTCAAATTATCTGACTGATTTTATTTGCAATCTGTGCAGTCATACGAGCCTGAGCTGGAAAGAACCAATTAGATCAAATTGTCCCTGCTCTTGCCAGTGTGGAATACAGTCCCCCAGACAGAGGACACATGCTTGGTTTTAGCCAAAAGCTGCGAAGAAGCCCCCTGATCTTCACCCACTGAAATGTAAACTCTCATCTGTTAGTAATATATTTTTAGTAAAAGATTACCAGAACATCTGCTCGTGCCCAGTAAATTTTTACTTCCTTCTCCTAAAGCTGCCTTCCCCAGTGGACTGATGAAAGAGACGTTTTGCAGCTCATTCTGCGCTTTAAAATAACGCTGGTCCACTGAAGAAATGTCAGCTGAAAGTGATGTAGTGATCTTTTTAGTTCATGTTGCAGCTATAAGGGGAAAAAAGAGCAAAATGATTGCAACAGGAGTAGTAGAATTTCCAGCTTTTTTTTTTGTGGGTTTGTTTTGTTTTGGTTTTTAATGAGGAAGCATGAAGTACTGAGGGAATGCCTGTTTGATGTTTACAGTACAGGGAGCTGTAAGCATTCATACCCTTTGAAAAGATTAAATATTGATTCTAAAATGCTGGTGCCAGTGTGGTATGTTACAGTTTTATCTGGAACTTGATATAAATTGTACGCTGAGAGAAGAGGCTTTTCTGGGGTAAATGTGCTGCAATCATATTTTAGATTTAGATACATGATTTGACTGACTCGTTTGTGTTTAAAACATCTTATCTTGAAGCTTTTGAGATAGAGAACTTTCTGGGAGTCAATTTCCAAGAGAAGATGCTAACTTTTGATGGATGCAGCTTATGTTCCCGACCTTACAGAGTTATCTGCTTGTTGGTTATAATGACACTGAGCTGTGTCCGTTAACTGCCTTCCTCTAGGCACACGCAACTGTTTGTATGTACAACAGGCACCTACTCACAGGTGGGGCACCCGAGTTTAGCACTCAAGCCCAACACGTAACCCAGCTGTGATTCTCATCAGCTTGGACATCCTGCTTCAGTTTTCTTCTCTTGCTTCTAAATTTCAGGATATATGAGGGGGAGTGCAAAGAGAAGTTCCAGCTCCTGTGAAGGGAGGGGACTGTCCCGATCCTTACACACATATGGGTGGGAAAATGCAAAGTGACAATATGTCCTAGCACCAAAGCCCCAGCACCCACACAAGCTACACAAAGATAAGTAATCCTAGAATGAATCGAGCCTTTAAAGTCTTCCCCTGTCCACTTCCATGTCCTTTCGAAATATGTACTCATGGCCTTTCTAATCTCCCTCCCAACTTTTATTCCATTATTTGCACCGTAAGCATTCACCTGTATAATTCAGTGGCGTATAATTCAGTGTGCGTTGAGGACAGTTCTGTACCAGCACGCCTACATTTCATTGTCCTGCTTTTGCCAGGGGTGCTGCTTTCTGATCTTTGTGTAGCTGAGGTGTGCATCCTCTGGGCCACCCAGACCGCAGCAAGCTGGCTGTGCAGAGGTCCTCCTGCCTCTGCACAGTATAACCAGCTACTTACATAAACGTTCAGCTCACGTCTGTCTTCAAAAGTGAAATTAGAATGTCTTGTTTAGGGTTGCTGCTCCAGCTGCAGATATTTAGAGCAAGAAATCTTGGACCTGATGCCCTGTAAGGACCTGATAATCTGATCAAGTGTCCAGGGAGTAGCTTATTAAAACTGAGAATGGGAACCTAAAGCAAAACCTACCCCAAGCAGAAGAAACGTTGGGGTTTTTTGTTGGTTTGTATGCACACACAAGCCCACTAACCAAGTCAGATGACTTGCAAAATACCTCTGTGTGGATTGGCTTGGGGTTTCTGGTTCACGTGATTTCCAGTTCTGGAAGTGTAGCCTTCTGTGTTCATGGTGCACACACGCTGTAGGCAGGAGATTTTTAGAGAATTTTAGAGAATTAGAAGATTCAGATTTTAAAGAAAAGGTGGCTTTTAAGCCCAGTTCTAACAGAAGTTGGTTTTTCACTATGTTGCCGCTGTTTCATGAATTCCTTGGAGTTCACATCTTGAAACCTTACTACTGCATTCTATCCAATAATACTGGAATACATTGTTTTCACTATTTTATGTTTCAGAATAGGAGTCAAGGATTGAGTTTTGTCCGTATCCATGCTCCTTGGCAAGTGCTGAGTCGGGAAGCGGAAATCCTTAAAATAAAAATGCCCACTAAAAAAGTAAGTACCTTCCGTGCTCTATCAACTAGCTCTGTGACTGGAGGAGAGGGGATCAGAATAGTGGTTAAATGCATGGAAGCCCATGGAGTTACTTTATTTCAAAATCAGGAAAAATGAACTGTCAGGCTTATTCTTTCATATTACTGATTATTTTGAGATGATCTAGTATTCAGATTCACAGGTAAGGTGGGATTTTCAAATGGGTTTTCAAAGGCCACAGAGCCAGCTGGCTGGCTGGCTGCATTCGGAAGAGTGGGGACAGTGGTGAGTTTTAAGGAAGGCTTTGAAAGCTGAGAAGACAGCAACTGTTTTGGTTTTTGTCAAGGACCTTTCCGCAAAGGTGAGGTGCAGTACGGGAGACAGGACGATAGCTGGTCATTGCCTCAGGATTTCTCTGAAGTCTGAGAATGCTGAGATGCTGTTTTGGTGCTAGCAATGACTTAGAGAGTTCAGAGTTGCCTGTTGTCCTTAAAGCTTTGGCCCACTGTTGCTACAGTCATTGCCCCACTGGGACTGCCTTCTGCTTTTTTTACTCTACTGAACACTTACTTCATTGCATTGGCATTAGACTTAAAGAACAAATTGATTTTATTTCTTCCTCAGGGTCGTTTAGGGTCTGTTTGGGTTTGTGGATCAAATCTGAATCAGCAAAAGACATGTCCTTGCACTTAAAACTGCCACAAGCCATGAACCTGGCATCCTCACTTCTAATGGCATCTGTTCATGTGTTGTCAGACCATAGCAGCAATTACAACCCAGGAGTAATTTATGCTGCTGAGGCAGGAGGTAAAGGCCCTTCTTGCTTTGTCTGTTCTCTCTATTCCCAGTAACAAAGTCAAAGCAATTACTCGGCCTTTCCATCATCTCCCTATGGCTCCTGGCTTAGTAAGGATGTTTCTTGTATTGAAAATCCTGCACTGAGTTTTCTTCTGGAAGTAGCTTGGATCTGGAGGCCTTATGCATTCAGGAGCTTGCTGTTGTACGGAAGAGAAGGCACTTAATTACAGGTTTAAACCTACATGGATATCAAATTCTATCCTTGCTTTTTTTCTTTTTAGTGAATTTTTGGAAGTGACATGCTAATGTGCAATATTTTATTTACTCAGATGTATGAAATCACAGAAGAAGGGGGAATACTCAAAAACTTAAATGAAATATGGTGCAAATTGACTGAACCTCTGCAACCTCAGGTGCCACAACAACAAAATACCAATATGAAAAGCCTGTCTTACCCATTTTCCAGAGAGAAAATATATTTGTGAGTACTTCAAATTGTTATGAGCAATGAAGAAAGCAATAAGTTATCATTTTAGTGTTGTCATTTTTTCTACCAGTATTTCAGTAAAAATTCAGAACTTCATTGAATATTCCTGGAAATCCTGAGGAAATAACCAAGCTGTCAGGTTATTCCTGGAGAATATTCCAAGGACAAAAACATACATTTTCCTAAATATAAATTTATTGAAGGCCAAGTAAAGTAAATGAAATTGCATTGGCAAAAATGTAAGTTCAGTTTCAGTGAATTAACAGAAATCTAAGTTTCAGAGACTTTCTGCCAGCGTTCTACTTCCTTCTGCTGCATAAAGCCCTGGAAGCAGTGCAACAAATAAAATACCTAACCTTTTAGCTTGAACTGTAAAAGTCCTACCACCAAATTCCTGATTATTTGGTTAAGGATATTACTGCCTGTTTTGAACAAAGAAAGAGCTAGTAGAAATCCAGTAATATTTTTCCTCTTGATAGATTTATTATTGTAATTATAACTTGGGTAATAATATGTAGATAAGGAATTCTTGACACCTGCCCTTTCACTCAGAATAATACTTCTGGGTGCAGTTTGACATTAAACACTCCTTTTTTATTTTTGTTCTCCTTGTGGGAGTCTCCTTGTATTTCTGTCTGATAAATAAAATTCAGTAATAAATATAATGACCCAACATATCATTAATTGTCCTTTTTGACAATTAATTAATACTGAATACAAGTAAAAATGATTGAGGGGAATAAACTGGGAAGCTAATTTCACATATGAAGATTTTAAGGTATAAGGTAATACATAATTCCAGTGGAATGGTTATTTGAAAGCTAGTGAAATGTTGCCTTGTTAGTCACCTGGAAAAGTGTAATGAATATCTGCATTAGGCTGGGTGAAACCTAGTAACATAACCTCAAAAGTTTACAACATTGAGGGGATGTTATAAAGAAAAGATTAAAAGGTCATCTTGTGTAAACAATAGATGAGCTCTCCTTACTTGAAAGGCATTTTATGTTAGTTAATATTTTTGCATTTTTATGCTTGCCATCATTGTAATTCAGGTAGAACTCTGAAAGGCTGGGTCTTAAATAGCACAATCTATTATGCTGTACTATTTCATCTTTATTTCCTTTAAACATCTGTTTTTCTTAATTGCTGTGGCTTCTAAATGAATTCTAAATCAGAATCTTATATGTTCTCTTTCTTACTACTACCATGTTTGAAAACATAAATGAATATATTTTTTTTCTCATCATGTTTTAGGTATAACATTAAAGACAAAGACACCTTTTTTGACAATGCTACCCGGAGCCGAATAGTAAGTAAACAAAAGTAACAGATTGCCTTTTTGTGCTGAGTGGGATTTGCTTTTATAGTGAACGTTGGGGACTACTTTGCTAATTTCTCCAGTTCATGCATTTCTCTGTTCCTGCAAAACACTAAGCCCTCATAGGTAGGTAAGAAATGCCCTTCTTAGAGCTGCCCAGTGCTCCAGGAGTAGGAGATGCTGTGTAGGGAAACACTGCTACTAACTCCTCTCTGTTGGTCAAAGTTGTTAGTAAGCCCTGCTTCCTAATTTTTAACTAGATTTAATTCTACAATCCTATAATAATTTCCTGGCTCCAGCAGTCTTTGGTGCGAAACCTTGTATCATGATCCTGAGATCCTGCTAGGTCTCCAGAAGGTCGATGAGGCAAGATTTCTCTTTACATAGGCAGTGCACACCCGGGTTTCATAGGAAGAGCATATTTACCACTTTTTGTACATCTTGGTTTTTTTCAGAGTCAGATTTTGTAGTGATTTCTTTGGTGTAAAATTCTCATTCTATCTGGAGTACTTACATTTCATACTGTTTTACTGGAGTGTGACACAGTTGGATATAGCTTGCAAATGTTAGGAGAGAGAACCCTAGTAAACTTCCATAGCATTGTTGACTCAAGGCATGCATTTGTATGTGAGTGAAAGATACAGTTTAAATGTTAGAGCAGATGAACTCCACGGAAGCGTCTTATTTTAAAGTTCTGTATTGTTATTAGCTCCATGATGAAAATAATACTAAGAGATGATTTGTGTGTTCTATCACTGTTCTTTTCCACAGGTACGTGAAATTTTGAAGCGCACGCCTACAAAAGCCAGAAACAGCATGGGTAAGAAGGATGGAAGATAATTTTATATATTGTTTTGAAAGGAATGGTTAAGTATCTCACAGAATATTGATTTTTTTTCTAGCAGAACGTGAAGTATGCTGACGTATTTTCACAAAAAAATAAAGATTGAAACAAATGCTTTTTCTAATGAATAAAATCAGACTTTCTGGTCCATGGTTTGGATAGGACATGGTAATGGAAGCTTGCTTTTCATTTCTACAGGTGCGGGATCTGGCATATAACTTTCATTTCAAGAGCTGTTACAAGATTGGTTTTGATTATTTTATGATCTGCTTTTGAAAATTCAGATGTCATCTACAATAAGTTGTGTTATTTGTTCCAGGAGCAGGATTTTCTTGACATTTCAAATAGAATAATACATCTTTCCAGGTTATTTTTATCACTGTAGCTTTAAAGTTTTGTCCACGAACTGCATAGTGGAATATGTAACTTAACTGTTACTATTTTGAAGATAGTGTTTAATACTTCTGGGGTAGCCCTGAAATATTTGGAGCTTCTGTTTTCTTGAGGTTTAGAACATACAAGAAAGAAAAAACAAAAAAAAAAAAAAGAAGATAGTTGATAAAATGTCAGGCATTCTTAGGTTTTGCTTTGTGTTGTTCTGTGCTTTGATCTGCTGGGGCAGTAGAGAATAATGCTGCCTTACTTTGCTGGATTGCTCCAGCTTGCAGCCAGGACACCCTCCTGGTTTCATGCGTTCCCTGATAGCTGGGGCATTTGTGTAGGTAGAAGCCTCCGGAGTGCCGGATTTTAGAGACAGGGCAGTGTAAGGTGTATAAACAAACCAGGAAGCCTGAAGTGCAGCAGTGACAGTAAGCCTGCTGACTCAAAAGCCAGCCCCCAGAGCTGATGCTCTCCCAAGGGATCCAGAAGGACTCTGTAGAGCTGTTGAAACTCCTAAGACTTTACAAGTTGTTGTGCTGATAGAAAGCTTGAAAGAAGCAGTCCATCCTACAGAGACATGGGAGGAAGGGGATCAGGGGAAGGCTTTACTGATGGGGTTTTTTGCCTCTTACTTAAAGTTTTCTCTATTTTAACAGCTTGTTCTGGTTTATAGTGTAGTAGTGGCTACTATTAGAGATCAAACACCAGTAGTGTTTTTTCAGGTTTTTTTGCTTGAAGGTGACATGCAGGCTGATCCACTTCAAGCTCAGGTCAGCTCAAGATCCCATGAAGCAAATATTTTAATCCTCCTCTCCATCTCATCTTTCTGGTGTATAGCCAAAATTCGGTTATGCGTCATGTTTGACCTATATTCATGATTGTTTTGGTCTTCTGAGATCCTCCCCCAAAAGATCTGTGCTTCCTTTGTCACTGAGATTTTCATATCTCACTGATATTAAGACTTAAAACCACTCATCATGAGAGACTAAGGGTTTATTCAATCACAAATTTCTGTGAAAGTGGTTATTTCTATTGTTTGTGTGTGTCAGTGTGGATCCATGGTTCTGATCGCTGCCAAGCTTCATGAAGGACTTTCCAGATGTTTTCCTCCTCAGTCCCATGCCACTTTGCTGTCAGCATGGGAAAGTGGTCAAAACAGTCCTTGCACCACACTAGTTCCCTCAAAAAACCCCCCAACAACCAAAACCCAACATATGGAAACAAGCCTTTCTGTGAAAACATGTTTTCCACAGCCAGGTACTTCTAGGTTGTCATTTACTCATCTTGAAAGGATTTTGAATACTTTCAGTACTACAGCTCATTTCTCTGTGTAATGTCCTTAGATGAAATCTGTCTTCCTGTTTATCTGTGCCTAGCTGACCATCTTTTTTTTAATGTTTTTTAGGTATCAGCACATTAATAGCAAACAACGTTTATGATGCAGCATACCCACTTCATGATGTATGTATATATAGTAAAAATCTATCTCTCTGATGGTATCACTCAATAGGATGGAGATATTAATGTTTATTGCCTGTGACAATGAAAATACATTCTAAGTGTGTGATTCTCATATGAAAACTCTTATGTAAGTACATTTCTAGTTCTGACCTAAGAAGAAAATCAACAATGTAGACACAGCTGAGCAATCTTTTATTGAATTTTATCTGTTTTTATATCAGCTGTTAAATTATCTTCCTCTCTTGCTATTTCTATTCCTCTCTCTCTAGGGTGAATATGAAGGCCAAAATGATGACATGAATGAAAGAAAGGTAAAATACATTGCAAAATTAATTTAATGTGATAAATGTGAATTAATATCTTAAATGTTATTGTAAAGCGTTAGCTAATGTTCAATCCAGTAAATGTTTTTACAAATGTGTTCATTTTTTTCATTACTTTCCTGTATTTCGTACTTACATCACAAATTGTTTCAAGTTTCCCTCTGCCTGCATATGGAGAAGATTTTTCAACCTGTCAAGAAGGAAAATTTGTTAAAGAACTTAGGCTTCTTTTCTTTCCATAATGAAATGGCACTACAGAACAATGGCTGCTAGAATAAAACATAGTAGGGTTTATTTATTTGACTGTGCAATCAATTAAATTCCATGCAATTTCTAAAAATCTGCTTCTACTTATTTTGTAAATAAAAAGGTTGTAGCTATCAAAAGACTTTTGAAAATACATCACTCTGTCTGCCCAAGAGAAATGAATAATAATAGATAATGTGAATTCAGCCTCTTTTTAATACATATGTTTACTATCAGAAATAAGCAAAAACCTTTAATTACTGTAGTTCATTAAGATCCATTCCATATTGTTTTCTGTTTGGTCTTTTTTTTTTTTTTCCTTGTTATACAAACAATAACACAGAAAAGAAAGAGGGAAAATTTCGGGGGCGGGAAGGGGGGAGAGAAGAATGAAGAAAAAGAGAATATTTGGATGCCTGAAATATTTACTAGAATTAAATTCCGTACGTTCTTGGGTACCTGTAAATTATTTCATGACTGTTTTTAAGTCTGTGGTATTATGTTGGTATGTACCACCTCTTGCTTGCAGGAGAGGTAAGAAAATGCCATTGATTTGGCAAAACACAGCATAGTTCTGAAGAGTGTAACTGCCACAAGTGATAATTTGAGCATTTGAGATGAAGACCGAGTTCATAGGTCAAACAGACAAGTTTGATTTCTCTGCTGCTGTGTTAGTAAAACTTTGAAAACATGATCTTCTTCGTAGGTTTTGGTAAATAGTGTTGACATTCAGCCACTAGATGTCTTCATGTGCCGTATGCAGTTTCATGTAGCATGTGAACCTTGGTAAGCAAACAAGATAAAGCTGGAAAACAAACTATAAAGAAGCTTGTATGTTTATGTCTGCTAACTTCAACTTTCTGTTCATGAAGAAGCTGTCAACTCCACACGTGCAGAATTCTCTAAGTGATAATGGTGATGGATTCTGAAAGTCAGCTACAGTTTCCTGACTTAAAATTTAGCAAAAGTTTTAGAGAAGAAAGATCAATGACCATTAGTCAATGGAAGAAGATTGGGTACTGTAGAACAGGGGGGAAGAGGGCCTGAAAGGACTAACGTATGGAAAAATACTCGCCCTACTAGTTGTATTTTGTGCTGCCTTCTTTTTATTCTGCCTATTAGGCTCAGTTATGAAGTGTTAAGTATTAAAAACATAAAAGCGTCTTTCCAGAAATACTTCATTGATTATTCACATATGTCTCTGCTGCCTAGCCATTGAATCTGCTGTAGTATTTCTATGCATAGCATCATCTGTTTTCTATCTGAATCTAATAGTCTTAGTGTTTAATTTCCTGAAAAGCCCCGATCAGGTTTAAAGGAAAAGGGGGCTTTTTTTGTAGATTTTTTTTTTTTTCCCCCCTCTGCCCCTTTTTATTTTGTCTGTTTTAACTTATCTGTATCTTCCGTTTCAGTTGTCTGTTGGATAAGCCCAAAAAATGATGAACTGAGCTAGTCTGGAATGCTTTTATGCCAGTAAGGCAGCACAAGTAATTAAGGTTTATGTACCAGCTCATTATATAAAAGGTTAATTCGTGTTAACCCTCTTCAGGATATCCTTGGAGAAAATGCACAGTGAAACAACACTTTTGTCACATCCTGTGAGAATTAGAAATCTGCAGTCAATGAAACACACTCTTTTCCTAAGACTGTTGATTGCAGTAAAGGAATTTCCCTGGTTTATTGCAATTTCTTCTCTAGAAAATTTCTTTTTAAGAAAAGTATTGCACAGTAGCATGGTAATAACTCACCACGAGTATAAACACTGACTTGGTCTTCATTAAGCTTCTAGCCTCCTGGCAACTTGTAGCCCTTCGTTGCTTGCAGTGCTTCACGTAGAGAAATGCATGAGGGCTTTGTTAGCTCTCTGTTGTCACATACTACAATAACACCCCTGGAATATTAAAAGCAGGTTGGAAAGTGTTGTTATGAAGTTAAAGATTAAGTACTGCTTTTAAGTGAAGCTGATAAAATACCATAAACTATAGCACAAAACTCTTCCTAGAATTCCTTTCAATATAATAAATACCATGAAGGAAAGTACATTCTAGCTTCCAGATTAAGCTTAATCTTGTAAAATTGCAGCGTTGAGACCGAGGTTTAGTGTGGACAATGCACATGAATGGGAAATAGTCATGCCATGAACTCACCTTCAGTGCTGTGGCTTTTGGAATCAGAATAGCCAGTGGGATTCTGTAGTCTGACATAATGGCATAGCAACCTGTTCCTGAACTTACTGTGTTTTTAGAAAGACCTTTTTTAACTTGCTCTTCAAATTCCATTCTGTAGGTGCATTCAAAATAGCTTTTGAGTAGCTGTAAGATTGTGGTATCTTCAATGTTCTTCTTTTGTACATTTCAGTGAATGCATTTTATTAGTATAATTATTTGTGGAAATAAATAAAATTGTAGGTAATGCTGTTGGGTAATGGCAAGGAGTGATTTTTGGATAGGTAACCACAAGTATTCATATAAAAATATTAATATGGCAGCCAGGGAATTCCTCTTCAACTCCTGTTGAAGCCAAAGAAAATCAAACCACGTCTTATAATTTCTTTCCCCAAGTGCAAAGCATCTTGCAAGATTGTGCTCCGTAAGAGCAATATTCTAAAAGCCCAAGCTCCACACCCTTTGAATCTCATTGCTGAGTTCCCAACTGCTTCAGCAGCATAGGGCTCACTCTCTGATCTATGAACAGAAAATACTTTCTGTTGGACCTTTAAAGAGTATGCAGTAGCATAGCTCTGTTCACTGGAATGCTTGCAAGACATGTTTTGAACAATAATACTTCGTTGGGCACGTGTTTGCAAGATTCAGTTCTTAACTGCTTGCTTGATATTTACTTTGTTCTTTCACATAGCATCTGCAGGAAGAGAAGTATTATAACCCACAGAAAAATGTGATCAAAAACCCCTCAAAATAGGTAAAGATAACCCTGCAGTTACAGCGTCTGAAATTTCTCCATGCTGGTTTGAATTGGCTGTTGGCTTCATAAGATGCTGCAGCATGCTCCTCGCTGTCAAAGCGGACTGCCTGACAGATGCAACTACTGATAACTGCAAAATCTGCTGGTACTTTGTTACTAACACCCTCTCCAGCTCTTGCACACTTCCATAACTCCCTTGTACAATAATCGATTATTGACTGGACAAAAAAGGGCCATGCTTAATGAGCATCTATTTTGGAGGTAGAACTAAACAGTTTTCAGTCGAGTCTGCAGCCAAGCTGAGGAGCTCCACATAGTACGCATTTTGAAAAGAACTTTTACTGTTTTAAAATCACTGATTTTGGCTATCTTTGGCGTTCCTTGTTTTCTGTTAAAAGAAATTCAAAAAGTAAACAAATACTTAATTTAAATGTTCTGCAGAACATCCTCTGTATGTACCTGGTTGTGTATTTGTGTGTATGTATTTCTTGGTTTGTGTGTCCCACAGCAGCAGTTTTAAAGCTTATTGCCCAATCCCAGACAGAGTTTACAGAGGAGTAGAAATCTCCAAGGTGTTAACTCAGTAATTGCATTGCTCCACATTAACTGCAATTTCCAAGATTGGTGAGGGACAATCAGTCAGTGCTAACAGCAAGGGAGGAACTCAACTATCAGGTCATCTCTTGGAGGCAGCAGATATTCCACGCAGAAGCTCATGTTTCTAAACACAGTTGCATCACTAGTGCAGTTTTACTAGGAATGACTTTATGCCTTATTCTAAAGGAGCTGACCCCATGTCTCATATGCTACTCTTTGTCTAGACCCCTCTCTTCTTCTTTTTTGAACAGAGACACAAAAGGCTTCACACCTTTCTTTTGGGATGATACAGATTTATTACCTACAAATAGAGATGTGGTTAATTTAATTTTGTTTGTCATCTGGTCATTTGTTTGTTATTTTTTGATGCACTCTATACCTCAAGCAATAGTTTTAAATGAGCATATTGTCTTAGACTGTCTGCAGCCCTTTCATAGTGTAAAACTGTGAAAGGAATATGAACAACTTGGGTGATTCCACAGAAAATCTTAACTCTTTTGCATGGGACTGCCTTGATTTTTATTTTCTTCTGAAGATAAAATATGGTGACCAGTCATCTAACAAAAGATCGTGCTGATGTTTCCCCTGAGCTTCCTTTGGACTTTGCGTAATTCTGGAAATCTTCGTTTTTGAATGCCCTTTCTGGATTCTTCATAAACAGTTATAAAATGTACTGCTATCAAAGTGACTCTTAACAAGCTGTTATTTGTGTGGTAATTTGTATCCAGCAGCTGGCTTTTGTTTCATAACAGCGTGATGTCTTTCACACCATAATTACCACGTTCCTTACAACTTCGCGTAAGAGAGTCACAAGTTTCTTTTCTCTTTTTGAAAGTTCAACAAAGTTGTGTCGTATAGATGACAGCAATGAAAGAGGGAATGAGGAAGACTATCCAGAGTCCCTTGCCTATTGCAGTCGAGTGTATTGTTGTTAATATACTGCAGGTCCTGAAATATGTAACTTTGACCCTGACTGTTCTTGCTGGATTCCTCCCCTCGTAAGAAGTTTCTGTAGGATCTGTGCCTTCCTTTAAGCTCTCTGTAAGCTGTTGGTGTATTTGCATATCCAGCAGTAAACGTGAACTTGTGTGTCCGTGTGCAGAGTGGGCACAGAAGGGGCTCTTATGTGGGCTTTACTGGGTATAGTAGCCTCAGGAGAGGAGCAGGGAGCAGACTTGTTTTGACACATTTATTGCCTCCTGATGAGTTTTTACACAGCAGCTTACCAGTTTTGCTTCCTTACCTCAATTCACTTCACCTTGGACCTGGAAGCACTTGTCAGTACTTACCTTAATGTGATTCCAGACATTAAATACATTACTTCGTAGAAGAATTTCACTCTGCAAGCAGACTTATTTCTAGCATCGTTCCAAACATTTCCACAAGACTATAGCATCTTTTATTTTACCTTTTGAGCCTTTGTATTTACCATCTCTATTTCATAAACTGGTGGGAAGGGGGTGGAATGTGCGTGGAGAAAGAGGTGTGTACAACATCCTTAGATTGTGGGCTTGCTTGGAGTCCTTCATAACTGACTAAAAAATATACTTGGAAGTTTGTATTGAAGTACAGAACACTGTTTTTTTCATACATGTATTTTTAACTCTTAGAAGATGTTTATAAAAACAGATGGGACTACTCTTGTTTCAAGTTAATTTTCTGCTTTGTTTTTTGTTCTGTTTTTTTTAAGTTGCTGTATCAAGAATGGGCAAGATACGGAGCATTTTACAAGTTTCAGCCTATTGACCTCATAAGGTAATACAGACTTGTATAAAACACCAAAGGACCTGGTTCATAGCTGATGCAGATTAAGTTCGGTTACTTCAGCAAATGAAATCTTGGATTGATTAGAGCATTAAAAACAATGCCATCAGTGCTTTTCTGTATGTCTGATGGTAGTTTACTGTAACAAAAACACCCTGAACAATAATGTACCTTTGTTTTTGTTTAGTGCTTATTCCTGGAAGAATGTCATACTTCAGATGTGGGTTTGGTTTTTTTTTTAAAAATCATTAATTCTTAAAAAAAAAAAAAAAAAAAAAAATCCTCTTATATTGATGAACTTTTATTGGAAAGTATTGTCACAAAATCCAGTGAATAATCAGAAGCTGGTGTTCACATCATGAATCAGTGTGAAAGTATTTGATGGTTTTGAAACTGATTTGTTTTTTTTACTCCTGGTTTCACAAGTTTTATTCATCTGAACACATTCATATGTGTTCCCAGTGTTGTATATTTTGAATTTTGACATTACAAACACAGAAGAAGTTGGGCTTAAGATAAGACAAAACAAAATCACCATGCCTTTTAAGGAATTCCCACAATATGTCTACAAGAAAGCCAAAACAAAACAGATTTTGTAATATACTATATATTTTGTAGTATACTGTAAATACTGAGTAAAGAGGAAATGAGGAAATGTTTGTGAAAACTTATGACCTGAAACATTCTTGCGTAAGATATCTTGTGAGGCATAAACGAGTTGTGATATTAACATAAAAGCAATAGAAACACCCCTGTCCCCCCTCCAAATCTCTCTTGATAGTTTGTATACATGAGAGATGACACTTGTAGACATTTATCTTCCGAATAACTATCCACTAACTAGATTTTGATATACAATTTGCCTGTATGAGATTACCTGGAAAAGCTGCTATTAGTAATATGAATAAGCAATAACTTCTGCAAAATATATTTATTGTATTTTGAGTTAAAGCTGAAATACTGCATCTGGTTTCTCAAATCCCAAGCACTGACTTGTAATGCGAGCGGAATTGCTTTGTTGGAAGCGAGATGGTTCAAACTGGCAGATGGCAGTGAGACCATCAGATGGTACTGCAGTTCTGCAAGGCATTTGCCTTTTTTTGCTGTAATGGTTTTGTGTAGGATTTATGTGCTCTTTGAATACTATATTCCAGGCCAGGCTACTGTATGGAATAGGTAAACTCAGAACAAGGTTGCAATGCCTAGTATGTTTTTAGTAAATATTACAAACACTGAGTTAAACTGTGACTGACTAGAGGAGTTCTCGAGTCTTGCCAGACCTGACAGCTCAGCTGAATTAAAAATAGAGGTACATCTGCTTACACTCCATCTTCATCTGTATTTTGCTGTCTGCATTATGATGTTTCACTCTACTGATATGATTTCATAGAAATTCTGTGGTTTATACTTCTGTGAGAAAGAAGGAATGAACGAAAAAAAGCACCAGACATGTGCAAATGATTCTCTGTTCTCAGAGATGATTTTTCTTGCTTTTATCTTCCATACTTTGCTTGACTGCATGTTTGACTGTTGCCACCAAAAAAAATGTGGTTTTTATTTTCTGCGTAATGTTAAAGCTTTAGAGTATATATACCTGAAGAACTGCCACCCTTTTCATTCTGCAACCGAAATATGTGTTTGTACTTCTGTACTGGGGGGTTGGATTTGAGCTCAGTCGCAATGTGGATGCTTATTGTCTTGGCAAACATCAGCCACACGTTGTGCATGTTGATAATTCACCATGATCCTTCTTTCTTCGATGGATTAGATGATGCTTTCTGATTATGGGAGCACTGTATAATGTAAAAAGTTTAACTTGAGCTGTCATGGGGAGAAGCAGCATTTATTTTGCCTTGTACTCAAAGCCTGTTCTAAATGATGTTTTCAAAGGCATTAACTAAGTCAGAGCACATTGCTTTAGTAGTAATCACATCTTCAAATTAATTAGACTTTTCAGTCTAATTTTTAATACAACTTGCAACAGTGTAAGTATTTTTAACAATTCCTGTTCTAACTTTATTCAGGGAGAATGCAAACTGAAAGTCATTCTTTAGTGGAAGTGCCTGTGCTGGAAGGCTAGATACTACTCTGTAGAATTATGATAAAGCATTCCCAGTGCCTCGGTACCTTGCTTCTGGCCATATGTTTGTTGCCAGTTTCCAAGTGCCCGTACACAGGAGCTAGGAGCCACATTTTTGGTATGGCACAGACTGGGGATTCTCTGAGGTCTCTTCTAAGGTTCGATATTCTGAAAGAATGCTAACTGCATAGTCAGTCTCAGAATATTTTCAAGTTCTGAAGAACATAAAACGAAACAAAGGACCATAAAGATATTTTCTGAATGTTCCATTCACCCCTGAGTCTCAATCTGCAGAAGTATTCTGCTCTGGCTTTACAACCTCTCTGGGCTATATGGAAAGCTAATTTTTTTGTAAATGAGGAAGTTAGTTGGGAGTGAGGAGGGTTTCACCACATGAGAAGACAGTGAGTGTTACATATTTCTATCCTACAGCAAAGCAATTTCAGTTAGAAACTTTAAGGGAATATATAGTGTGGATCATGCAGATAGTAAAGGGTGAATTGAGGGTTGATGTATAAAATGTTTTTAGCACATCCGGATATTAAATAACATAGCTTAAAGCCTGGATAATGCAGCGCTTTATTTTCAAAAGGACATACAGTGTCCTAATAGAGCAGAATAAATGCAATTTTTCCTTTTCATATATGTCTATTTTCAACTCCCATGAGGAGGATGACAAATGTTTTTTGAGAGGAAAATTGTGAATTATTTGTTAACAGATATCTTAATCTATAGGTACTAAAGAGAGTTCATCTCCTCTTTCAGTCATACCTGTAAGGCGTGAGTGCCATTAACAAGGGGAGAATGGAAGCTGCAGTTCTAGGATGTCCAGGGCTCTTACACACTTACAACTCTCTGTTACAATACACTTTCCTCATTCTGATTTAAGTATTGATTTCTACTAGAGATGACTTTCTCTAGTGTATCTTTCTTGCAGGAATGCACTTAACAACAGTAATTCCTCCTGATCCTTGAAATGTAATATAAAAGGTGCTGTAAAAATTAGAGAGTTCAGTGATTTTTGTCTCATCTGATGATGTTCTTTTCTCAAATGAAGATGAGTTCAAAACCAGTTTTTAGCAATTTTTGCAGTTAATGTATTTTCTGGATTCCTAAGGGGTAATACTACTGTTGATACGGAGATGGGGAAGGCAATCCCTGGGAATTTTATAAAGGATTTTTTAATAAATGTTATCATATGTTAATCAGAGTTTTAGCAATGTGATTCTATGATTAATAAGTTGTCCTTAGATTTACCCCTGCTGGCTTCAAAGTCAGATCAAATTGCTTATGAGTTTTGAAATCTCTAAGGATGGAGATCACACCTTCTCCGGGTACCCTTTCCAGCGCTGCACCACTCTCAGAGGGAAGAAATTTTTCCAGATCAATTTTTCCGTGTTACAGCTCTCAGCCAGTGTCTCTTGTCTTTTAGCAGTTGACCTCTAATGAGTTATAGCAGCTCAGGAAAATACACAGCAGGTGTAAGAAGTACAATAACATAAAATATATTACTGGTTGAATGCAACCTTTATCACTTTGGAGCTCTAAATGACAGATGAAATGGGTCTGGTAAGGTAACTGGTATCACAGAGAGGTGATAATGCGACAAAAGCTGACTTCACTCCCGGGAAACTGGCAAGTTGTCATCTTAATGGGCATCTTGAAGCATCCCCATATAGGAACCCATGTATAAACTGGAATTCCAGACAGGAGACCATCGTCATAGAGGGGAGGTCCCCTCTTGTTATCTTGCTTTTAATGTAAGATTACCTCCCCCCCTAGGGCAGTCAAGCAGATCTAGCTCATTTTCAATTGTGGTGGGGGTTATTTTAATATTAGTGGTTCTAAAGTGTCTCAGCTCATCAGCTCCTTCTACCCCATCTCATTTTTCAGTTTGTTATTGCTAGGACTTCATGTAACTTCTTGATAACTAAAAGGCTGTTATCTATAGCATGATTACTTTCAAAACTTCAAGTGCCTGTATATACTTACCTTGCTGTAAAGCCTAAAAGTGGGAAGATGTTATCATTATAAAGATCAAGACTGTATATACAGTAACTCTTTTTGCAGGAGTAGGTAGGAAAGCGTGTTAACCAAAATATTATTTATAGTGTATAGCTTGTAATGCAAAACTTGCAAGTTTCTGTTTCTCAGACTGTTTGCCTAGTGTATTTCCTCCTTCCTATTTCTAGCTATGTTTTCCTTTGGTATGGAAAATCGTTTCAACTTTATGTGGAGTGAATTCTGGCCCTTCACTGTGGCATGCCTGTGTTGAACCTGCTCTTGACTGAAGAGTCAGCGGTTCCCTCCTGTTCCTGCATTTGAGTGCTGCCTTCCCAAAGCACAGCAGCCTGGAGCTTTCTCTGCCTGGCAGTTCTGAGAGCAGTGCCAGAGCTATGATGCTCTGAAGGTTGATTGTCTTGGCTCTGGGTACTGCTGCCTTCGCTTTCAGTGTCTTGGGGCCTGGGGAGTGTGGTGTTCAGTGTAAGCAATCAGGCCCCCAAAGTGTTATTAATTCTTTACCTTTTTTCTTCTTTCATCAGTCTTTCCCACAAAAAAACCCCACACAAAACAGGCATAGCTGCTCACCCTACTTAGGATAGGAAAGTTTTAAAAGAGCAATAAATTAAAAAGAAGGGAGTCCTGCTGAAATGGTGGATTGTCTTTAGAGAGAAGTGTTTCTTCCTTGGCAAAAGTGTGGTTAAGATTCGTTTCTGGTGCAGCATTCCTCTAACTGTGGCCATCTGTCCGGCTTAGGACGTTAGCAAGTCACGGTTCTTTCACCACCATGCTTCATGGCTGCATCGTGACTCCTGAGAGAGAGCATTTGCCTCCACGTACGCTCTAGAACTTTCAGAACTTGGAGAAAAGGTCTGTGGTGCCCTCCCTAATTCCAGAGGTAAACTCAAATGTTGTTCAGTCATTGTTTATGTTAACTTTGGAGCTACTGATCCTCAAAGTATGTTTTAATTCCTCTGCTTCCCTGTCACTCTTCTGTTCCTGTCGTGAATTAATCTAATTTAATGCCTGAGCTTTATTTTCTATGCAATGTAACCACTTTGGCAGAAAACCACCTTGTAGTTTGTGGTTATTTCATAGGGCTTGAACATGGTGGGCTGGCTGACCCAGCAGGTCAGCCTTACGCTGCCCAGATGCAGAACAGAACCCTGTGTCTTTTCTGAAAACCGGGTTTCAAGGCAGGGAACAGTGAGGGCTCCAGGCCAGAGGCAGCAGCCCGGGAGCAGAGAGCTCCCTTCACATCCTCCCTCTGCAAGGCTCACGTGACTACCACCAGTTTCCATAAGGCTGCAGGGATAAAAGAAATCTCCACTGTGGTAGGTGTGCGGGGTAATATCCAGTTCCTGATGCCTGGAGAACAGTTACGTTATGATTTTTTTCCTCTGCTGAAGCGACTGCTCGGTCAGATGGTTATTTACTACCTTCTGAGTAAGACATCACTTGCAGCGTGGGGTCTGTACACTGTTACAGCGAGGAGCTGTTCTTTACCTGACAATTGGATTCCTTATTTAACAGAA
Source organism: Todiramphus chloris collaris (assembly GCA_025345505.1). Classification (NCBI taxonomy): domain Eukaryota; kingdom Metazoa; phylum Chordata; class Aves; order Coraciiformes; family Alcedinidae; genus Todiramphus; species Todiramphus chloris. The sequence goes on along the minus strand of JANVCC010000066.1, from coordinate 10,269,270 downwards.
ATGCCTTTTAAGTGGAAACCAAGTATGTTTCAGACCTTCCCACTGATTCTTTTCTTTTATAACCCCTTTTCTTCACTGTGTGCCAGTGGGGTGCTCCTCATTTTTTGGGGTTCCCTTTCCCTTGGAGAAAGGAAGGAGCTTGCTTGCTTTTTTTTTTTTTTTTTAGTGATCAGTGTTTTTAGCATGTTTTGCTTTCCACCTTGGACTGGTGGTGTACTGTGGCATTCTTCGGAGACAACGGTGATTCATGGGATCCCGGAGAGGGTCCCCTGATAGCAGGTGTGTAATGACAGTAAAACCCAGTTCTTCTTGGTAAATAATTAAATTACTTGTTTCCCATACAGAAATACAGCCACACTATGCAATTCTTCCCTGATTCTCTTTAGCAGGCATATCTTCAACATTCACAAGGATGCTGAGGTTATATGCAAGGAATTCTTTATTAGGGAAAAAGAGAAAACAGCTTCAAGCCTGGGAAAGTGCAGTATTCAAACAGACATAGCATTAAGTAGAAAAATGCCCATGAGCTCTACCAGTAACTTTGGCAGTAGTCCATCTAGCTCCTTTCCAAAACGCTGCTGAGAACGTGCCTAGGCAGTATCAGCGTATCTTCTCGCTGTAACCCTTCTGCACTTTGAGTCCAACATCTTTTTATAGTTCCAAGGAGACCTACAGCAAAGATTCATTCCCAGCGTAGGGTACGTTCAGCTTACAGTTCATCCTCATGAAAGCAGCGAGAAGTGCTATGCCAGCATCACTAAGCCTTGATGTCCTTTGTGCCAGTCTGTACAGCAGAGGACTTCCTGGAGAGAGCCAGAAGCAGGTGGGACCCTGGAGCAGAGTCCTGGCTGTTTAAAACACCTTCTCCATCTTTATAATTCTTCCCACTTTCCAGTGTCTGTGTGATCTCTTTACCCCTCATGATCCCAATTTATTTATGAATGGGCTTTTGTATCGTGTCATGTGTCCATTTAATGGACTGTGTATTAGATGCTTTATGCTAGGACAGCACTTTTCCTCTGCAGTTGTAGGGAGTTTCACCTTCACCCTTGGAACTTCTCGTCACAGAGCTTACTTGAGTGCTCCAGCCTGTGTTTATTGCAAAGCAGAGGGGTTTTTCTCAGGGTGCATAAATCACTGAAGAATTTGTATTGAATTATTCTGCTGGATGCCGGCCTGTGACTGGAGTGAGATGATTTACTTACAGTTCTGCATTTCATAGAGTTTGACAGTTCTGTAGGAAGTGGTTCTCTCTCTGTCTGTTTTGGCAAGAGCTTGGTCTTATTTATTGGTGCTTACTTGAGAGATGGAATTTTAAGCCAGTAGGCTTGTATTGCAGCAGTGAGGAAAACCAGATCCCTACTTTCTGATAAACATAGTTCCCAGGCTTCAGGTCACTGTCTGAGCACTAAGATGCTCGTTACCATCCGGCTTCTCGCTCCTTCAGCAGGGTTTTCAAAAGCTACATCCAGCAAAGGGTGTGAACATCCACATCAGAACTTCTGCACAGCCAAGGCTCTGAAGACTGAAGTTGTTGTGCAGCTTCCTGGTGCCTCCCCCTTGGGTTATGTACTTTTTTTAGGCAGCTGGAGTTCAGTTTTCTCTGTGTGCAGAGCTGTCTCAGGCTAAGTTCCATAGTGCCTGTATGATGCCTAAACTTCACAGAAACTTACATTTCTTAATGGACTTGAGTGTTAGGTCCCAATCCAGTAGGTATCTTTGGAGGTGATATTAGTGTATTTTGATAGGAAATGAAACTTTATGCTTTTAAACTGAAGAAGTAAAAGCCAGAGGTGGGATGCTACATGTAGAAACAAAAGAGGAGGTCCTGCAGTTTTTTATATACATGCAAACAAATACTTGTTGGCATCTGGAGGTCCGTATGGCTGTGAAAAAAACTAAACAGTTGCTGCATTTGGGTGGTTACAGTTCTGCTTATCTTTCTTGTAAAACTGCTCTTGACATTTTAATCTCCGTAGAAAGTTCAGGCTATGGCGTGCTGGAGTGAGAAGAGGTCCTTTTCTGACCCCTTGAGTGCTGACCAGGGGTAAAGACCAACCCTTGTCATCTGGTTTAAAGGTATACACCAATATTAAGATGTTTTATGTGAGGATCCTAGCTCTCTCTGTATGTAAGTTACACTAACCTCTCTCTAACAGTGGACAAAACCAAGATGACAAGGGAAGACATAAAGACCTGGACAACATGTAACACCCATATAAAGGAAGTTTCTAATGTGGGAAATCTGAACTTCCACAGTCAGTAGAGAGAGCAGACAGATGAACATTTTAATGCAATATTGAGCAGGTGATTGCTGCTGCTGTGTGTTACAGTCTTGGTGGAATAGTTGCAATGGTTGAGGTTGGTGGGGACCTCTGGAGGTTATCTTATCCAAACTCCTCAATCAGGGCCTTCTAGAACTGGTTTCCCAGGATTATGGCGAGATGTTTTTGAGTATTTGATAATCCAGATCATTAACAAAGTTATTAAACAGGACTGGACACAATATTGACCCCTGGGTTACACTGCTAGTCACTGGCCACCAACTAGACTTTGTGCTGCTGACCACTACCCTCTGGGTGTGTTTTCAGTGCACCTTACTGTCTGCTTATCCAGCCCACACATCAGCAGCTACTTTATGAAGTTGTTAGTGGAGACAGTGTCAAAGGCCTTACTGAAGTCCAGAGAGACAGTGTTTACTGCTCTCTCCTCATCTGCCAGGCCAGTCACTTCATCACAGAAGTTGGTCAAGCATGACTTCCCCTTGGTGAAACCACACTGACTGATCCTGATGATTTTTTCACCTGTAATGTGCCTGGCAGTGGCTTCCAGGGTTAGCTGCTCTATCCGGTTCCCTGGGGTTGAGGTGAGGCAGATCAGCCTCTAGTGCCCCAGATCCTCTTTCTTGAAGATGGGGGTGACGTTTGTTTCTCCTGCAGTGTTTGGGCACTTCTCCCAGTTGCCATCATCGAGCTAAGATTATCAAGAGTGGCCTTACAATGACATCTGCCAGCTCCCTCAGCACTCGTGGGTGCATCCCATCGAGGCCCGTGGATTTGGTTTATGTATGTCCAGTTTACTTCAGTGTTCCCTGACCTGATCCTCTTCCACCAAGGCTGCATCTCTTTGCTCCAACCCTCCCCTGATCTCTGGGACCTGGGATTGCTGAAGGCCTGAAAGATGATGAACCAGAAACTCTTGCATGCATTTAGCTTACAGGATGCCTTTGTGTTTGTCTTGTTTTCTTTTCCATTTGTCAGGTTCAGAAGCCTTGAGGGCTAGAAGTTTGAAATTTAGTTAAACACAAAAGTTCTATAGCTCTCTTATTGTCTCAAAATGACAAGAGGCAAGCCTTGCTTCCTCAAGGTTGGGCAGTAATTCTGTGACTAAAAAAGAATGCATTATAGTTGTGCTTTGTTGGAAATCATCCATCTGTTTATTAGCCACTAGATGGTGCCTGACTGTGGAAACGCTTGCAGTCTAAATACTTACTAGTGCTTGCTTGCTAAAGCAAATACATGAAATGATTTCAGACTCTGTAGTAAGGCTTAGCTGTATTAATTGGAAAAGCAAGAAAGCCTTAATGAAATATTATTTGTTATAAATCAGTGCTATTTGTGAAAAGAAGTCAGTAATTGAGCTTCAAACCCTGTTAATCTACATGATGAAAATCACACAAATTATCTTGAGAAAGCTAAAGATTAGGAAAGTGATAAAATATCAATGACCTATCATTTGTTCAAGGTAAACCTTGGGCAAACATCTCATTTGCAAGTAAAGAAAAGCAAGTCATAATAGTTGCTGAAAAAGAAAAGGAAGAAAAAGACTAGGTAATATCCCTGACAGCCTAAAAAAAAGGCTTATTCACTGTATCACATTAGATTGGTTACTCCTTAGTTCTAGGAGCTTGTAGAGTTTATATTGGAGAAAATGATACATGTATAACTGAATTAATTACTTTTTTCTTACATAGAGCATCACTTGGTGTGCTGAGGTGTCTATGAAGTGAAACTGTACTCCCTTCCTCATAGACAACCCCTGTTGACTTAGATTACTATTGACTCAGTGTCAGGTAGCCAGGCTACCTGCTTTGGATTTTTTTGTTTGACAGGTTTGGAGGGTTACTGACACTTTTTGAATGCTAAAGTATGTTGGAAAATAAAGCTAAAGAGAGACACTGAGTGTGCATAGATTGTCAGATGCGTGAGTTCTTGAAAGTGACAGCATAGACACTACTCTTGCTGAGGATGTGTCCCTGCAGTAAGGTGTGCTGTGCTGTGTCCCTTCAGTAAGGTGTGCTGTGTCCCAGATACCAACAGATGCAATCAGGCACTTTAATACTTTCATACACTACATAAGTTTAAGGACTGCCATTACTGCACCTAAAGTCCTACGTACGAGTACATTATTGTTCTTACATTGCTGCAGATCACATCGTGTTCTGCTCTCCAGTAAAGCTCTCTGACGTTTGGGACATAGATACTTTACAGGGGCTGTGCACAAATCAAAGAATGCTCTGTAGAAGCACTAAAGCTTCTCCTAACGGAGGGTGAGTTCAGTCACAGTGCTTCTGGCTAACCAGCATCCTGTGGTTTGCTTATACAATTGGTAGGTAGTCAGCCTTAATTTCTGCCTGAGTCACATTACATGTCTACTTATTATGCTTCTATTGTTCTTTGCGTTACAGTCAGTAAACAAAGGCTTTTTCACTTTATAATCCATCACCACAGACTCTCTTTCAGTTGTATTCTGACAATTTCTTGGAAAGGAAGGAATAAGTTTTGTGAGTTTATGAAGCCCAATGAGTGGCTTGTGCTGGTTTTATTTCTTTATAGGATAAAATTTGTTCTCTTGCTATTTTTAATTGCAGTTAATACACAAATTCTGAGGGTTTTATTCTAGATATTTTTCCCAGGTTTTGAATATGGTAGAATTTGAGAACTTGAATATTCCCTTCCTTCACGCGCATCACCTTCTCCCTAACTGTGTTGAATAGTACTTATTTCTTAAGAGCCAAGAGACTAGGGGAAAACACAGTTCTAAATCTAAGTGAATTTCAAAATACCTGTTCTCTAAGGAGGTGTAATATTTTGACAGGGTTTTTTTTTGTCCTGTAATGGCTCACAAGTAATATTTCACAGTGCTTTGGAGGAAAATCTATCTCTGGCTGGTGTCATCTGTAATTTAGGCAGATTTGGCTCCAGGCTTCAGGTGACATTGAAGGATACAGCAAGTATTTCTCAATTAATGTTTTCAAATAAGAACTTTAACTAAAAGGGCTTGATTAAATGGCTCTTGTGGCATCTTGCTTTGCTCTGTTTTCAGGCAAAAAGGGTCTCATTCATAGTTTCTCTGTGGGTCTTTGGTGAATGCTCTTGGAAGCACTGCAGATAACTCAGTGCATTGCTTGCTAGAGAAAATACACAGACTTGAAGTCTATAGAAATCGCAAGCCAGGCTGTGTCCCTGAGCTTGTTTCCAGGTCTTAATGATCTGGTACCAAATGTTTCATAGTAAATCAGGGGCATTTGCAGACACAGACACAACCAGGAACATTAGAGCCAGCTTGCAGCATTTAGGGTTTGATTTAGGGTTCTTGCATGGACTTATCAACTATTTTCACAAACACCATTATAATCGTTCTCTGTTGGACAGTCCTGAACTTCATCTCCAGTTTAGGGAAAACTATGCACTCTTACCTTGCACAGAGGCTCCTTCCCTTGTTTTCTGTATGCAGAACAAGTTGAACTTTCTAATCAGCTGCCTTGTAATTTTCAGAGGCTCTGTAGTTTGTTAGTTCTTTTTTTTTGTTGTTGTTGTTGGGGTTTTTTTTTTGTTTGTTTTAGGTTTGCTTTTTTGTTTGTTTTATTTTCTCCTCTTAAAATATTAATAAAAATTGCTTTTCAGTCTCTTGGAAAGATGTTCCAAGAGGGTTTGTCTTCTGCCAAGAGCCTTTCTTGGCTTCCATATTGCTCCATTTGGTACACTCTATATCTGGGTTTAGCACTGCTATGTTTTGTCTTGGGACTGTCTGGACAGAGTATGTGCTTATATGCTGTCAGGCACAAACATGGTAGAAATCTCCAGGATCTCTGGATGCACAGCAGCTTCAGCGCTGCTGCTGAGCGGTAATTCCACCCAGGTGTCCCAGATGTTTGCAATAAATGCTTGAATCCTGCCCTGAGAAAATTTTCAAGTGGAGGAAAAAACCCAACAAATCCAGAAACGTTTGGACATAATCAGCTCTACCTGGAATGGTATGGTGGGGTATACAGAGATGTTCTGTCCTCTTCCTAATTCTGTTGTGATGACTGGGATTTTCTCTATACCTTAGCAGCCTTTCTGAAATAAGTCTACAGTTTTGAGGTGGGAACTATTATCTCAGAAACGAGGAAAATGCTCCCCTGTTCTGAGCTTAATATGTGCTAGAAAATAGTTTTATATTTGTAAGGGTGGTCATTGTTCTACCTTTGGTGTAATGGTAGATTTTTCTCCTGGTGACAAAGCCCCCTGAGGGGATTGATGATATTGGCCCTCTGCAACAGGTTGCCATTTTCTCCACTTGCCAGTCACAGGTACTCGTAGGCCTACACCGTGAACTGGTTTGCCGTGCGTCAGAAGGAGAATGTGCCCCTGGGATGGATGCTAAGGAAAGAAAAGAAGTGTTTTGATTGGCTCTGGTAGCAGAGATGTTCTGTCATGGAACTATACTTTGAGAGGACTGCGTGTCCTTTCTCCCAAGAGTAGAGAGACAGGATTTTGTCACAATCTGTGTGAACAGGTTTATTTCAAAGGCGTAAGCAATTCATGCAGCTTGTTTCACCGTTTGCACAGGGGGAAGCCTACCAATACGTAGCTGTGAATCAGTTTGGTTTTGCACAGGGACTGTTCCACCACCACAAGGATGGTGGGATGAATTGTGGCAAGCATGAAAGAACATCTGGCCTAGAGTGAGGTATGGAAATGAAAAAACTGAAGAGTTTTGAACAGATGCCCCAGTTAGGTGACTCAGTGCCCACAGCATCTTTTCCTTGCTTTTATAACTTTGTTCCTGAGCGACTCAAGAGTTCTTTCCAGTGTGTGTCACACACCACATGCCTTATTCGCATTCCAGGTATCCCACACTTGTTTTCGTAGAGTCAAAAACTAAGGTGTTTTTTTTCCTTCTCCTCCCCTTTCCCAAATCTTAGGCTATTTATAAGCTGTACATCTTGGCACAGAAGCACCGTGGCCAACGTGCAAGCATGGAGTTTAATTATCAGTTACTCTTTTTGATGTCGGTTTGGCAACCAGACATAAAAGTGCATTGCAGATGTCTGGTTCAAGTGTTCTACAGGTGAAGCAGAGGGAACTGAGTAAACATTTTCACTGCATCCTTCTCAATACTCCTTATTCTAATATACACTTTCTACAGGTGGTGGTTGTCGTTTTTTAGATGGGTCTGATCATTAGCTTGAAGCGCACCTTTTGCTCAGCTTCTGAAGGAGTTACGGATGATTTGGCCAAATCTTTCCTTTAACACACAGTTCTTACTCAAGAGAACTTAGTGCTTGGTAGGTGGCCGTTTTGGCAGCATTCAGAAAATCTTCTAAAGGGAAAGGCACCAATTTTTGCCTTGTACTCTTACACTGATAGGAGCCGTACACATTCATTATCAAAGCCATTTGCCCCTTGCTTTGGATGAGAACTACTGTCCTTATTGCATATGTGTATACAGAGGGACATTTGCCTACAGCAGAATAAAGATACCATGGAAATAAAGATCATGCAATACAGGGTGCGTACTTTTCTCCGTGGCACTCTGCAGTGGGCCGTCCATGAGCACACTCTGGAAAGGATTCGTCCTTAGCTTTGTCTGGGTGTATGTCAGTCGGCTGTGTTAGCTACTAAGGTAGGGCACAACTCTCATCAATTCTCCTCATGCCAACAGTAATCGTGAGTAATTCCTTGAGTATAATAAAGTAGGATTGGTTTAATCTCTATGGAAATGAGAGAAGATGCCAAGTTCTTTGTGTAAATATACAAAAACTTGTAAAAATTCCTTTTCCTGATGTTCATCTTGCTCTACTCTTGGAAGAAAACTTTTTGGTTTTCCCCTCTTCATTCACTACAATATTCTATTTTTTTTTTTTCCCTTTTAGTGTGAAAATACAAGGGGGCTAGTATGTCCACATTTGAAAGAAATTATCATCCTGCTTTCAAAATGAAATAGCATTGCAATTTGCTGCCCTGAAACTATTGACTTCAGCAGGGGTGGAATGCTTTCAAACCTTGTAAAACTACACCAGTCTGCCTTTCTTAAGAGATTTTTAGAAGGGTGGTAGGAAGAAACCCACTTTATGATATTGTTAAGGTCTGAGACAAAAAAAATGGCTGAATCCAGCTGTGGTGGCAGCAGGTATTGCCACAGGCAGTCACGGGTGTTTGCAGAGGCTTGACTCCTCTTCAGAGCAATGGGAGAACAATTCTTGGGACGTGTCAAAAAAGAAAGGAACATGTCCATGTCCTGTGTTTTTCTAGCTTGATAAACTCAGATTTAAAGTTGTCATCACGCTTCCAAGCATTGGCATTGCTTTTCCTTAGATAATTTCACTTTCTGGCACTTTGATGGACTGAGTTTGGACATGGCAGTCTTAATTATTTTTCTTTTCAAAACAGTTAAGCCACAGAACTTTGTGCAGTTTACTTCTTGGCAATTGCTTTTTTCCACACTGCCAGGACATCGCTGAGCTCTTCTCGCTTTTCCTTGGCATGGATGCAAATAACAACCCTTTGCTTTATAGGCTACGTTTATCACTGGAAGGCTTAAAAATTCTAAAGGAAGCCTCATGAGCCATAAGCTTCAACTTCATTGACCCTGGTCAGCTGCTCTTTAATGCTTCTAGGATTCAAACACTTTCTGTGCTGGTTTGTGGCTCTTTTGTCAAAACAACAGACGCTTTAGCATAGCTCGGACCGGGGGCTGGTTTTGATGTCTGCTTTGACCTGTTTGGAGCGTTGTACTAGCTGTGCATGGTGCCAAGCTGTACAGATAAAGGAGGAGTAAGAAGATAGCTAATTGGAGTAATCCCCCTCTCCTCCTCTTTGTTCCATGTTGTTAGATACACTCAGCGATGTTTGCCGTGCTGTCAAGCGCAAGGTGCGTCGCTTCCCAGCCCAGAGGAGACTTGAGAGCAAATCCAGTCTCCTTCTGGCCTGTGCTGCTGTGTGTTGACTCGCAGAGCAGGCTTGAAGATAAGCTACTGGCCATCTGATTTTGTCTATATTTTGACAAAGTATTTCCTCCCTACATATTAAAAAATATTAAGAAAACAGCATGTGAAAATAAAGAAAAATGAGGTACCAAAAATGGCCTTCAAAACAACCTGGCATGTGCCAGGTTCCAGGATATTGGGATTATGTTTCCAAAGTAAATATTTACATTTATAATTTTATAAAGAATACTGCATCATACGATACCATATTTCATTATATTCTGCGTAAATGTGATAATTTGTTGTCCCCAGGTGCTTAAAAAAGATTCTGTGCTGTGAATGTAGACCTACTAAGCTGGTATGTGTTGTTTAGTGACCGGTTACTGCAAATAGCATTCCCATGCGGTCTCGTGCATGTTGTCTTTCTGAAACAAAAGAGAATTACACAGCTAATTAAGTTATTGCCACTTAAGTCGCTCTGTGACTCGTGTTGTTTGATATTTCACAGGCTGTTGCTTACGATACCCTTGCAAATGTCAGGTGCAGCACTTGTTTTCCTTTCCTAGAAGATTCCTGAAATTTCCCTAGCTTTTGTGCTGATCCGCCAAGATGCGGCATCCCCTTATTCTGAAGATAAAGCTGTCTGTGAATCACCTTGAATTACATCTGTTAGTGCTGTAGGCCCAGGATTTCTTTTCTCATTTAACCATTTTCATTAGGAATAATTTGAACCTGGAGTGGTAAGCTTGGATAAAACATTCCTACTGTGAGAGAGTCAGAGCTGATCTCCAAGTGGGATTGTGCTCAGCCTTTATGAGGAGCCAATCTTGTCATCTTAACTTGATACTCTTTGTGTTCTCTCTGACACCACAGTGTGAGCGTAGGTCCTGGTGATTCAAATTCAGTGCCATAACCTGAGTGCTTCTCTGTGTAGCTGTGTTCTGTCCGGCGTTCCTCTGTCTTCTTCTCTGGCTTGTGAACTACTTCGATCCGTGTTGCTTTTTATCTAAATTCAGTTTCATGTTAGCGATGGTGATTTCTTGAGCTGTCTGCAGCTCTTGTTGCTTTGCAATGCTTATAATCCCCCTTAACAATACTTTGGAAAGATCAGTGAGTTTTATCTATGCTTAGTTTACTTCTTGCTGTGTGATTCATGAAGATGCAGGGCTGACTAGCACATATTTATCAACACCTACAGTGAACTGTTCCTCAGAGCAGAAACTGTTTTTTCAGACCAGCTGTGCAGAGACTGTTAATTTGTCAAAAATATTTATTCTTTCAGCAAAGCCAGTTCTAAGTGTGCAAGTAAACCTTCCTTCTTTAGCAGCAACTCAAGATTGCTAGCCCTAGAATACCAGAGGATGTTGTCAGTATGTTCCCATAGATGATGTTTCCTGAATTGAGGAGGACCACAGACAGAGTGATGGCACATCTGAGGAGCCACATCCTTTCCAATCATTTCTGCTAAGCAGTTGGTTGAAAGTCTGCTGCTCTTGATGGAAGTGAGGATATTTCACTGACTTCATTTAAGAGATGCAAAAGCTGCAGTCCTCCCTGAGCTGATGTTAAATATGTATTATAATGGGTACAGGACTGTATTTGACTTCTCAGGACAGAGAATTCCCAAACCGCCCAAATAACCTCCTTCATTTGTTGGTACTGACTTCGAGATGCTCAGGGTTTTCATCTGTGTCTTTGATAATTAGGATTTTATCTTTAAGGGATTGTTAAGGAGCTGTAAAACACATTAGAAAATTATACCCCTGACACGTGCTTTCTTCTTTTTTTTTTTTTTTTTTAATCTCTTCTTTTTCAGAAAGTATTTTGGAGAAAAGATAGGACTTTATTTTGCCTGGCTGGGTTTATATACAGAATTCCTCATTCCATCTTCCATAGTTGGGATTATCGTGTTTCTTTATGGATGTATAACCATTGAGAGTGACATTCCTAGGTAAGTTTCCCTCTGATCAGTAATTTGTTACTTGAAAATTATAAGACTGTGCTTTTTCTTTGCATTCCTTAGTGAGAGTAATTGCTTTTAACATGTGCGAAGAACAGGGATGTATCATGAACAGCCCTGAGAGCACTAGCAATACACATGCATCGAGTAGATAAGACATCTGAACAACACGGATTTCTTTGGCTGTTCGATATTGCAGCTCCTGAAATAGAAAATTTCAATGAGTCAACTGCTTTATTCCAGGCTCTTATTTTTATGAAATCCATTTGCTTTTTGTGAATGCACATATCTCCATGCTTACCCAGAAAGGCACTGAGCAGCCCTCACTGAAATTAATGCAAATAAACTACCCAGTACTCTTGGATTACTTTGTCCTTGGTAAAATCAGGCTATCTGCACAAGTGAGATGAACATTAGGTAGCAAACTGAACATATTTATTATTCACTGTATTCTTCTTCTTGATAGTTACAAAAAAACACTGAGTTTTGTGCTGCGTGTCCTGGGGATGTTACACTAAACAAAACTTGCCAGACTGACACGATGATGTTAATCTCTGTGGAAAACAGACCGGGACACTTCCTCTGTGTTATCTGTGTCTGACTTCTGGTGGAGACAGGATCCTGGATTCCTAGTAGTTAGTCACACTCGTGGCTGTTCCTGCATTCTCTCAGATGAATTAGCAGCTTCTAAAGTAAATCACCGCAGCAGGACATTATTGCTGATAGGTAAATGATGAATAACAACACATCTGAGTAAGGGCTGTGGTTTTTTCTTAGCTTGATCTGAATGAATCTTCACGGGCTGTGCTTGCCTGTGGGAAAGTTTGTGCTAACATTTAAACTTTCGGGAGATTTATGGTTAAGGTGTATCTGCAGCACCCTCTGCTGCCTTTAGAAACAGAAGAGAGCATTACTTTACTGGTACGATAGCTGGAACCAGCTGTGTGCCTTCAAGTGATAGAACAGTATACATATTGATACTGCAGCTTAAATAATTATGTTTCATTTGAAGACATAGGAAAAACACTCTTTAATGATGGGCAGTGTAGGAACAATAGTAATCACAGCATGCCAGATACCAACGAAGCAAAGCTGCCGGCCTTTCCCTAGCTCAGTTCTGGAAAGGACACGAGCTCTACACTCCTCAGTTCACCCGAGGAAGACTGTGCAGGTATGAAAGTTTTTCACACCCAAAGCTTAGGAAAAAGCTGAAACCATACTCCCCAGTGTTAAGTAGGGTTTAGCTTGTTAAAGGGATAGTGGGAATGATTTTTTTGAAGATTTTTAGAAGCTGACTAAATACACAGAAAATAAAACTGAGACTTAAAATAGAAACATTAACATTTTTAAAATCTGAAGGGAAGGCTCTTTCTTTAATTTAAATTTGATCTGTATCAAAACGCGTTACTGACTGTAGAGATGGAAAATTCCACTTTACCTGTGTTTAATGATTTTCTTTTAGCGTGGTTAACCTCGGTCTTCAGTAATTCACTAGCACAGTGTAGGGATTAGATCAGTTGCTGTGTTGGTAAGGTGTTGCCACGGTTTAACCCCAGATGGCAGCTAAGCCCCACACAGACACTCTCTTTCCTCCCCGATGGGACGGGGGCAGAATTAGAAGGGTAAAAGTGAGAAAACTTGCGGGACAGTTTAATAGGTAGAGCAAAGCAGGTCACGCAAGCGAAGCAAAACAAGGCATTCGTTCCCCCCTTGCCAGGGGCAGGCAGGCGTTCAGCCATCTCCAGGACAGCCGGGCTCCAGCACGTGTAGCGGTTACGTGGGAAGGCAAATGCCCTAATGCTGAATCTCCCCCTTTTCCTCCCCCTTCCCCTAGCTCTATGTGCTGAGCATGATGTCATACGGTATGAATTATTCCTTCGGTCAGCTGGGGTCAGCTGTCCCCGCTCCCTGTGCATCCCCAGGCTACTTGCTGGTGGGTGATGTGAGAAGCAGAAAAGGCCATGGCTCTCTGTAAGCCCAGCTCAGCAGTAACTAAAATATGCCTGTGTTATCAATGCTGTTTTCATCACACATCCAAAGCACAGCCCGTACTAGCTGCTATGAGGAAAATTACCTCTGCCCCAGCCAAAACCAGCCCAGGTGCCTGTAATATTCCAGTGCTGGGCAACGTGCCTCGAAGCAACACACAGCTTCTGTTCTCTCCAGATGTAAACCACGTATGTCACAAGTAGCCTGTAATAGATGTGATGTGCTGCTTGGTATCACTACTGTACTTCCCCTTGTTCTGAATGGTGATGCTCTAAGAATTTGTGCGCTTATTCACAGTAAGGAAATGTGCGACCAACGCAATGCCTTCACCATGTGCCCCCTCTGTGACAAGTTCTGCGACTACTGGAACCTCAGCTCTGCTTGCGCTACCGCTCGAGCCAGCCACTTGTTTGACAATCCTGCCACAGTCTTCTTCTCCATCTTTATGGCTCTCTGGGGTGAGTACTGCTCTGCATGTTCACAGTGCCATTTGACCTCTGGACTACTGACAGAAAGGAAAGCTGCAGTGCACAGCAGCAGAACATGCAGTAGCCTTACATATAATAAAGTGCTATTGGATAGAATGTGGTACCTACCACTTTATGAAGCTGGGAAGCCTCAGAAGGCCTGGGAGGGACTGTCTGTGCTGAGACTGGAGAAAGCAGCATTATAAGGCTTTCTGCTTTGGAAGAAATGGAGGGGAGTCGGATAGTTCAAGGAAGAAAAATGTGTCTTCTCTCCCTCTACTGCCTTGTTTAATGGCACTTCTAATCTTTGCCATGCTTTTCTTCTTTTTTCTTCATTTTCTATTGACATGGCAAGTCCCTTTAACACCTTCTGCATTTGGGGCTGGCCTGTATTTGGGGATTGGTATGGTGCAAGCAGTTGAAAGGGTGTTGTTTAAGCACAGAATGTGCTTCCATGTGGGACAACTTAGTCTCATATTTTTATCAAAACTTATGAGATTCCAAAAACAATGGGACTACTATTGTTTCAATTATAATACGTTGAAGTATTCCATTGAAACAAGCATGGTTTTCTTTAATGGCAAATATACCCTGTCTCAGTGAGGATATCAAAACACTTCATAAACCCTAATGAAAGCATTGTAGTAGTATTCTTTTTGTTTCTGGCCTCACCTCTGCCCTGAAAAATGTGTGTACTGTGCTTATGTGTGTTATTGCTGTGTTATGCCTTCATTCACTCTAGAGCTTGTTTATTGTGAAAGTTAAAGGTGTTACTGCTACTGTAAAATGATTCTTTTATTTCCTTAGTCATTGTTCACAAAAATGAAATTTTCATTCTTAATATGAAATTGAGAAAATATATTATTGCATTATGGTCATCCTTCAGCAATCAGTGTGTTATATATTACAACCCTGTTAAAATTCCATAGCCTGTTTCAGAAATGACTGCTTGGTGGCAGGTATAGATGGCATAGGGGTTTTCAGGAGTTTGCAGACAGAACGGATCATGGGGTTAAGAAGTTTTAGTTTATCAGTTCCCAGATTCCCTTCAGTAGAAGCTAGAGAGTATGTAAGCACTGTGATTGAGAGAAGCGGCAAAAGATGATGAATTTAGACTCTCACAATGACTTATTTTTCTTATTTTTTACTTCACGTTGCTGCCAATTGCAGAGCAGACTGGCAGATAAACTGTCACAGTTTCCTTGCTGCTGTGAGGCTTGCAAAACACTGCCTTGTCCAAGCTTCAGTGTAGCTGTTTGGACAGCGTGTGTGAAAATGACAATTCATTTACTCTTTCTTAGGTAAATAGTATTTTTCTGACAGATAATCTGTACTGTGAACTTGCATCCATGCAAATGAACGTTTTCATGCAGCATTATCCAAAACAATTATATTTTAGTATCAACGATGCAATGTGCAAAGTGAAGTGATGATAAATCCTTGCGCTTGGGTGATTTAGTGGGATCTGCAAAGGAACAAAAGTTCCATATTCATTGCTTTTTAAAAAAACACTTTTAAGAATAACAAAGTTCCTCCTGAGCTGTAGCCTCCCTCCAGAAAATGTTTCCCACAGATTGGAAAAGTCTGTCCTTGGGACCATGATAACGGAGCTTGTCAGTGCAAAAACATAGCACTGCTGTATACAAAGAAAAGCAAAGTGAAATGAAGCAGCCTTTACTAACTCTGCCCAGCTTGCCTACTAAGTATTAGGTTACACCGGATTTTGCTGGTTTACTACTAGGAGACCCTGCTGCTCGTACATGTGTATATATTCTGCTGAATGACAGATGTCATTCGTACACTTAATCAGCTTGCCTTGCAGTACCTGGAGCTAATGTTGCCTGAATGCTTTCTCCTGGGGCGTGGGAGGGTGACGTGGAACCTGACCTGTCTTACGATTTACAATGTCACCCTTCAAAGCACAAAGTACGGTGACTCGAGGTGGCCTCGCTTCATGATGGTGTCAGGCACAACAAGGTTTTCATCCTGCTTGCCCTCTCCCTTTCTCTAAAAGGCAGATGACTTATTTTGTTTAATATCTTCAAAGAAGTTATGCTTTTACTATCTGATCTTGATGCATCGTAATGTGTCTGTGATTCCAGCAACACTGTTTGCAAATGACCACACTCACGAAATGCAGAGTGATGCCTGGCTAATTGTGTTTAATGTCACTGGTGTTCTGGGCTGCTGAATTTCAGCTGTCAGATATGTTTTTATTAGAGGGACAGTTGAACGTAATGGGACTGTTTTTCTACTAGTGTAAGTCCGTGTGAACTTGCTGATTTCTGAACAGCTCCTGCATCTAGCCAAATAAATTCTTACAGAGCTAAATGTGGAACTGACTTTTTGAATAACAGGTAAAAATAGAATGAGTAATAGTGCTCTATAAAATAACCAAATGTTTTTGTATTTAGGATATCTAAAAACACTTGAGTTTTCAAAACATGTTAAATATAGCTTTTGTATGACCTGTCCTCTGTAAGGAGGGAGCAGAGATAGCAACTTAATTGCTTAATGTCTGGATTTACTTTGTGTACCTCCTGTCCTGTGTTTAAATGACGCTTATTTCTCACATTATGAGAGTATACTTGTGCAGAAAATACTTGGAGCTAACTGAATAGATAGACTCTGTCTTGTCAGAGTCAGGTTACTTTAATAGTATCCTAATTTTTTTCAGTGTGATCTTACAGCTTACACCAGGTGTAGATGCAGTCAAAAGGAAGCTGAGTTTAATTATCCACTGTCGTGTGTCCTGTGAACATCTACAAGATGTTCAAAGTCATGTAAATGCTGCTGTGATCTATGTTTTTACAATCCCCTTTTCACCAACTGAAAAGGCAAAGTGTAAGAAAATGGGAAATCGTGCCCACGGTTGTTTCTAGGCATAGCTTTTTTTGGTGTAGTGTGTTATACTGGTTAGTAGTATAGCCATCTGAAAATAGGTGTCCACAAGTCAAGAGCAGAAGTGCTGTTTCTAACAAATTCCCAAGTAAGTCCATAAATCATGAGCAGCTAGGCAGAGGGGTACCTAAAGGAAAGAGCGATTGTGAGAGGGTCAGGAGGCTGTAAATATGAGACAACAGTACAGCATCTCTTCCTTCCTTAATGAAAAAGGAAAGGCAGGAGACTGAACTAGTGGCCAGTCCTTTAGAGCAAGTTCACCGTGTCTGTGCAGGATGGAAGCATTCAACTGTATCACCATCGTAGATTTCAAAAGAATGTCATTTTCCCGGTGTTACTGGGGTTCTTAGTTTACGTATAGGTGTCAGTGATTGATTTTGGTCACAGGCTACATCTGCCTTATTCACATGTTTCTGACTGGTGAGAAATACTGGAACAGCAAAACCTGTTTAGCCAGTTAGGGTTTTACAGGTCAATATTTAGACTTAGATTCTGTTTTCTTATATGCTTTGTACTCACGAATTATAGAATGACTAATGGTAAATTAAGAGAGATGATCTTCTTGGAGTGGATATTGGCAGATACGAAATCAGATCCATTCTCTAACAAGAAGTTACCAGTGTCTTTGGGCACTCCATGCTGTATCTTTCTGTATTTTATCTGTAAAATGACAGTAATTCTTGTTTCCATACTTTGCTTGTGTTCTTTCTTTAAAATTGGGCCTGGGGCTCGCTCTTAGTGCTTGTTTATAAAGGGCCTAGGACAATGGGCTTCGAATATCTGTTGGGGCTTATAAGTAATACAAATATTCACCTTAGTGCATTGGATTTCTAATTGTAAAATTGCCCTTATATTTTTTTTTCCAAAGCTACTATGTTCCTTGAACAATGGAAGCGTTTGCAGATGAGATTGAGTTACTTCTGGGATTTAACTGGACTGGAGGAAGAAGAAGTAAGTTTCCTCTCCATGTACTAATTTGCTGTATGAATTTTTCCCTCTATGAAGATATTTGGATTTGTCACGAGTGTTATCCAGCCCAATGCAGTTCATAGCTATCTTTTCCTAAATGCCTATAGCTGATACAGTTTTGAGTACCCATGTGTCATTAAAGAAATCATGACCCACACCTTACTGGTCAGCACTCTAACTTTAATAATGAATGTTGTGAAGGATTGTATCATAACAGTAGCTCGTTCTTTGCTGAGAGTGCCCATATGTCATTGTACAGAGTGCAGTAACAGAATGATACAGAATAAATACTTTGTCATATACATGATACTTCATTATATATAACAAAAATTCCCCGTGACTTCTAGAGTTATCTGAATTGACTGAAAAGTGAGATGCACTTGTTTATTAGTATTTACAATGTCCCTAAATTTGTTTTTATTTCCTTTCTTAGGTATCATTTCACATGTCATGGCCTGTGGTCTGTTTAAATGACTGACTTTCAGCAGGGGATTTATTTTGAATTCTGACTAAAGAAAGTACAGTAACTAGCTGTAAATATCATATTAAGAACAGATAGACTTTGGACCTTTCATTACATATCCCCTAGCAACAGGGTCATATTCAGTAATTCGGAACTGCAGCAATCAGATTGTCTTGTACTTGGCTCACCACTAACAAGCAATCTGTGGAACAACACAGTGTGCCTTGCTGTCTTCATGGATTCAAGAAAACATGGTCTAGTTCCTGGAAGTTGAGTTGTTGGTCTACCGTGCTTTGGTCAGAGGATTTGAATCTGTTTCTTCATGTTCCAGTGCAGTACCTTAAACAGCAGACCATGTACCAGCATCCAGCCATGCTACTTGAGCTCAGCTCAGACTGGATGTAGAGTGCAAGTAACCCAGAGAAAAGTACCCGACATCGTGAGCTTTGTGATTTATCATGGTGATGTTATTCCACTTTTTCTCTATTTGTCCATAAGACTCATTGGATAAAATGAATAAAATAACCCCGAGGACAGACAGCAGACTCCAGTATTTGTCTTCTTCCATCACTATCCCAAAACGCAGCCTTTAGAGATGTCTTTAGTGTAAGGGAGACCTCCTGAGTATTCCTTCACTGATGACTTGGCTACAACCTCCCCTATTTTGCCTCTGAATTCTCAGCTTTTTCACTACTCACTGTGCAGTTATGACATGGGTGACACTCACAGTATAACCCAGAACTCCTAGTTTGTAAGTTGTGATGCAAACCAAGTGCTTCAGCACATCAAACGTGACGGCTGTCCTGTGTGGAATGTCATGCAGTGTTATTTGGGAGAACAGCAGTTTTGTACTCATGACAGTACAAACTGAGAGGCTGGAGAGCAAACTCTTGGTTCTGCAGTGTACTTGATGAACCTACCCAATTTTGCTGACTTTCAAGTTAATCCATTGCAGTATGAAATCCCGTGGTTTAGCTCGGTATTTGCAAAATGCTGTGAAAGAATCTATAGATTTGTGAGGTCCTGTGATGAAGATATCTGAAGTGATAAAACTTTGTGTACAGCAACTGTGGGATCATCAAGAATCCTGTGTTTCTGACAAGTGAAGGAGTGCCAGACAGCTGTCAGCACAAGTTTGAAGAATTAGGAATGTAGAATCATACAAGTAAGGCCAGGACGGACCTTGAGCGGCTGTCCCTTGTGCGTGCTAGGATCAACCCCTCTTAAACCATTATGAAAGGATGTTTGTCTTATTTGTTCTTAAATAAATCTATCAGTGGAGATTTTACTTACTCCCTAGGCAATCTAGTCTAATACTTATCTAGCCATACTACTAGTAAGATCGTCCTAGTGTCTAACTTAAATCTCCCTGCTAGCTGTTAATGTTTTTTCCTCCTCTTTCTTTCAAAGATAATGAGTTTGCCTCTGCCCTCTTTTCAGCAAAATGCAGTGTAATACCGTATCTCTCTGCTGCCCTTTTTCTTCAGATGAACTAGATTCTGCTCTTTCAGTCTTTGTTCTTAAATAATTTTGTCAATGTCTGTTTATTTTTATTCCCTTCTGAACATTTTTCTACTTGATCGAGCTCTTTCTTGAAGAAGAATAATGCTCAAAATGGATGTGTCCCCTGACCTGAGAGCTTAAGCAAAAGGCCATGCACTGTGTCATCTGCTGGCAGCCCTCGGTACATGGCTAAAATGCAAAAGCTAGATTGCATTTTGTTCACCTTTTACCCATTAGATTTATAAAGATGGGGATTTTTTTTTTTTTTTCTGTGAGACAGATACCAGCACCATGTTTCAGTGTGGGTGAAATATTTACAAGTGTTGAAAATTATGTTGGAAAATTGTGTCTGATCATGGCAAGAGGGAACTAGAAGGGGAATGCAGAGGATCGCTTAACAGAGCAAGAAGGAAAGGGTCAAGGGAGGAGAAGTTCAAAAGGTTTAACAGTTTTAAGACTAGGTAGGGTAAAGTTGTTTATTATTATCAATTTCTTTAGAAAGGGAAACTGTGGGACCATAACAGGGAGGAAAGCAATCATAAAAGCTGAGGAGCTAAGAAGTACACTGTGAGAGTTATATTGAAATAAATGCCTTCAGTGTGATTTTTGTGGGCTCTTGACTATAAAATGTTCAGTAAAATTGCTTTGTTTAAACACACTGGGCCAAATCTTTTGCTTCAGAAGAGTCACACCAGAGATTAATTTAGATCATTTATTTGTAAATATCTTGGCAACAGCAGTCTGAGAAAGCAGACTCCCTAAGGCTTGCATGCATATTTGCAGCTGGCAGCTGTACAGACTTAGAGGATTTGCATTTGTGTATCTGAAATCTGCAAAAATAGTAGGTAGCACTGGGTACTAGCCTGTAAAATAGATAATTGTTTTGAAGAGCAGTGGAGCAACTGATAAAAATAAACTTAATCCACACTAGAATTGTGAAAACAGACAAAGCCTCGGAAATACCATAAATCAGCGCTCAACGTGCCGTGCCACAGAGGTGTCTTTGTGCAGTCCAGGCAAACAGGTTGTGCGTTTCTTTTCCAGGTTCTGCTCTAAGGGATATAGCCATCAATAAAGCAGGGGTAGAGGTGGGACAATCCATACCCTCTCCTACTTGTGAAGGAGTCGGTGAGGAAATACTGAGGGAATACTTTAACAATGTGGGGGGTAGAAACAACTGACATCCCAGGAACCTTCAGAAATTGTATTTTTAGGACCCAGATGTTCCTGCTTTAGGTTTTCAGATGGAAGAGCTTTTACCTCCTTTTACAAAAAAATCCTGTGGAAACTGAAATAGAAATGTAATTATAAAAGATGGAATCTTAGAATCTGGAGCAGAATTCAGAGGAGTAAGTGGACAGAAAGTCCACACTGATTGAGATGCCAAGGAGTGGAGGTCTTGTTGAAATAGTCATGCTGTTACGCTGTTTCTGGGAGGAACTTAGGTGTCTGTCTTTTTAGAAACATGTTTGGTAAGTTACAATTTTCTGTTAAAATCCTGTGCTCTGTAAAATGTTTACAAACTTTCTTTGTTTTTTTTTAAACTCGTTCCTCTTCTTGCTCTTTGATAACTTTTTAAAAACAATAAAACTGCTGAACCCTTAAGGGAAGATTTTAATGTATCCCATTGGTTATCACTGAATTAGGATAAAGTATAGGGAAGTAGGTTGGGTAAGACAGCATTAAATAGCAAGCAGACTTAGTGACATTCAGTATGTTTACAGTTGCATCCTGTTCTCTTCTAACGCCATCGTGGTTTAACCTAATCTTCTTGACTGCATTTTTAAAATTTATTGAAATATGAGTAATTTGATGCTTTTACCTTGTCTTCCACCTTGCAAATTATAGGACCGGGCTCTTTTTCCAAAGTTCTAATACTGTCTGTTAAAACAGGCAGTATAAGACATTTTTGTTTGCTTAAAAAATGAAGGTGTGAAAAGCAGGCTGTAATAGAATGGCTGTGTATTCATAGCTTAGTCCTCTTGGGATAAAATAGTCAGTAATGGTAAAAGGGGACTGCGTAGCTTCAGTGTTTTATGTTGTCTGAAATTTCTCCTTCCATCCTCACTACCTGCTCAGGTTTCTTGTGCTAATGAGATCTTCAGTTTGGGTTGCTCTCCCCAGATGTCTTATCTCACGTTTTTCCCATGCCTACTCTGATTTTCCTGTTGGACTCCTATTTCCAAATACTTTTGATCTCTTTACATTTGTTTAATTTTTTTTTTTAGAGCTACATTTTCTTGTTTCATCACTCCTTCCAGTGAACCTTCTGTCACCCTCATTACATTCCTGTTAACACTAATTATTTAATGATCCTAAGATAGCCCTGATCTTCTGAACAAGTCCCTTCAACATTAGATTCCAGTGCTGTGTTTTGGAGGGTGAGAGTTTTATTAGGATAGTTGGGGAAGGTATGTTGAAAAATGGATGTTATCTCTCAGGTCTTAGAGAAAACTATTTAATACCAGCTGTTGCTCCATTAAACAATTACACATGTAGGCACACTTTAAACATGTTCCAGTTTGTAAACTATCAGAACCAAAGCAGGTGGTAATTCCTTTGTTTGTTGTAAAATTGATTCAGCATTCGATGTTGACAGCAACTCGCCCACTCAGTCATAGTTTGTAAGCTGTAACCTCTGACCAGCTGTGTTCGCCTCTTTCGTGCATCAGTGATCTTCTTTTTTTAAACTTCTAAGTTTCTAGGGATCACTATGGTGCATAATATGCAATATGTAGCCTTGGACCAACGATGAGTTCAAGGCCCAGTGCCTCATGATTTTCACCTTGCTTAGAAAAAAATACACCTTATCTTAGGCAGAGGAAACTGTTGACTTCTAACTTTAATTTGTAGGATGTTTTCTCTTGAGACCATGATGTTATGCTATTGTAGATCAAATTTTAAGGATTTTTCCCTGTTTATCTGTGAAAGCTACAAATCTATAATCCATCCAAAGTATACTCAATTTTAAATATTGTCAGATGAACATTTCCATAAACACACCCCCCTAGACTGCCTCCACAGCCAAGTCTTCCCACTGTTACAAATTATCATAGTGGCTGAAGTCAAGATCCACGACTGGGACAATTAAACCCAAAAAATACAGCAGTGATATGCACAGACATTTAAAATTTTCTAGAGTCCAGGTAATATTTTATCAAAGTTAGAGCAATACAGTAAGCTGGAAGTTGTTCCACTGACAAGCTGGGTGATGCCACATTTTAACGGGCTAGCATGCAACTTTACAGCTGGGTTTCTTCTTCACATATTCTTATCAGAGGGGATCATTACCAGTACAGTCTTAATGTACAGTGTGTAATGGATACACACATTATATGTTTGAGGCAAATTCTGGAGACCGTTCTCCGGAGAAATTCCAACTGACGTCAATATGAGTTCTGTCTGAGTAAAAATTTCATGATTTGGCTCTTTGTTTTCAGGATGGGAACTATCGTTTTCTACTCTGAGCACTCTTTTGGCCTCAGAGTACCTTGGCTCACATGGTTTTCAATAAGTGTCTGGCAGCTGTACTGGCAAACTTCCAGCATCGTGGGATTCATATTTATCCCTACATGGACATTTGGCCTTCTTCAAGTCATCACAACTATTTCTAGCTTATTGTCCTAAGTGTAGAACTCTTCCCATTTTCAGACAAAGAGTTCATTCTGAAGCACACTCTTTACAGCAGAGTGGAATTGTTCCTTCACATCCCTGTATATATGATTAGGATGAAGTACCTCTAAATCTGTGTTGTAAATAAAAGTTTCATGCAAGGTGCTCATTAAAAGAACATACAGGTACACGTGTTGCAGGAGGCGACATGGCCTGTTCCGTCAAGGGTAAGAAGACTTGGCTAATTCAGTGAAGAGAGATCAAC
Organism: Todiramphus chloris collaris; assembly: GCA_025345505.1. Lineage (NCBI taxonomy): Eukaryota > Metazoa > Chordata > Aves > Coraciiformes > Alcedinidae > Todiramphus > Todiramphus chloris. Next base: position 10,245,948 of record JANVCC010000066.1, on the reverse strand, counting down.
TGATCTCTCAATCCAGACGTAGGTGTGTGAAATACAGTCGAAAGGACATTGAAATGTCTTACTAGGAAAACCAAACATAACTTGACCAAATTTGAAGAGAATATGCACTCAAAGCAGAACTGTTGATAGCAAAGAAGTAAGCTACAGTACAATGTTTTGCTTGGCATTTCATTTTCTCACCCTGTTTCCTTCCAAGCCAATTTTCAAAAATTGCTCTGACCTCTGCCAGCTGCCCCTAGTATCCCATAATACTTTGCATGTGCTATTTATGGGACTGCTTTTAGGGAGGGCATACATATAACTTGTTCATAGTCTTCAAAGGAGATACAGAAATACTCATTTCAGGCAGCTTTTTAAATGGCAATACGCTCACGTACCCCTTCAATGTGTTAGGAAGATCTCCCGATCAGGATAAACAATACATTGGAATTCTCATTGTGTCTGTATGCTGGTGTGCAACAGGGAAGACTGCATGAGTTCCGTGCAGCCTTTCTATGATTGTTTATGAGGATTATGTTTTTTTTAAATGCTTTTTAATCTTTTCACAGCTATCGGGTCTGTTGAAGTGTTAGTACATCGGGTTCGTGGCTGGGCTGATAAGCATATGTTCTAATTAGAGTAAGGATGGATAGTATGACCACTGCTGTAGAAATAGCCTTTTTATGAGAGGCATCAAACCCAAATTCTGGGCTCTGAATGAATTCAGAACTTGGCAGGAATGAGGAGATCCATGGCATTTGTAATTTTTTAATGAGCTGCTCTCTTTAAAATCCAGGCAAATTTGTGCTACCATGCTTAATTTATGCTCTGATTTGGAAAAGAAAAATATGATTCACTAGCAAACCTTGAAAGGTTATTGATGGGGAAAATTTGGCCAGATCTGACAGCCCCAGAGGGGTAGGCAGCCACAGCTCCATGCCTCCAGGTCCAGCCTATAGTGAGGCTAAGCATGTATTCCCAGTAGACGGACACCCAGGGCACACATGTACACCACATGTGTGCATTTATATATGGCTTGGATTCTGACTGACTAGAACTTTTTCTTTTTTTCTCTTAATCATAGTCATACACATTTGGTTGGGTTTTTTTTCCTTTTTCAGGAGCATCCCAGGCCAGAGTATGAAACCAAACTGCTGCAGAAAAAGCTGAAAAACAAAACCATCACAACGGAAAATTCCAATAAAGTAAGATGCAACTCACTCTTTTTGCTTATGTTGGATTTGTTTCTCCTTACCTTGTGATTATCTTTTTCTCTGATGGCAAGTTTGCAAAAGGCACTTGTTGGGGCTCTTAATCATCCTCGTAAGTTGCTGGCTAGGGGATCTGGTGTTAGGTAGCCCTGCAGTGCCATTGAAAGGCTTGGAGGCTTTGCTTTGTTACCTCTGCAAAGTAAAGCAATTTGCACAGGAACATGTTTGACAGGTGGTTCAAGATCTAATCTCTGGAGTTGGGGATGATTAGTAATATAATCACTGCAGGAATTCTTACAGCAATGACCTAGAATTCCAGTGCTTTTTGGACAATAAAGAAAACAGCTTTTGTTATAGTGATTAATTTGCATAGATAATATTGGCGTCTTGGGTGGACAACATTGGAACAGATTGTCCAGGGAGGTGGTGGAGGCCCCATCCCTGGAAACATTGGAGGTCAGGCTTGATGAGGCTCTGAGCATCTGATCTCGTTGAGGATGTCCCTGCTGACTGCAGGGGGGTTGGAGTAGGTGACCTTTGGAGCTCCCTTCCAACTCGGGGCGTTCCATTCTTTATTATTCTTTAGTTTTGTTGCAGTCACTCAGTTGTGAAGCTTTGATAACATTTTCAGTGTAAATGGAAAAATAATAATTGGTATATAATTTTTAGGTTGAAGTGTGTTTAGGCCTTCTATGACTATTTCAAATCTAGGAACAAGAGCTTTTTTCCCCCAATCTCCTCTTGCAAATGCTGAGTGAGGTCTATTTCCTAAGCACTCATAAGTCCTTGTAGACTTTGCCAGTTAGGCTTGGTTAACCATGGCTTAATTTGTGCACATCTTATGTACCAGCAGAGCCAAAGCATTTCAAAACCACATCCAGTTTCCAGGTAGACGGAAACAGTTTAATTTATTTAAACACTGAGAATCAGTATCTGCAGCAGAGAATACTCCAGTTTTCAGGTTTGGTCCAACAAATTTATGAAAGAACTTTACTATCCCTTTCTTCTGCTGACCACCATCAAGATTATGAGGAGCTTCCAGTGAGTCTTTCATCTCGGTGAGACTGTCTTTCACCTTTTGGACCCGACCAGACTCCACAGAAGACAATGCAAAGATTATCCATTACTTTAATGGGCTTTAGATCTTGCCCAATATGAGCAGGGACTCTCACAAAGGAGTATGGGGAGGTCTTCCCTTACACATTAAACAGTTCTCGAGGCCTTCCAAGTGTGGGATCAAAGACTGTAAGAGACAGATAAAGCAGCTGCTGCTGTTCAGCTTTTTCTGACTTAAAAGTGAAATCTGGAAACAAGTCAATGATTGATGTTGTAGAACATTAGACTTTTGTAGCAATGAGGCAGTGTTAAATGATTATCTTGCTTAAATGAGACACAGAAAGCACAGCATTATAAAATATAGATTTATGTAAGGTAACAGGAATGAAAAATGCAAAATGTGAAAAATGGTGTAAAATGCTAGAGTGTAGGTGGAAAATGAGGAGCGATGTAAAGGTTCAGCACTGTAAAAATGGGAAGAACTCCTTTCTGACACCAGGAAGGGAGAGGCCTTCCTGGAATATTTTTCTCTGATGACTTTTTGTGGCAGTGTGGATGGAAAAATAGCATGCAGAAAGAAAATATTTGCTTTGAACTTTGGTGTCATCTGTATGCAGACTTTCTTCAATGTCCTTACAGGACACAAAATCCTATTTTGGAAAGTGATGTAGGTATTTTGAACAGACTTTTAGTAATGCTGAATTCTGCAGTAATTTAAAACCAAATATTTTGGTTAATTGAGGCATTTAAGTATTTTCTGGAAAAGTTTCCCAGACTCATCTCAATCTCTCTTCTAGACTTCATTTAGAATTAAAATGCTTTGACGTTTGCCATCACACAGTTACTCACAGGGAGCAAACAGTTAGGGCAGAACATTTCATTTTTGTTAATTAAGGTAAATTTCTAATAAGTGCATGCATTATGCAACTTAGTGACTGCCATCTCTCCCCAGGTTGCTGAAATATATTCTGAGCATTTTTACATCAGTCAACGTTTTGCTTACTAGTTCTGTTGCAGTCACTTTTTCCCTCAAACTCTTTCCAGCAAACAGCACATTAGTTTGTGTCTGGAAGTTGTGTTGCTCAGTGGTACCTCACTGTCTTAGGATACTAGAAGAGCAAGAAATGTTTGTCTGAGACCTGCTGAAGAGAAAAAAGGCCACTTCTGTACTTGTGTAAATGTGCTGTTATATTTTGCTTTGGACGATATTGACAAGTTAGACATTAAAAGAGATGAGTATTGAACGCTGTAGTAGTTCTCCCTAAGCTTTAGAGGTTTTAATCTTTTCTTTTTCCTGCTTTGGATGGCTGTGCATCATACTCATTGCAAGACCATTAACGCAGGAGCTTCTGCCTGGTGGGTTAATATTAAGGCTCAGGTTTCTGTGAGGTCTCTGGCTCAGTACTTCTGTCTTGTTGGGTGGAAGCCAGGGGACAGGACTTTGCCATATTAGTAGTGTAGATCTAGCCTCTGGACGTGCATCAAAGTAGACATCTCTCTGTAGTTAAAGATCAGGCCTAATTTCTTGGTTTTGTATGAATACACAGATGCCTGTGAGGTCTCGGTCTCATCATATCTCGGCTGACAGTCTGATGTCACGGTACAAGTCTCTGTGAAGTTCTCGCCCGAATGTTTTTAGCTAATTAGTGTAATTTAAAGGCATATCTTTTGGGTGTAGCTGATCAACAACTGTAGAGCACTGTGCTGATATCAAAGGACAGTCTCTGGCATAGCTGCCTAAAACTTTTATTACTTATCTAATATGAAGTCAGAAGTCTCCATTTCAGCAGCTGTGGCTTGTTGGGATAGAAATGATGCCAAAGCTGCAGCTATTGTGAGAATATTGATTTAGAGCTTACTTGAAGGCATATATTTCTATAAAATTACTGGCTTGTTTCCAGTATGTTAATTCCTCTGTTCTGGTGAGGATGTGACTAGTTTTATGGCAAGAAACAGAGCTTTTATGTGGAAAGCTCTGCGTGCAGTGCAGGGTTTTTTTTTCTTGCCTGACTCCAACAAGCAGTCCCTGTGAAGATAATTGGGTCATTTTTGCAATGGAGGGACAGGGGTTTGGTTATGGGTTGGTTTTGCGATTGCAAAAGAAAATCGACACCACTTACTCTCTTAAATGATAACTTGGGAATATCTGTTAAGAGGAAACCTCCTTCAACACAGTTTTCCCTGTCTGCTGTTGAAGTCATTAACTTTAATGAGCGTGGAAGATGCCCAGCACCTGTCAGGGGCAGTAAACATATGAGTCACTCTACCCAGGCCACAAATTCCAAATCAATTTGATGAGACTGGCAGTAGAAAGTACTACAGATCTAATACATTACTTGCCCGATGGGGTTTGTCTTACAGAATGTAGCTTTCATACAAATACTAGTTAGTGTATTTATGCTACTGCAATAAGCAAAGAACAAAATCTGAGCTTACGCAACCCTGTGTGGTGCAGGCTGCTGTAATAAATATTTTATTGGTTATTTTGAGAGTGGGAAAGAAACTGTGAGGGCTCAGAGGACTTTGTGAAAGATTGGTGTGAAGTTACTCTTACGATAACACCCTAAGGTTCTACTATTTCAGAAAAGATTTCATTTAAACCTAAAGGATTTGAAACATTTCCATGAACTGCCCTGGGTTAGGTAGCAAATGCATGAGAAGACAGTCCTTATGAATTGTAATATTTTAAATTGATGTTCCACGTTCTCAGGGACTGATGTCTGCAATGATCTGGCTTGCAATCAGTAGCACTATTTGATCCTTTGTGGTGACACCAATAAGGGCTTGCAATGTAAGGCTTCTTGATTCACGTACATTAAAAGTCTTCTTTGTCCTTGCAGCAGAGAAGAAAGCTTACGTGTGCACGCATGAACATACCTGCCTGATAATACATTCATGCAAACCTGGTAGATGCAGTTTTTGTAATAAAGCAATTCATATTATTTGTTGTTTATGTTTATTACACTGCAACATGGAAGATGTGGATAGAAATATTTAATTAATAGGGTAAAGTCACTGTATCTTCAGAATGTTAACTAAAAAAGGTGTAGGGTGTTTGTAATCTTCTGATAAGCTGTTCTGTGCAATAGTGATGTTCTCAATGGAAACACACACAGGTCAGGAAATGAAAATTGGTCTTGTGCCTGAAAACATGCAGGTGGGGCTGGATCCAACTCTCACTGGAGCTGATGGAAAGAAAGCTTTACAGTCATTTCTGCAAGAGATGGATCAGGCCCTGACTCGTTTTCATTAAATGTCCAGCTGATCTGGCAAACATGATGCAACATCATATATATTCTTATCTTTCCTATTTGTCAGGAAACTGAATAACTCTATGTATTTCTCAAGAAAAATTTTCTTTATAGAAAAAAAGGGCTTCTATCTTGGCTTATTGTCCTTACTTGGAGAAGACCATGAGAATAATAGAATCTGGGATTTATCTTGCCTTTAATTTATTTTAAATATGAAAGTGTCAGAATAATTTATTTAAATTGTTAATTCAGATGGTAATTGAAACAAAAGGAAGAAATATTTCTTACCGAACCATTGTTTCAGTTAACAAGTGAATTATAGCAAGCTGGTTTAAAGGGAAACGTGTCTCATGTAAGGATGATACAGGCAAATATAACGTGAAATTGTACATTGCTGATGAATGGCTATTTTTAAAATCACAGCCAGGCAAAACGTAAAATAATAATTCTTACTGCTAGTTGGTTCCTTGCTCAGTTCTGCATAAGCAAATCCCCCACAAGGCCTAAAAAACCAGTTCAGATGTTGGAACTCACCTCTTTATTAAGCAAGTCCTTGATAAGGTTGACTAAAGAAAAAAAAAAAATCTTTGTATTAGCTGTAGCTCTGTAGAAGAAACAAATATAATCGGTCAGGGATTCTAGTTTGAACAGCTGTAAATTTCTGTGAATAAACCCAGAGTTCCTTAATCACTAATACTGAGAAAGTTAATTTTTATTATTTATTGGACCTTATTATTAGTGTGAGAAAACAAACAATTTTGATCCACTGTTTCTTAATCTGGCCTGTGTCTTTCCAGCCACTTTCACTGACTGCCAAAGAACTTCACTTTCTAAGCATACGGGATAGCCCATATAGACCCGTCCCGTCAGCCTGTCTATGTCCCTCTGGATGCCAGCCATGTACTTGAGTGTACTGGCTGATCTCTCCCCAGTCTGATGTCATCTGCAAGCTTGATAAGAAGCCTTCCATCACCTCCTCCAGGTCCTTCTTTAAAGGTATTAAACAGGGTAGTCCTTGTATAGACCCCAGCAGCTCTCCAGCTGTTAGAGTGTCGCTCATAACTTCTGAGCCAGACCATCCAACTTGTGTTCTGCTGAATTCCAGTAAACTGTCATGGACAAGTCTTGTCAACAAGCCTAGTCGTTTTCTCCAGAAAGCAATCAGGTTGGTGGGCCCTCATTCACATCTGGTGCATCTGTAGTGACTGTTTACAATCACCTGCTTCTCCCTTATGTGCTCGGAAATGGGTTTCAAAAGCACCTTCCAAGAGAAAGAAAGTGAGGCTGACTCCTTGATTATCCTTTTGTCCTTGCTGCGAAGGTGGGTACGAAATTGTTCTCTCTCCAGTTGTCAGGGCCCTTCTCTTGCCTCAGTGTCCTTCCAGAGCTGATAGAGATCACCCTTGCGGTGGCATCAGCCTGCTCCTCTAACTTCCATTCCTCTTCTCCAAAGTCACAGGTAACTGAAATCACTGCTTGCCTTTCTAAACAAATCACCACTGTGTTGTCTGGACAGCAAAGTGGTGTTTAAGAATACTGGGTAATTTTTTTTTTTTTCCAATAGTTGAAGGCAAATTGGTGCAGATCAGAGACAGGATTTTAAGAAAAAAAGTATCTTCTGCTCGTGAAACAACTCTGCCAAAATAAAAATGAGGGGTCTTTTTCAGAAGAGAGCTTTGAACCTGGAAACAAGAGAAGATAGGGCTGCTCCGTGTTGGTTCTATTTGTACTGCTTTTTGAGATTTGTCTCAAGCAAGCATTCTTTCTAGGACAGTACCATAACTTGTGCTTTTTAATCACATAGCTGGGACTTAAGCGTACGATAAAAGTTAAGCGCATGCCTCAGCGTCCTGAATACGAGAAAATTAAGTGCTGGTTTTGAATTGAGGCCTAAGCTTCTTATTGACAACATTAAAGATGATGCAGGTCTCTTTCCTATTAAACTGAATGGAAAGACTCATTCCTGCAGATTCTATTCATCAGCACTTGAAATTACTGTGAGTTCTGCCTGAGTCAGTAATAAAGCATTAGTCCTTAAGGCTGCAGTTGCTGCAGATGTCTGTCTTTGTACCCAGCCATAGACTATAATAACAGCCTAGAGGGCTACAGCAAAGTCTCTGGTTGAAAAACAAATCTCCACAAGTCTGCTGCTTTTTAGTTTAATGCAGATACAAGAAAAACTGGAGTATTTTCCCCTTCCTGTCTGCTGGTGACATACTACTATATCTTGCAGAGTATTTTTTACCTTACGTTGAGCATATTTATAGGGTAAATTTCATGCTATTAATCTCCAAGGTCAAAACAGAAGCCCGGATTTGGGACAAAATTTACACAAATTGGCTGTGGAAACAACAGTCAGTTAAGCTAGTTGCCAAGCGCTTTTTATTTGATGCATACAGCAATCCTGCCTGCAATTTTAAAGAAATAAACTACATTTATGTTAAATTCCTTTGGGCGTCTGTCCCGTGCAGATTGAAATTCCACATTCTCCAAGCATAAAGGGCTAAATAAGTCAGTTTGAATGGATCAACTTTTGCAGCTATTACCATGCTTAATTGAAAAGCACCTGCCTGATGATCTGCTGACTTTCATGATTCACTTAATTTAGGGATAAAATGGTGTTGTGTTTGGAAGCTCCTTCACATTTCAAGTAATAGATAAACTTGAATTCTTACCAGGTTATTCAAGTCAGCTTTTTCTTCTGTTGATGTCACCTGGCTAATGTACAACTCAATTTTGTGAGAGTTAATTAATTATTAATACATTACGCCGGACTCTCAATCTGTATTGTTCGTGTAGTGAAAATGTAAAGTTGTTTGGATGCATAGACTAATTTAACAGCTTCCAAGGGCATGCTCCAACTCCATCCTCAGAGACTGGTGCACAGCGGATTATGTAAATAAAGATGGAACATTACCTTTTTAAATAGGGAAAAGAAACTTCTAGTGCATCTCTCCTGTGAAGGAGCCCACTGAAACGTGATTGAGTGGTATATAGACATACACCTTTAGCTTTTCTTTCGTAGGTAAACATAAATCCAAAAAGTTCCATGAAATCAGACCAGAAAATCAAAGGAGGATGTTACAAAGCTTCTACAACTGTCTGATGCCAGAGAGCGAGAATAGTTTTCAAGTTTGCTGCTCTATTTTTCCTAATTGTCAAATTTAGCTTAATCTCGTTGGTGTTTAAAATGGCCACTTCACTGGCATGCCAGTCTGTGCAATCCCCTCCTCTCTGACTCCAAAAAAGAATGAAGATCGTGCTGATGGGTTTCAATTGGTACAGCTCTTTGACCATCAGTCTGGCATCTCCCTAACGCAGAGACACCAGTTGCCATCCTTCCTTATGTAACAAGTGACAGTGGCCTAGAGAAAGCACAGACAACTTAGCAGACCAAGTGTTGCACTCTGTTTTACTTCTTTTGGACCTGATTTGCCTGTTCCTTGTTTAGTTTTCTTATTAAGAATAATTAACAGTGATTTCCTGGAGAATAGGCAGACCTCATTCTTTGAGGCAACTAAACCAGCGTTTTGAAAGTGCTGATAATTGCCTCTTAGGTGGTGAGGCAGAGGGGAAGTCTGTGCTCCAAAAATATTCTTGTTAGCTGATTTTGTCACCATGCACGATGCAGAACAATGTATGGATTTCACCTTAACTACTAGTGCTTTAAATCCCTGGATGGCTTTTGGTGAAAGTAGAGGAGATAGAAAAATCAGGCAAGCAAAATAAAACCCACCCAGTTGGATGGAACTGAAACAACACACCCCGGCAAGCCTACCCTGGAAATCTGGAGAGTCCCCAGTTTACAGCAAGCAGGTTTCTCCAGGTTCCCTGTTTTGCTCCTGCAGCTTTGTACAGGCACGGTGCTGTTCTGCACGCACGCGAGCTAAACGTGAACCAGCCCTTAGGGGTGGCCCCATAATTTAGCAGTATGCAATGAAGCTCACAAAGGATTATGCTCTATTTCAGCTGAAAAATAATTGGTCCATACAGCATGCCAAAGCAGTTCACTGCCAAGCCAGACAAGCGTGTTGGCTGCGGTTTTATAGGGAAGAGAAACCTTGAGTCATTACCAGATGACCCGTGCTGATGCTGGGGGAGCCCAGGTATTTAGCGGAGGGGGCTGCTAAGAGATGAGTTGTGGAGGATGGCACATCCCTTCCGTGGGCTCAGAGCTCTGCCGTTGGGCTCTTCTTAGAGCGAGGTGCTGCTCATTGATCCACGAGCTAGAGGGATAACACTAATCACAGCTGTGAGGAATGCAGTCCAGAGGATACATTCAATTAAATTAGTTTTAATTTTATATATTGTTTTCAAAAGGGCTAAGAGCTGGTAACAGTGAAAGCTGTTGGGAGCTGGGCAGAAAAATCTCAAATTTATAACTATGCAGAGCTTAACTGTTAAGCAACTTGTTTTAGCAGGGAGGTTTTGCTCTGATGTGTATTGTATATATCTGAGAGAGAGGTGTGCTGGTAGTGTTCACTGTGAAGGACTGTGGTTGACAGGATTAAAAGTTATTGTATCTGAAAAAAAGCACTTGCAACAGAGACCAGAAGGGGGGGGGGAAGTTGACTCTAATTATATAGAATGTGAGATGGCTAAGAAATATGGTATGCATTTTTACAGTTGGGTAAACCTGGAAAGCTTTGAGATCATACAGGAAACTCCAGAGTGGGCAGGAATACACTTGCCACTTGAGGGAAGTGCTGTTCCCAGCAAAAGAGATGGGAGAAACCCTGCTTTTAGAAACTAGCGTATTACAATATTGCTGTGAGCTTCCCAGAAGCTGCTTGAAAGTTCTTCAGCCAATTAGCATTATCTTTTCATTATTAAATCAGCAATAGCTTGTAGATTTAATTACCCCATTTTCCTTTCTAAGGCTAGTAGTTCATACTGACAGACTGCAATGCATACAGTAAGTTTTATGTGGTGAGGAATAAAATGTTTTATAGTGAATGTAAAAGGCTCTTATGGAACAGAGAGGTATTCCTTAATTGAGTCGTATATCATCAGGATTTTAATAAATTTGATTAAGGGCTTGATTATGCTCTTCCTTTCTCCAGAGCCCTTACTTAAGTCAAAGGGAGAGCTGCAAAAAGAAAGCTTGCAATCCAAGGTCCTGGCATGAGAGGGCATTAAGGAAAGCTTTATCCTAGAAAGGAGACACACAGCATCTGTTATTTGTCACAGTATTAAAATTAGATGTGTATAAAGGGTTTCCCAGGTATTAAACCCATCACTATCCATATAGGAGAAGTTACTGGCTTTACCTTAATCGTTCAGTAGGAATTTCTCTGTAGCCAAAGCCCATCAAAGTGAGAGAATTTAATTTGCTCTGAATTTAACAGCAGAGCAATGAAGATGAAAATAGTTCTTCTCATGACAACCTGCCTTTCGCTTCCTGCAAGTTTCTGTAAGATGGAATTTTTCATTTAACGTTGAGGGAAACACTTCCTTTTAATCTCCATGGATGATTTGCATGTGAGCTGAGCCTCAGGTGACAAGTATTCAGGACGTTTTTTGTGCTATGTCATGCCAGGTAGCTGGAGTAATCTTAATGGTTTTAGAAGGAATAGAGTGTGAAATAGAGATACGAAAGGCAGAGCTCAGATCCAGGAAAAGTATGATCTGTCTGTTGCAATGGAAGTCTGTATGAAAAGCCTGATACAAACAGAGCCTTGCTATCGTATCTAAACATCATTGGTGGATGCTGACATGTGAGCATGTTTGTGTGTGTGTGTGTTTGCAGGAGGATATGCACTTCTAAGTTTGCCCCTTGGTGTGCCATGCAAATCATAGTGATGTGTAATGCCCAAAGGAGGCTGTACAATCAAATCATTACATTCTATCATCTAACAGGAAAAATTACTGCCTTCATCATTGTGACTGGAAAAGCATCTATGTCTAGAAAGAGTGTGGGTTTTTATAGCGTAGCTGTAAATTCAACGGGGAAAATGGCTTAAAACAGAACTTGCTTGAACCTCATTGCTTAATGTGGATGTTGCAGTTGTGTTCTTTTCTTAAATAGCATTCATCATTGTCTGTTTAAACTGGGGGAGGAGGGGAATATCTTTGTCTCACACAAAAAGTCTGTCTAAAGTGAAAGGAAACTCAGAGGTTAGGCTCAATACCATGCCTAACTCACATTGCTATCAACATCTTTTCAGGGAAATTGAGTCTGTGGCACTTGTATCTAACCTCTGCTAGAAATGCCAGAGTGCTCTCCATACAAAACTGCATGAAACCCCCCACCTAGCAGGACAAAATAGCTTTAATAAAGATATTTGAGCTAATTAATCTTTTTAAAATAGCTTTTTTTTTTATATCCTGATGAGGAAGAAACTAGGAAAAACAGTAAAGACTCAAAACCCAAAAGGAAATTAAACCCTCCAAAAAAAGTGATAAAGCCAAAATTTTATAGTCTTTAGGAAAACGGACCCAGAAGTTTAGAAAACTTGCATTTTCTGTTATTACATATCTGTCCTAGTTGCTGGTCTTTCTTTTCTGCCCTTATATCAGGTTCTTCTAAACCCATCATTAACTGCCTCAGAGAACACTTGCTGGTAGCTGACAAGAGCTGTGAATGACCAGCTCAAGGGTGGCTGCCTGGCACTTGCTTCGTTATCCTTAAGTTTCTATGTCATGGTAGTTTCTTTTTAAGGTCACAACTCTTGTCTCTATCAGTTTCTTGCTTCTTCCTCAGTATGTGATGCTGCTGTGGAGGCAGCTTCTGTGCTCGAGCACACTGTGTGTCTCTTGGCTCAATGCAAATATTTCTGCATCATCACTTAAACAGCTTGGGTTTCTGACTTGTGCTCAGCTTTTACATAGCTCTGTATGGAAGAAGCAGAAACAATTATGACTGAGAAATGTAATGATTAAGCAGATTGATGAGCTACAAGCTGATACTGTGAAAAGAGCCTTCTTACTACAATTAACTTTTTGCTGACTCTGCACCTTTCCTGTGTTAAGCATTAGGCATAGGGTACTTTTCTTTATTAACACAAGTGTTATCAAACTATTAAGCATGGACTAAAGACATGCTTCAGATGAGGTATGATATCATAGTTCACAGTGCTCCTTCCAAAAGGTCGCAAAATGTATCAATTATTGTAATGTTTATGACATCTGCAGCAGAGGTTCTTCAGAGGGTTAATTGTTACTTTAGGCTCCAGATTCTGCTAACTATGAAAACATAAAAAAAAAGTTAAGGAGATGCTTTCAGATGAGTAGTATTATCCTGTGGCTATCCATCTACATAACGGCGAACGGAGACAAGGCAAGGCGCAGACCCCGCTGTAAGCGGGGCATCTCTAGCAGTTCAAATCCCCCAGGCAGATCTGGTGCCAGTGAGGCAGGAGAATGAAGGCACCCACCAGATGAATTGTTGTGTCTTTGCTTTTCCGGATTGTAACATACGGGGAGGAGCCCGATTGCAGCACAGCTGAGGTTTTTTTGCATATCTGCTTCTGGATTATCAGGACGTGTCCCTGTAGGTAAAGGATTTGTCCCAGTGTACCAGTAACTGTATGGGGTGAACTACTGAATGCTCAGGACTCTCTGAGTTCAAGCAGAACTTGTATTAACAGAATGAGAGTACCCAGTTATTAAATGGTGCATCTTTCATGAAGCTGCTACCAGTTAAAAAAACCTGAAGTCAAACACAGAAGTTCCATTTCTCTCAAAGCAATGTTACAGCTTGGAATTTAAACATAATGACTGGACTTCTCTGTTGAAGAGCATGATGATTTCAGCCATAATGGGGCCTTTCCATTGCCACTTTTAATATGACATAGAATTTTGTATCCCCAGAACTTGCAGATCAGCTTTATCGCTGTATGTTCCCTCGCTGTAACGGCAGGCATTTGGCAAGATGTTTCTTCTTAATATAGTTATGGTAAAAACACAATACGTGGTCTTTCATTACTATGGCATAAGCTAGACTTTTTGCTGGTTTTCTCTCAGGCTTCTCTATATGGACGTATGTTGTGGTGATGCACAGAATACTTTTCTAGATGGATAAATGTCGCTGTTTATGCCGGGAGCGGAGAGATGCAGCAACATATGAATTCAGCAAGAGCAGGCAAAAGAAGCAACTTTATTGATTTACAACCCCATTTTCTATCCCCTAGCCCCACAGGGCGATGGGTCAGTGATCACCCATCTCCTAGGGGGATTGGCTAAAGTCCTACAGCACCTATTTCAAAATATTTATCCAATGTGCCATAAACAGAACTTAGCAAAACACCAGGTGTTGGTCTAGTTTACAAAACTGTCCTACTGTTTCTCACAACACTGGAGAGAAAGGCAGGATTCTCACTGAATATTGTGAGACCCTGAGAAAATCCCTCTGCTAGCAGCTTTTCAGCATCCACAGATAAAAATTGGGAAAGATCTTCTAAGAAAATATATCTGCATTTAGAAGTGCTGAAGTTTTGCTCAGTATGTTGCCAGCATACATGGCTTGGATTTGGGAGCAAGTCTGTGCAGGTTTTCCTCCTCTTCCTTTTACCCATTCTCTGCTTACCAAACAGTCTCTTCAAGGCAAATGGGCATCGGGAAGCACTTGAGACACCAGAACAGCATTCTGTAACTGCCTCATCGCTTTTCTATCCAGATACAAGCATCAGAATCAACAGTCGAGGGCCATACCACCTCTACGTTTGGGGGAACTAGTGAAGCATGGGAGAGTCTTTCACAAAGCTGTAAGGTATGGAAGGACATAGTGCTGCACCAGTGAGTTTTGTCCTGGTGTTGACGCAGGACCCACTCTTTGAAGTCATGATTTCAGCAGCAGCTGTTGGAGTGGGTAGAGTACGTTGGATGCAGTACGTCTGTACGCAAGGAAGCCCAGATTACAGATCTCTCAATCTTTTTTTTGCATGCTCAAGAGACCTGAAGTAGTGTTGTGTCTTTAATTCCAGCAAGTATATACTATGCAGAATCTTGCCATGACCAGTAGGAGTCTTTGGACATGACAACACATGACACGCATGATAAGCATGAACAGCGGGATATTCACAAAGCACAAAACTCCAGAAATCCCCCTGTGCTGGAAGAAAATTGAGAACAGAGCTGTTAAAAAAGCACTTGCAGAGTTGAAACACCTCTCCACGGGAAAATATTGTTTACTGAAGTCAATTTTTTGCAAAACGTGTTTTGATTTTAATGAAATATCTTAGCTCAACTTTTATAGAAAGAGGAGTTTCCAACTGCTGTTATTAAAAGAGGGTTTTTTTCAAAAAGCAATTTATGCTAGTGTTTTTAAAAATAGAATAAATCAAAACAAAATATTTTAAGTTGTTGACGTAAAACATTTGGTTGACAGTAATTAAAAACACTTTTGAAAACAAACACTTCAACTTTTCATCCTAATTTGGGACATATCTCCCTCCTCCTTTTTTCTTGTCCTGAAATGCTATGAAGCTTTCATGGGGGGGGGGGAATCACTTATTGCCCTTTTTACCTAAAGTGCCGATGAAGCCTAACTTCTCATTGCCACCTGTTCAGAACAGATCTTCTGACTCATTTTTTTTTAGACTGAAATTGATTCTTTTGTTCTTCTTTATTCTTATCCTTGTAATCTCACCCAGGTTACAGGAGAAGAAAAGGAATGGTTTTCCTACCATCATTCAGATTAATTTAGCAGACGTTTTGGAAACAGAATATTTTACAGATTTCTATGCTAGGGTGCCATCCCTATGAGTGAGAGATTTAAGTGTAAGACAAAGGCTTGAAGCGAGCAGGGGAACATGGATGTGTGTGGAGGAGTAGCAAGGAAAGAAAGAAAGGAGTCAAATGCCTGTCTGTTCTGATCAGAGCGATTCTGTGGTTGGAAGCCTGGGCAAAAGAGGCAGCAAAGACAAAGGCATTTGCAGACAGGCAGAGACTGGTGTCTGCAAACGGAGTAGGATTTGATAAAGAGTGAGGTGCGTGCTGGAGGCTCTTCAAGGTGAGGCCACATAGTGTGTGTGGAGAAAAGGGCCAAAAGGAATAATATTAAGAAAGGAGTGATGTAGACAAAGTCAGTAGCAGGTTTTCTGGGAGGCACCGCTACACAGCTGCATGCTTCTTGCTCCAGAGAAGTCTTCTGGTGGAGGCAGGGCAGAGGAAATATCTGTCTTGCTGAACGTTAAGGCAAGAATGGAAAATGTGCACTTCAGAAGTTCTGTGACAAAGAGGCCTTATGGTGTCTGGGTTATTTCTAGAGCACCAGAAATCCACAAGGCTAGAAATTATGACAGAGCTCCTTTTGTAATTGCTGGGGAAACATCCCACCCGCTCGTTGTCCCGAGGACATTCTGTATTTGAGGCCTGGCAATCCAAGCTGAATAGCATCTCTGAACAACTTGTTCTGCGTGAAGAATAGCCACCTGGCATCCCTGGGGTGCTGACAATAGGGTGATTCAGCAGAAGAGAAAGGGGGAGATGTGGGTGGTGTTCATGGAATTTCTCTGAAGGGCATCTACCTTAGATATGTCAGATTCCATCTCTTGGGACAGTAGTAGGGAAGTGGGAGCTGAAGTTTCTGGCTGGGCCTCCGAAGAGCAATGTTGGAAATGTGGACTTGGAGGTTTGAGTTCACTGAGACCACTGGTCGCCTTTGAACCTCTCACTGTTGTATCACTTCCAGACCCTCGTAAACCAGATTTCAGGGTTCAGCTGACCAACCACACACAGCATGTCCTGGCAGGATTAGCACAGCGTTAGTTTTCACCTTCTTTAAAATACAGAACAAATAGTTCATTTATTGAGCAAACAAGCAAACTGTTTTCTTTTGGCTGTTTCTCCTGGTGCCTGATGAAGCTCATCTGTGGTGAAATAAGTATTAGACATAAATCCCAATAGAAGAAAACACATCTTTTCTTAATAATCCTGCACATTTAGTCAAATTACTTAACAGGTTCCAGATGCTTAATCTGTTGCTAATTTGTTCATTCTTATTTGGACTTAAATGAAATTGCTTTATTTCTGAAGGAATGATTCCATCTTACTATTGAAATGAATATATAGTCTTACTTCTGTCGTAATGCAGTAAGTTCAGTTAGGCATTTCAACAAATATGAGAAAAATGGCATTGTGTTTTGAGCAACAGTTGATGAAATGATAATACTTCCATCTCTCTGTAGTTGGTCAGCTTTGTAGGGGGCCAATCCCATGAGCTATGTATCCAGTAGTAGCATAATTTCACAACAAAAGAAAGCAAAAGCACATGTAGTGTGTATCTCCTTGGGACTTCAGGAAACCTGAATTAATTGCTTCAATTGTCAGATGTATCTGGGGCAGGATCCTGCATTATCTTGCATAAAAAGACCAGAGAACAAGCTCCCAGAAGTTGGAAAGAATACATTTCCAACCTGAAACCACAGCCCACTAATTAAACTGACTGACTTATATGTGTGTGTGCAAGCACATTTCGTTCGTGGGGCTTGATGAGCAGGCTTTGTGCTCATAGTTCCCTTACTGTGCTCCAAAGGACCAACTATACCCAGTATCATGTTCGCCAGATGTTTCTTTAACCTTCTTAAAAATCTTCAGTAATGAGGATGCCACAGTCTCCATAGGGAACCTGTCCCAGACCTTGCCTATTCCTTTTTGAAGGACTGAAGAATTTTCTTCATGTCCAATCTAAGTCTTCCTGGCGCTAATTTAAGCCCCTACTTGCTTTTAACCCATACCAGCAGTAGTCATGAAGACTGTTCATCTATTTCCTTTATATACATTTCTTTTCAAATACTTTTTTTTTGCTTTAATTTTGATATAGTCTAATTTCCTTCATTACATAGGTTATATAATTGCACTAAATGAATCAATCCTGCAACAAATCAAACTAAACTGAATAGAAAATTATAGAAAAGCCTATGCCCTTGATTCTAGAACTTCAAATCCTGGAGAATTCCTCAGTATTGCTAGATGCCAAAGATGTTTTTTCCTCCACCCCTTGTCTCTGCAGGTGTACCAGTGAACAATGCGTGTTCTGTCAAGGGTGAAAAACAAACATGCCCTCTGCCTTTTGAAAGAGGTCAGACATGTAGAAGGAAACAGGAGTGTCGGGTCTCTACACAGACTCTCTCTGCCCCTGTACAGCCTTTCCTCCCTTTAACTCCTGGCTGGATGGGAAGTTCAGAGACAGACTGTACTACACCACGAGACAGTTTAGGGAAGCGGTTTATTTGGTACTGTGTTGTGTGTAGGCTGTGATACCGTGAAGCTCTGACACTTCAGTGGATGCCTGTCAGAGGTCTGGTTGCCCAGAGCGCAGACCATTTAACTGGACCTTTGTCCAGAGACAAACCAGCAGCGTAGGTTGCCTAGTCCGTCTGCCACCTTCACTTCAGCCATCTATCGTATGCCAGTCAGAAGGAGGGGACATAGATTCCATGTTTGTGTTTCTGACTTCTCAGCAGCTCAGGGTTTGTCTCTGTCCTTTTCAATATTCAAAACCTCTCCTAATTTAGTATCATCTGCAAATTAATAGACATGACTTAGCACCGTCGCTGCGTTCAGTATAAACAGCATAACGATCTCTGACTAGATACTACATCACAGTTTCGTGTGCAGATTGCCATAACTTCCAACATTTTTCTTGTATGAGACTACAGAATTTTATTTTGCTGATATACCTACTATGTTTTTGTTAATGATAGGAAAGAATCAGACAAGCAGTTTCAAGAGGCTGAAATGTGAAACACTGATTCCCGCTGTTTCCAATTTTGCCAGCTTGTTTTATATTAATTCTGACTCAGGCGTTTGAAGACAACCTTCAACAGAACTACATTTTCATGCCAATGCAACTATTTCTTAGGAATATTTCTTGATACTGGTAGGAGGGAGCTCCCTGGAGATCTTTGTGTGTTTTCTATACAGTTTTAGCACATGTATACAGCTTGAATAAGTGTTACCCAAATACAGGCGAGTGTATGGGTGGTTATTATTTCCCTGTTTGGAAGTCAGAAAGGATTTGGAATTAGAGTGATAGGAACTTTTACTCTCCATCGTATATTTAGATCTGGGAGATTTATATAACTTCCTATGAAGTTGTTGTTGGCTTACTGGAAAGCATTTAAGATGTGCCCATCGGTCAGATTTGGTGTAATATCTTTACTGCCTTGTTTTGAAGGGTGAGGGGGAAATCATCAAAAAATCAAGTGACCAGGCATCGTGATTTGGTAGCTTGACACTCCAGCTTTGGGAGCCCTGACTGGTGTACCTCACAAGAAGTGATTGCCAACTTTGTAACGTCAAAAATACACATAATTTACAAATTGCTCTCGCGCCCCTCCCCATCCTTCCAGTTTTCCATGTCTACCCAGAACTCTTCTCTGCATGGCATCTGTACGTTATTGGCAAAAGTTTGCCTTTGTAGATTGTATTCTGTAATCAATTGTCAGTATTTATAGCATGTTCAGATTTTAGAATGCAAACTTAATGAATGTTTTACAGCTGGTAATAAATGCTCTGGAGTCAGGGAAAGAATCTAGCATAGCCACATCCCCTTTTAATTCTTTCCCTGCTTCTCAAACATTTAATTACCAACTTTAAAATGTTACTAAAATTTACAGCACTTCACTCTGCTGCTGGTGTGATCTCTCGCAGTTTGTGCAGGCTAAGTTTGAGACTGCAACCAAAGGAAGCCGCTCGTGTGTTGCATGCCTTCTTCTCCCACTTTGCGCGGGGATAAGTGACTTCACATGGGGTAAGACAACGGAGGATCTGGGTTTAAGTGTGTGATGCCAAAGCCTTGGGGTGAGATTCTGCTTCATTTAAGCCATTAGGAATTTTGTGATTAATTTTGCAGGAGCAAGACCTTCAGCCTAAGTCCTTCAGTCTAGCACGCTGACCCAGAGCTGGGCCAGGCAGGCTTCAAGGAAACACGGAAAGGAAAGCTTTCCTCGTAGTCTAGCACTAAATTCATCTCATCCAGGACTGAAAGCATACACTCAGTTAAACTTTTTATTTGTGCTCCCTTCACGTTGAAGGAACTAATACATGCAGTTTAGAAAATTAACAAGACCATGAAATGTTGCTAAGGAACTCCCACATAAAGAACCCTAATTTGAGCTTTACAAATTGCAAAATTGCCCGCTGGCTTAGTTCCCCTGGGCTGCTTACATTAAAGTGTATAATGATGACAATGGTGATTTTACAGATAAAGTTCAGGTAAACAGTTATCTATCTGAGGCTTGAAGTTATGAAAGATAACATCATTTTGGACCTTTTTATATTTCAGGGAGAGATTGTGCAAGTAGCTGGGTGTCTGGTTGTGTAGCTGACACCTTTTAAAAAGGCTAAAAGGAGAAGATAGGTCTTAAAATAATTTACAGAGACAAGCTTTTAAAATCACTGCCACTATTAAAATGTTACTGAATTATGGAAATAGGTAAAAGATATATAGATATATATATATTTTTTATTTTCTGAAAACTTGTACTGGATAATTTGTTTTAAAATGTTCTGCATTGATTATATTCCATTAACTTCTCCATCAGATGCTCAGAGTTTACACAAGAAAGCGTGAAACCAGATTGACTATTAGAGTAATGGTGCTCTGGTTTTCAGGGTATAAAATGACTGAAAATCCAGCTAACCCCAGGGCACCAGAAGGTAGTAAGCATTGCTGATAACTGGTTTTTTTTCCTAAAGGCACGCTTTGAAACTCACCTTGTTTAGCCTGCATGATAGGTCTGTGTCTGGTCTATATCAGAATGTATTAAAGTGATCTAATCACGCAAATTAAAGCAGGCCCAGGATCTGTCCTCCTTATGCGTGACTGTATTTATATAGGCGTATTTTAAAGCCGTGTCTGACATTTCATTCCCTTCTCTGAGAAAGCTCAGAAGTTACACTAAAAAAAGGCAAAAAGTGGGCAGGTGACAGGGTATCCCTTCGTGCCACGAACTCGGGTCGTGACGTTCCGCTGCCATCTCCCTTAGCGCAGCAGCCCCGCGTGCCGCTGCCCGTCAGCTCCTCTGGAAATCCCAGCAGATGTCTAAGTGCACTGGTCCACCTGGCCCTTCGCCTTCTCGGGATCAGACTCGGCATGATTTATTACTCTACAAAGAGCATTGATAAACAATGAATATTTATGACTACAGATGTAACCATATTGTTTGTGTAAATTACAGTGTTTTTCTGGTAATGTTCTGAATGGCTTCAAGTTTACATAAATAATTCATACTTGTAAAGCCATATGTTAAACTGTCATTGTAAAAAAAGAAGTGCTGCCAGTTTTCACTTGAACCATATGTAAATATCAAGAAGTTGATTTTAAATAGTGATATAAAGACTACGCACCTTAGTGCCACTTGCAGCACCACCATTGCAATATGCTGCATGGCACTAGATGCATTAAGATGAGTATCAAAGGCAAAGTTTGAAAATACAGCAGAGAAAGGATTCCTCTTCATTTCCGAATGAATTGTGGTGTATTTAATTAGCCAAGTCTAGCTTTACAGATTTAAATTACAGTGACAGCAGACCTCCAGCCTTTTGTCATTATTTCTAAGTCAATAAAGCAGCCTGAAATACTTCTCTGAAGCTATTGCAAGAAACGTTCATATTTTTTCTTCAAAAATAAGGTCATTTTGAGTCACATTGTCATATACGTATGTGATTTTGAGATGATCTGCCCTACCTGTCTACACACCCCACAACAGTTATCTCCTGATATAGTTAGTCTAGGTACATGCTGTTTCTGCAGAGGGAAAATCAGTAAGGAATCTGGCTAGCATGTTGCTGCTTACCTTTCTTCCAGCAGCACTGGCATAGCTGGGTTCGTGGCCACATTCACCATGCCTTGGAGAACTTGGGGAACAGATTTAATCTGTGAACTATAGCTCACATCTCAGTTCTAATTTAGTAATCAGAGCTAGTTTTTATCAAGGTATTCATTGCATGTGTGTGGTACACATGTACATACACACATATTTAAGCATAGATAAGTGGTCTATATATGCACACATACTAATACATACACACACACACGTTTTGAGAAAGGTCAGAATTTAGTGTTAAGACTGATAAGGAATAGAATGTACTTGGATTAGTGGATCCTTTCCTCCTTTCTGCCAGCACTTCTGTTGATAGAGGAGAGACTAGTGTCATCTTTTTTGACAGTCTTCCTGGAAACACAACCCTTATCTAACACAGTGACCATGGCATCATATGTCTAGGGCTGTGCCCAGGGGCTTGGCTGCTCCTGCACACTTTCATAAGCATTGGGACGTGAAAGCCCGAGTGGCCCACGTCGGGGCTGTAGCATTTGGGAGATCTGTTTCCAATCACACAGCAGAGAAAGGAACACGGCTGTGGGCTTGACTGATTGTCCCCATTCTGAGTGAGTGGCCTAAGCTAGCAGAAAAGCCAAGAGGTGGCCTGACCACGGTTTGTGAGAACCTACAGCCAAAAGCAAACATCTGCCAGTAGATGCTCTTAACTGATAAAGTTGCAGCTAAATGGCAAGGCTGGAAGATGCAGATAGGCAAATTCCTCTTGGAAATAAGCCATGCATTTTCAACAGTTAGGAAAATTAGCAATTGGAATGACCTAAAAAGGCTGTGACTGACTATTCATCACAGAAATACTCAAGCTGTGATTAGAGGTTTCTCAAAAAGAAAAGTTAGTTGTAAAACTTTTATTATCCCTATAGCAAAAATTATCTAAAGGAAGTTTTGTGGTTACAAAGGAGACCAAGACTAGAGAGTTAGCAATAACATTTGTTGGCCTTAAATTCCACTCATTTCCATGATCCTACTACCGAGGCTTGTGCACATTTCTGATAGCTCTCTACACAGCACTGCTTCCACAGACAGTTTCATGCGTCCGTGAAGCTCCGCTGAAAGCCATCAGAAGGTCTGCGCTATTCTGCTTGTTTTGAAGACAGCAGAAAGTTGTTAATTACAGGTTTTGCAGTCCTTCAGCTGGATTCAAATGAGTCTTGCCAGTTCACTTTCCATGTGCAAGCCTGAAGCAGAGCGTTGCTCCCCAAACAGAGCCATCTTTACTGGTAAAAAGCCCTTACCGCTTTCGAAGTGAGAAGAATAGAAAATGTTCTCTTTCAAAAACTCTTTTATCTCCTATGGAAGTGTGAAGGTGGAAATCCTAGGGATGGATTCAGACTGGCATAGGCACATGCATTGGCAAATGCCCAGCGTGGCAGCAGTTTGTGGGCTAGTGGTCCCTTACAGAGGCTTCAACAGTCCCATGAACTTGTCCAAAGCCTTTCTTAGCTGTGGTTACTGCCGTGGGCCACTGCTTGAAGTGCCTTGACTGTGCCTCCTTTTGTGTTGCGATCCTGGAATCCACTGTCTCCTAAAACTGCTTGTTCTGCAGGCTTTTTCTGGCTCTTAACTTCTTTTAAACTCTAAATAGCACTGAAGTGTCCTTTTCTCTTTGCCTTTACCTTATTTCATGCACAAAGTAAAATCGCAGGGAGTCTTAGTTTAAGAAGCAGCTCATTTCCTTCCTTGTCTTTAGCCTGAAATACACATGAAATATTTTGGGTGTTAAGGAAATACAGAAGAGCTGTATTTGATAACATTCTTATTTATAGGTGCTCATATGGGCAGCATGGCTTTTACACAAATTAAAGCTTTTGTTTCTATTAAGGAAAGTGCAGTTACAAAAATTACATTTACTTGTTTGATGCTTCCTGGGCATACTTAGAGATGAACTTCTGGATTTTGTCATCAGGAATATAATTTTGCATATTTTTGCTGTTGCTAGCTATGAAAGACTTTAGGAAGCCATGAGAGAGGGGTTCTGGATTCTGTTCTTCCCTGAACTGAGTTACAGTCAATTACTGCAACTCTGTGAAAGTCCAGTGAAGTCCTGGGGTTTGCTCAGGGCCGATGGCACTGAAAAGCCTGAATTTCAGAACTGGAGCTACAAAGCAGGATGAAGAAGAGGGAAACTATTTGCTTTTCTCCCCAGGTGCAGGTTGCGGTGGCATGGCTGATGGTTAGAAGCACCTGCTCAAAGGAGGTGTTCTTTTGTGGGAAAATATAAATAACTAACTGAAATACTTGTGATCTGAGCAAACTGGCTGTGGGTTAATTCACAGGCTGACATAGAATGCTCTCACAAAGCTACTTGGTGTTTTCCAAGTATAGTGTATTTCCGTGTTTCCACAGCTCAGGGGCCCACCCGAGCATACAAAGCTACATGTTGGATCCTTGCCATGTCAGGTAACTTGTAAGGGAGTAAAACATCTCCAGTAAAACCTACATGGTGCTTAATTTAATATTTTTTTCTTTTCTGGCTTGGTATTTTTTTTTTCATTTTCTAATAGGAGAGAACTGCATTCTTGCATAGAACACATTCAACACCACATTAAATATGATCACAGGAATGTTATCATATTTAGAACAACAGTTTTTTCCTTCAGTGTAATTGCAAATACATGGCTGTATTTAAAGAACCTGAAAGAAAGATTTTAAAATAGGTGTTTTACTTTATCTTGTTCACCACAAAAACATGATCTCTATCTTGAAGTTTCTGTCTGCAAATACAGTCTTCCCTGCAGGACTGTTTCTCTTGGGGAGTATTGCACAGAGCAGTGTGTCTGCCGTTGAGCTCGTCCTTCTGATGATCAGTGTCATCTTGCTCCGACAGTAGATGTGCACGCCTCTTGGGCTGCCCCAGGCCGATTCCCTCCCTGCCTGGCTGAGTTTTCATCAACCCTCAGTGAAGCTTTCCTCCCGTCCAAAACGCAGGCAGTGCTGTTCCATGCCCGGTACTCACTGGGATGGGGTACGGGTAGCATCCTGTGAGCAATCCGTGAATGAATCCCTGTACCGCAGCATGACCCAGACTGGCTGCACTGGGAGTGTACTGGTGAGGTCTCCTGCCACCTCAGAGGACAGTCCTTAGTGGCTAGATGGCACCATTGCCGGGGAGCAGGGCCAGGCGCGATGGGAAGTACCCAGCAGTTCAGTGTCCGTGTTCTTAGCCAGAGCCATAGCAGAAAGTCGCTTTCAGCTGCCTACTCTACTGATCCACGTTTCAGAACTCGGCTTGTGCCGTGTGTGCTCAGTAACTCAGATTTTTCTTCAGCTTTTTATTCTCACAATGGCATAGCAACTCAGGCGTGTTGTGCAGATCTCCAAAGTGCCAGAGAGAATGGCAAACCCTTGGCAAAGTCACCTAAGGTTAAAGGAAACAGTCATGAAAGAGAAAGCTGACTAGATGGTACGTTGATCTTCTTTCCCTTCCTTTAGCTGCTTGTCCTTTTCCATGCACTCTTCCTCCTTTCTCCTTTCTTTCTCCTTCCTTTCTTTCTCCTTCCTTTCTTTCTCCTTCCTTCCTTTCTCCTTCCTTCCTTTCTCCTTCCTTCCT